>CM046437.1:55185224-55677205 GCA_025506505.1 Flaveria sonorensis
TTAGGATATGAGTGATAGTGATCGAAAACCACGAACCCTTCCATTCTTACACGTTTCACTATAAGCATAGAGATATTGTAATAACCTTCTGGTTGATCAAGGTTGTATTGTGAGATCATTCCACAAAGCGTAATACGACCGTGCAGTCTCATGTTTCTCAGTACTTCATCAAGCATCTTTCCTCCAACATTCTCGAAGTAAATATCAATGCCATTTGGAAAATATCTGAAACAATTAAAGACCCATCTTTGTGCTATGAGCTACATTAAATGATATATATTATAGAAATCTTAATGTACCTTTTTAAAACAGCATCAAGATCTTGCTCTTCTTTGTAGTTAAATGCATCGTCAAACCCAAGTTTGTTCTTAAGTAAATCAACCTTTTCTTTGGATCCAGCACTTCCAACAACATAACAACCATAGAGCTTTGCAAATTGTCCAACAAGTTGACCAACAGCTCCAGATGCTGCTGATACAAACACAGTGTCCCCTTTCTTCGGAGAACATATCTCAGAAAAACCAACATAAGCAGTCAATCCATGCATGCCTAAACAAATATAAAAGTCAAGAAACATTCAAGATCTAAATATCCATAGATAAATCGTTTCATGTAGAAGGATCGATCGATTTAACTAACTTACCTAGGATTCCTGTATAATAGGAAAGAGGAACATTAGTATGTTGAATCTTAAAAAAAGAACTATTATCTTTGATCAAGCTATATTCTTCCCAACTAACAGGACCCCATATCAAGTCTCCTTTCTTGAAGTCAGGGTGACTCGAATCCAAAACTTTTGCTACACCATGGCCCCTTAGAGGCTGTAACAAAACAATGGTTTCCATGAAATCTTGTTATATACAAGAAAAAGACAACTATATATATATCCCTCAAGTATAATCCACAGTTAATAAAACAGATTCTATATATAGATCAATGAAAAACTCATAAGATAGTATGTAATATTAGTTAAACTATATATATGATTACGATAAACATAAGGGAAAACTTCACAAAATAGTAAACCAGTTTTTAGGAGTGTTCCAATTCGGTCACTCGTATTTTTATTTGTTCTGATTAGGTCAATAACATATTTTTTTTATTTTTAAAATAATTCGCAAAACAACCCTACGCTCTAAAACCATAAGACTTTTTATATGGATAAACTCCATCTAAAAATGCTTATTGGTAACCAAATAAAACATACTAACTAGTAACAACAATTTGACAGATAGTCAACAGAAAAAACAAACTATGGTCTAAAACATTGTATCTCTTACGAGTTATGACATTTAGTGAGCAATACATACCGAACCAGGTGTGAAATTATCGGCATAAACTCCTTCCACAGCCTTGCTCATGCGAATCCTCATGTAGGGGTCACATGACAAATAGAGATTTTTCACCAAAATCAGACCGCCATCATTCTCAGGCAGCTCCAAACAGATGGTGGCATCTGAAGTTACCACCATGTCAGATGTTTTTGGACACCCATTGATGTAGTCTTTGAGTATCACCTGCTTGTTTCTCACCACCTGTTCCATTTCTATGTATTGATGGTGAATCGGCGTTCCTTTATTATATGTGTATGTCTGTTCAAGTGTGCACATATGTATATATAAGTATTGAAGTCTACATTGTGCTGTTAAGAATCTTTCATATGTAATTTTTCCTTATTGTCATCAAGCGAATGTATTTTTTCAATATTAAAAAAGAAGATATAAATAAATAAGGAACAGGGAGAGTATCATATGAGAACTAGGTTTAATTTAAGAACTCGTGAACTAATCCTATTATTTCTTTAAACGCACATAACTTTTTCATAAAATAATATGTTTTTAAATTGTACGATAACATCAAGAAGTGTTTTTACATTTAATCTGGGTATAATATTCATATCTTACATATGTGCTACATATATGTAATATATCAAATTACACATGTGTACTACATCATATTATATTTATGATATATCAATAGTACTGCACATATGTAGTATTGAGGTATATATTTTTTTTCTTTTTGATATAGCAATATTATAATCAAACTAAAGATAAAAATTTTTTGTGATTTAATGGTGTATTTTAAATAATAATAACAATAATAATAATAATAATAATAATAATAATATTAATAATAATAATAATAATAATAATAACAACAACATACGAAAAAGTTATAATCATTTAAATTTTAAAAATGAGTACGTAGTTATCATGTTCTCATATTAGGATTGGTTTTCAAATTAGAATTGGTTGTTAACTGAACTCTACCTATAAGAAATATATTTCAAATAACTGAACTCTACAATATATATTAGGTCATTGACAGTCGTCTCATTTTCTCTTTTTTTTTCCTAGGTGACACATCAATGTCGTTTAATTTTTTCATATTTTCTCTAGTTTTTTCTTGATTCTCCGTTTTGTTGGGTAAAAGTCAAATTGTCAAAATGAGAGGGATGTGGAGTCGGTGTCTGGTGAATTTATCACCATGTTTTTGGGGTTTTGGGTGTCACTTGCTTCAGGTGGTTCGCACCTCTGGGGCTAGGTTTTCTCAACCCTCCGCTGGTCTTGACACCGTCTCTTCTTATGCATATATTAATTACTTATCAGTGAAAGAATATATATGTCACGTTGTTAAATTTCATAGGAAATAGTTATAACTTTATATTTTAAAAAATCAGCTTGTATGAAATTATAATTTCTTTCCATGTTCTTAAGATGGAAAAGAGTGAAAGAAGACAAGAAAAGAAAAATATTATAACTTTTAATTTATAACGATAACAATTTTATCATATTAAATATTTTGATGAATTGATCAACGAACTAATGTTTTTCGATGGGTCTGCCGGCCTTCCGCTTAGTCTTTTTATTTTCTAGAATGAATCGTGTATATATATATATATATATATATATATATATATATATATATATATATATATATATATATATATATATATATATATATATATATATATATATATATATATATATATATATATATATATATATATATATGTATATATGTATATATACATATATACATATATATATGTATGTATGTATATATGTATATATACATATATACATATATGTATGTATGTATATATGTATATATATATATACATATATACATATATACATATATATGTACATATATATATATATATATATATGTACATATATATATATACAGATATATATATATATATATATATATATATATATATATATACATATATATATATATAAAGTTTTTAATATACTACTTAGCATATGCTTTTGACGACTATTTTTCTTAATTGATTAAACCAGTAAGCTTCACTTTGTTAAGGGATTAACATGAAATTATTTTTGTAATCATTTCACCAACTTATTTTAGAGGCTAGTTAAAGATTGAAAACACTTGAAAAAAGAGTTTAATTGCTAATACCAAAAAAGCTCAAGATTGAGCAATGGGGTTTATTTACTTGTAGGTTTTCTTATAAAGAGTTGAGGGTGCGGTCCCGACTGAAAAACGTATAGATGGGCTATGTTAAGATAACTTATATCATCCGAAACAGTGTCGTACATTTGCCTATAAAAAATAAATGAAAATGTATGTATAATGACTAGTAGTACACCCGCGCGATGCGGTGGTGGCGACAACTTGCATATGATACTCATTCTCCGTTACTTTATTAATCATCATCCGGTTGCTAACATTTTAAACAATAGTTTACCTTTCGATTATTTCTTTAATTTATTATTGTTATTTTTTGTTAACTTATATACAATGTTATTGAGTATTCTTTTATGATTAGAAGAACAACAAACAATCAAGAACAAAAATACTCACATATTTAACCATACAAATTAAAAAGTAGCCACTCAGAAGTTAATTTCACACATAACAAAAAGAAGTCACAACAAATGATATTATTAGTTATCTCCACTTAATGGTCACATAATTTGGTATGAACGTTTCGTAACGAATGTGCAGCCAACCAACCACATGTCAAGAATCGGCGTTCCAAGAATCGGTCAACAAAGTTGACTGTTAGATATACAGTCTCTTACATGAGTTCAAAATTGTAATGAACCTATTGTTTTTCATAAGATCATGGCATCATAGGTTACTATAAACTCTAGTTCTACATTAGGTATGGAAGTTCTTGTTAAGTAAATAACTACATATTATCCCTTGATTAGTTGGTCAATGAAAATGTCTCTAATCCTATGGTTATGCATGTTGATGTGACATGTGGCTAGGTGAAACACAACTTGACATCTATAAATTTATAGAAAAATAATGGTAACTTTATAGATGTTGGGTTGCAGCTAAATTATCACATCTTTCATGTCATAGTGGTTACATTAAACTTCCATCGGGTCAAATGGGTAAACTCTAAAAACTTGATGGTAACTGACTCGTAGTGCATTTAGATGCTTATAACCTCTTAAATCTCTTAATTCATGTAAAAAGGATAAAATATGTTTGTAGTTAACTTAGCCCAATCTTCCCCCTTGACCCGTCTTGAAAGTACCAGTTGGACTTAAAACTGCTACGATTTGTAGCCAACCTGTCTAAGTAGCCTGATTTTACCACCCCTAGTGATAAGTGACCAGAGGAGATGTGTTGTCCTCTTAACTTTAATTACCAGAATCGTATAAATTATTTAAATTAAAAGCTAATAAGTCATAATTTAAATAACCCCCTCATAGGTTTAGGGTTTCCTGCCATCCATCAAAGAACACATGCCCTTAAAAAAATATACCAAATTAATGATCCTAACAAAATTACAGCCGAAATATTACTTCTTGTTTCCTGTAATAAGCATAAATGTCATTAATATACTCCATCACAGCAAGTGGATCACCCTTGTCAGCATCATCAATGTCCAGATGTAGTTCATCGTATATATCTTCATTCTAATAAACAAATTTAAGACATTAGTTGATTAAATCAAATAAGCCAAAATAACAATAAAAGGAAGAAAGAATTAAACTACCATCTTATAGCATGGCTTCTACAAGTTGCACAAATTTCAGTACATTAAATTCCTCTTCAACATCAATAACACTGCAGTCTTCATAGTCATTGTTTGGATTTTTGGCTTCTTTCTCTATCACAAGTAAATTCATATATCATTTATATCAAATTAAAAGGTTTTCTTCAATAGTTAAATGAAATCAACAATAGATGCCGTATTTCAACTTCAAATACGATATAAAACATGCCAATTGCATTTATAAAAATCATTCGGTGCAAATTTTAAGAAAATCAAGGTTTGTAAACGTGTAAATTATAAATGGACCATCAAAATTGACACTGCACAAATAATACAACTCATTTTGTAAAATAGTAATTTTTTTCCATATCTTAAAAAAATCTAGTTGACTTTGCAAAATATTCATTGTATGGTGATTTGAAAAGCTTCAGAAGTGTCAAGTACGTAGCATGAGTAATTTAGATGCGGTTTATGTTTTTTTTTTAAATAACTAAAGAAATTCAAAAACATGCTACTTGATAATGATCAAACTCAAAACTTAACAACCATTAAGATCATTTTCAAGATTTGATCTGTACTTTAATTTGGTCTCTGAATCACAATTGTAAGTTACCTTCATAGCATCAAAAGCATCCATTTCAACGGAATTGATATCATAAAACATATTTGCTCATGCAAGCTTCATACTTAGACATTTTCATTTTCTGTAGACAATCAAGAGAAAGAAGACAATTTACTAATAAAAGAACCAATAGAAAATTATTAAAAGTATATATAACTTAGTTTTAAATACAAAAAAGGATAAGATCTAGAGCATTGTTTACCCAAAAGTAGTGAGAGGCGATCTTGAATTTGATGAAGCAAAAAGCCACGATATTATACCAATATATGTTGTCGCCATCTTTAAAATAATAATCAGAATTGAATATTGTATTGATATCTTTTTAGAAAGCCACATTGTAATAAACAAGAAAAATAGAATAAACTTCATATAGTGAGCATAATAAACTTAATTATAGCATTTACTTTTTGTATGTGAGCTTGTTATACTCCTCTACGATATCCAAAAGCAAGAAATCATCATATTCCTCCACCTTTATCTTGAGTCTATTATTTTATATTTGTCATGAATTTTACCAACAATGAATCTTAAAGCCAACCATGTTCGTTCTACCAATGTGCAAAAATTTGATCAAAATGATAATCTTGATATGTAACATAAAAAAAGTAGATGATATGGTAAACTGATCATACTAAGATAATCAGTTGTGCAATCAAACAAATCTAAATCAAACCACCTTATATCCATGTCTAATGATACTAAAAGTATGTATATTGGGGTGAAATCGTAATACATAAGTTGATTCTCTTCACACCATAATTGTAAATCCTATTTCTACTTTTGAGAATCAAATATTACTTTTGGAATTCCAAGTTAATATGAACTTGCATAATCTTTAATAGACTATATGTAGGTATGTTAAACTATATAAAGATTAAAGAAACACCACAAGCAAATGGAGAACTTAGTATAAAAAAGCCAATGAATTACAGATGCTTCGTTAAGTTACTTAAATTCTAAGATTTGACATCTTTAGATTGATTTATGAATATCTTAGAAAGACCAACACAAAAAAATTTATTTTATATGCTCAAAAATGAAGATCAAACCGACATCAAATTATAATCCTTAGTCCACAAAGGTGATCGACATATAGTAAAAATCACAACAGTAAAAGAAAATCAACTTACCTCAACCTAACACGTGTTGTAAAATAGGATGATATGAAACAAAGAGAAGCAAAACCATACCAAAGTGTTGACTTTGCTCAAACAGTATTAACAAGTCTAGCTAGTATTTTTTTGCAAAATTTTCAAGAAACCTATTAAGAGATCAAGATAACAGATTAACTTTCAGGACAAATTATCATAGGTTCATAATTAGTAAGATGGTAGATTCACAAAGTAAATTTACCGCCACCACTCCACCTATGTGTGCGATAGGCCACCCAAATCGAAAATCAAAGGGAAAATCGCAGGGCAATAGAATTTTAATTGGTAAGAGAATTAGATATTATGGTAGAACAATAGAACAACACATCAAAAAGTTCAAAGAAGTAAGATGCATATCCTAACTATCACACTTACTGATGTTCATTTCTTCAATATGTATAAGAAAAATAACCTGCAGGTAATGACTCTAAACCAAAATCAGGTACAACAAACGTATTAGTAACTTCTGACCAGTACATTACATCAACAACAACCCTAGATGTAAATAGTGTAAGCGTAGCGATTACCTGAATACATCAACAAAAACCCTTGATTATTATTGAAGTTGTGGTGCACTTGCTAGACATCAGAAAAGAAAAGGTCTCTAGTAACCTTACAAATATAAATTTTGCAACAAGGCTGAGGGAATAATGAGAGAAGAATCAAGTACAATAGACGAAGCAAGATTTAGACGCCCATTATCTTATTGATGATGATGGACGACGATGCGAAGTAGAAGAGACGAAGCAAACAGGTGGAGCGAAACAAAATATGTGTAAACGATCGAATCCATTTCCCTTTTATTGATGATGAATTGATGGTTTGAGAAAGAAGATGAGTGGATTTAAAAACATGAATCGTAGTCATTTTCTTTTCAGCTACAAGTGAGATTGAGAGTGAGAGTGAGTGATAGCATATGGAAGGAGCCGGATATATGGATTTGGAAACAACCACGTATGAGATAATACAGGATATCATGCAGTAGTTATCCGGACTTCGTTACACATTTTGACTATAAATTTGAAAATATTTAAACTTTAAACTTTTGTGGAGTTACTGGGTTGTTGGTAGTTAGGTTTCAAATGTCGTTTATTAAGTTGTAATTTGTAACATTGAGTAGTTGTAAATTATAATTTAGATAATGATTTTAAGTTTTGTTTACACCGAAACATCTAAAATATTAGGCGGTTGAACTGCTACTTTTAAAATAATACAACAACGTGTATATTGAAAATGCAACAAAATATATGAACAAAAAGAATTTTTTTTCTGTTTTAGGTGAAAAATAGGAACAATCCATAAAAAACTCATAATTTGGTGAAATTAAGAGATCAATGTGTAAATAGTTTTTAAATTTCATGTTTTTAAAGTCTACAAGAGATTTTTAATAAACAAGATTCTTTATTTTAAGTGTATAACCGTAACAAACCTGAGAAAACTGATATATATGTACAAGGGTTTAAGTGTAAATAAGTTTAAAGTTTTTACTTTTTTAGTAGCGTTAGAAATATATAATTACCCTTGTTAAATTGATTTTTTGGGTTGTACATTGTGTTTAAAATTTACAAATCTCTTAACTTTGGCCGGAATCATTCCTTCGTGCATAATAATATAGTATATAATATAGTATAGATATTGTATATTATGCTTTGTGTCTTTTTTGTGTATTTGTTATTATACATTATACGTAATGCTTTGTTAAAAAATGAGTACCCCACTTAACGCATATGTTTTTTTTTTTTTTTTTTTTTTTTTTTTTTTAGCGTGAATTGTTTTTTCATTATAGCCCTTAAATTTAGCTATATGCACCTTTTATACCTTAAACTTATGATTTATTTATTTAGCCATTTACAATTTTTTTGATTGTTTTTTTATTTTCCTCTTATAAGTTTTCAAATTTAATGTTTTAAAATTTTTAAATTAGAGTTTTAAATTTTTTTTGAATACATTATTGCACCGTTGCTATCTTTATATACATTCTGATGTAAATTTCTTTCAAAACGGTTTTCTGTATCAGAATGTACAAGCTATCGTGGCCTATCGAAAAACAAATATACAAGCCGTGATCAAAACTCAATATTTAGTTTTCTAATTTGCATGTCCGGATTTTTATCAAACATTAGTATATCTAACCATTACGTTGTTTGCAATTACGACGCACCTATTTTATTGACGTGCAACTTTATTTTCTTATATTAACTTTCAAGTATTACCAACGTAGTCACAGTAATATTTGTGACATTTTTTTATATTAAGTTTTGAATGTTATCAACAACGTAATAGTTTTGTTTTTCTTATATAAGGTTATGTATACTATCATCGACCCTCTTCAACTAGCAGAATCGCAAAATGTTTGTTCTTTTCATGGTTTTACCCTCACCGCCCCTTCAACACTCAGATTTTCGGTAACAGTTTGTTTTATGATCCCGCCAAATAAACACGATAAATATGCATGGGTGTATATACGCTAGATTTTCATACACGTGATTTACACGAGAATTCCATCATGATCCCACATATCATAAAACTCAAATATCAAAACAAGTTGCGATGGTTATCATGCCGCTATAAAACCCTAACGCATTCCCTATCATAAAAGTGTGCGTGACCTCACGGTGAAACCCAAAAAATACATGAATCCGTCATAAAAATCGTATCCTGTCATAAAAGTCGTATTCCATCATAAAAGCCATATCCCGTCGTAAAAGTGACGAGCTCAAACTTGAAAAAATTGCCGTCCCGTACACATGTAATATTTAAAGATCAATTCTTTTAAATATATAAACTAAAAGAAACTTTAAAAATTAAATTATTAATAAAACTAAGAAATTCATGATAGCCACTATAAAAGTAAAATCATGAACTTTTATGGCTACAAAACAAACTTTAGCGAGAAACGATGTAAAAAAACAGACTTTTATGGGAAAAATTAACAAGAAAAAAAAAAAAGAAACGTCACCACAAAACAAGACTTTAAACTTTTGTGGCTAAGAAAGAAAACTATATTACTATAGTGAAAAAAAAATTAAAACTTTACTATTCTTTTTATTGTACTTTAAAGTTATATATATTATATGTAACTAGTGGGTATGACCCGCGCAACGTAGATTATAAAAGTTAAAAAATTTGATTCTAATGATTTATACATTTTACTAATCACACAAGAAAAGATTACATGCGAAACGTTTATAAAAACATGTAATAAAAAAAATACTATAAAAATATAAATACTTCAAAACAAAGAAGAAAAATAGAAAATACGTAAATGATACCTATACTATAATTAACAAGCTATACTATAAATTGATTTAAACAAAATTTGACATAACTAGAATGCTTAAGTATAAAACTTTTAAAAAAAATAGGTGATTAAATGTAAATTTGGCATAACTTGAAGGCTTAAGTATAAAATTTTAAAAAAAATCAAGTGGTTAAATGTAAATTTGATATAATTCAAAGCTTAAAAAATAAAATTTTAAAAAATATAAAAGAGTTAATTACGTGATTGGTCCCTGTGATATACCCATATTACAGGATTGGTCCAACTTTTAAAAAATTACATTGTTAGTCTCAAATGTTTACCAACTCGTAACACGATTGATAATTAACATTAACTTCTGTGAAGTTTCTTAGTTACATGAGCATTAAATTTTTTTTTTTTACCTTTGACTAAAGTACAAAATTAAAAAAAACACACACATATATACACACAAGTGATATCATCATCACCATCACCATCACCATCACCATCACCAAATCTTCACATCCATCGCTTGAGCACCACCGGCCATCGTCACACCTCCACCCGCCGCACCTGTTGTCAACACAACCCCGATGCAGCCGCCACGTCCATCGTTTCCGGATGGCACACCACCATAGTAGTCACAACCCTAAACCCCATCTTCTTCCCACCACCATCCTTGTACCACCGAAACCACTGCCATACCACAGGATTGAGGGCGGACGCACTTAGAAATCGATGGCGCACCGGATCCTAAGCCTCTTTACGTGAGGAGGTTGTTTGCAATTGAATTAAAAACTTGAAACTTGAAATCACCAAATTGAACAGTAAGCATCTTATAATAGTAGTACAGATGATAATGATTATTATAATTTATATCTCTCTTTAATTTCTCACACTCCCACAACGATACTACATAAATAGTCTTCCATACCTTTTCATTTATGGTTCCTCCTCGCTCACACTAGTTATTATTAGAAGAGATAATTTGATTGTATTTTATTATAGTTATTCTTAAATTACACTAGTAGATTGATCAAGTTTTATTAATATTTTCTATGATGGTTCTTGTACTTTTTTCTCTCCCTCTCTGAAATAACTAGAATTTTAAAAAGAAATCAAATAAAGTTTTAATAAGTAATTAAATGAACAAATAATAATAAAAACAATATATATATATTTTCGTTTCGTAAAACAATAATTAATATAAGGAAACTAAATTGTAAACCACATTACTACACGTCCACCGCACCGTCAAAATCATGGATACTTTTTCTTTGATTTCTCTCAACAAACTCCACCGGATTCATCGGGATTTAGACGGCCTTTCTCAAGGAAACGATTGGGTAATTGAATCTATATGGAGGATGATGTAAACCCCAATGAAACACTTACAAAACGTCCGCCTCCCACCCTCTCGCTTGACCGCTCTAGCGCCATTCAAAAACCAACACCAACCCAACGACGCAAGAGTTTTGCTACGACTCTGTTTGACATTTTCTTTTTCAACCAAGGTGTAGTCGTTCCTCTCCATTTGAGCCTTGAATCTTGGAACTACTCTTGTTCTTACTCTGTCAGAATCGCAACGAAACACGATGATCAACGCTTCTTTTCAACCGATTTGATGAAACAATGAGTTTTAGACATTCTGCATTTCAGGGTTTAGCCAAGAACCATATCTGTCTTCAAGTTCTTGAGGGAGATCCACATGGTGAATTGTCACAAATGGTTCACAACTCATTCTCTATTAAACAAAATCCACAGTATTCAAACATCAAAATGAGTAAATAGTAATGAAATTGATTGAATGTCTAACTATTAGAGGGTTCACAACTCATTCTCTATATATCTGTGAGTGTGTTTTTTATATTATAGAGAATAATTGTAAGCGGAGGATAAAGAACATGTTACTGTTCTTCTCTATGTTTGATAAAACACTGTTCATCTCTGTTAGTTTTTTAATATTTTTTGAAAGTAATTGTAAGTAAAGAAGAAAGAAAATGTAATGATAAATGTATAAAAAATATTATTTAATTGAAATAAAGAGAAAAAAATAGTATTTTTAGTGGAATTATAGAAATGATTAATGAGAATAAAAAGAGTGGGATGTGAATGCTCTTAGTAGTTTTACAGAAAACTTGCACGGCTACACGAGTGCTTGTTTCAATCTCTAATAAGTAGTAGGAAATAGAGAATGAAGGCTCATGATGATTGCGGTGGTGTGGTGGCGGGGGGGGGGGGGGGGGGGGTGGTGTTGGCAAGTGTGTGAGAAACAAAGTTTGTGTGTGACAGTAGATGTTTCAACGACATCAGTGGTGAGAGGCAGCGGTGGTGAGAGGCAACAGTGGTGTGGGGATGTCGGCTAAGGGTGTTACGGTGCTGCTACGATAGCGACAGTGATGTGGTGGCGAGGGGTGGTGGACGATGGTGGTGGGGGTGGTAGCGGTGGGCGGTGCCACGATGGTTTCAAGTGTGTGAGAAACAAACAAATGGAAGGAGAATTGTGATGTTGGGTATAATGATGAATTGATGGGGCATCCATGATTTTTTAATTAAGGGTGTGTTTGGGTTTGCTTAAAGTTACTTTTAAAAAAAGTAACTCTGTTTAACTTTCAAAATTTACTTTACAACTTTTTAAAATCAATTTATTAAGCTCTTATCCAAACATACTTATTGATTTATTAACTTTTTAACAAGTCAAAAGTTGATTAAAAAATTGATTTGCCATGCGCTAAAACCATGGCCTAAATAAATTCAGAAGAAAAAAAGAAAAGATGAAACTCTTAGATGTTCAAGTAATCGGTTTAGAAGAAAAGAAGACAATCATGGTGAACGCAGGTGATGGGCGGTGTTGGTGACGGTTAAACTTTAAAGGGGTCAAGAAACAATTTTTTAAATCTATTTTTCAGGTGTCGAATGATAGCTAAATGTGCAAATAATTTTCATTTTTAAGATAGGTATTGCAAGTGTTTCTTTTTTATCGTAGCATTTTTTGGACATCTCATATAACGTTTATGTTTAGTAACTTTCAAAGAAATGAAAACTAACCCATTACAATATATATACATATGTGTACTAATGTTGTGCAACTAAATCATACTTTTGTAATTATTTGTGGTAAAGCGCGTATAAAATTTCTATTATTTTTAAACTGGAGTTAACTAACATAATAATTTGAAATTTGGTATTTAAATATATAATTAAACATGGTTTATATTTTGATTGTATTTACGATAGTTTATATGTATTTGGAGTCACGTCAAATATAATTCGTTTTCATTCGACGTTATAAATTCGAATTACTTTACATTTCGACGCAAATTATACGTTATCACGCCGTGTACGTTGCCGCCGCAACGTGCGGCGGGTGAAAATACTAGTTAGATTAATTTATGAAAGGGTTTTTATGGGATTTTGAAATTCAGATTAGGATTGATAATCCAAGGATCATCGCAGGAATTATCAATTTGATTTTAACAAGTATTGATCGTGGAATAATCAATACATGCTGTTTAATGGATTGTTTATCAAATGTTGAAATTGATGAACAAGAAGAACAACTAGAAAAACTAAACGTAATAATGCAATACACAAATTGTTTTCAATTGCTCTTCATTCACAATCAATCGATTATAATTGATTATAATGCTATATGTTTTTGATGCTTGATCTTGCTATATTGTTAATGTTCTCTCTCTTGATCTCTGTTATTGTTCTATTGATATCTATTGATATGTAGAGATCTTGTTTCTATTCTGTTCTTAAATCATTGCTGATACTTTGCTATTTTGTTGCTATACTTAAGCTAACTTCCTTTAACTATGAGAATCCTTGCCTTATTTATCGGCATAAGAGTTCACAATTTACAATGGAAATTATATTTTACAAAATAGAATGTTGTTGATGTGACGTGGAATATTCGCTTGAATTAAATATCTTCCGCCGCCATTGACTCGATGTTATTGCTCTGACATGTTGACTTGTTGACTATGTTGCGTACTTGATGATGTGAAATCAATACAAGTTTGTTAATCTTCCGTAGGAATTGGTCTTCCGTAGGAAGTTCTTTGGTCTTGTTCAGCAGTTGTTATTCTTCCGTAGGAGATCTACGGAAGCACAAACTTCAGTCATGCTCGAGAACATCTACGGAAGAACACTTATTCATCCGTAGGTTGTTCTAACACTTAGTCAATTTTTCCAAATTGACCAAGTCTGATGTTTTCTGTAATAACATAAACTAACACACATAATAATATAGGTTACCATATAATTCATGCATTACATTATATTATCAAAAAGAGAATTACAATGATTAATTACAAGAGTTGACAAGTCAACTAAACCTATACACTTGGTCTAGTTCTAACAATACTCCCCCTATAGGTTTAGCCACTTGTAATCAGTTGTTTAAGTCTCTCAACTCTTGAACTCTTGTCAAAATTTTGGTATTGAAGTATCTCATAGTATTCTTTTGATCTTCATACTGATACTTTATCTTCATTCTCCCCATTCTCTTTAATGTTTTGTATTTCAAGCCCAAGATGTCCTCTTCAGTGTTAATGTTGCAACAACACTATTATTAGACACCACTTCCAACTCATCCTGTTCTGAAATTCTCAATTCTGTTATTGGCTCTATCTGTGCTCCCATCAGCTGCCCAGCTTCAAACTTCCTTCTATTGTGAGCCTTGGCATGGAGCTTGTCAATAACTTGAATGATGTGTACATACAAGCACAAGTCATTTTGAGCAGTTTGATCATTGAGCTTGGGAAAATACTTGTCATGTAGATATGAGGTATAGCTCGAATGAAGCAGCTTGATCTCCATTGGGTCAAATAGCCTTATGCTAGGACCTTTCTTCAGTGGATCATTTCTCTACAACACCAGCTCTTTCGTCCTTTCTAAGTATCCCCATTCTATGATAGGGCAAGAATACTGATTTCCCTCAATAACTTTGATTGATGCTTCAGATCTGTCTTCATATCCAATTCTTTGTAAAAATTCATCATCCACCTGTTGAGAATTGGAATAAGACCTTTTCTGTTTCAGCTTCCTTTTGTTGTGTTCTTTATCTTTTCTCTTGGCTTCTTTAAGTACGTCTCCCTTGAACCTGTGACTCAGCTTAGCCACAAGTCCAGATAAGTCTCTTCCTCGTGGACTGATTGGGAAGTTTGTGATGGGAATGTTTTGCAAAAGTTGTGAGGTCTGCATCTGGAAGTGTAACGAGTGTTTCCACTGTTAGAAAGTATTGAATCATTCCAGATGTTCTCTTCAGCACAGCACAATCCCACTCTGAGTCATATTTCCAAGCAATGATTCTATTTTCTTCTATTGATCTTGGAGTTGTCATGTTGTCAAACAACTGAATCATTATGGTCTTTTGTTCAGTTATCTCTTTAACTGCAGTTCCCAGAGGCCAGACCTTGTTGGGAATCATATCCGTTGGCTCTCTTATCAACTTTTCTTTACCTCTCTGCATGTCTCTGCTCTGCACTACAGTTGGTTCAGCAGGAGTTTGTTTTGCTTATGTGTAGGCAGGATTGGGAGCTACAGTCTTGAATTTCACTCCTGTTTCTAGCTCCACCTTCATCACATGCTCTATCATTTCCCTTAGCTCACTTATTGATCTTCCTTTAAGCTCATAGGCCTCATAGTTATGACTCTGCAACCAGCAAGTCATATTATACCTGGTCAGCTTCTTAATTTTACAATGACCCAGGTCTTTTCTTATTTGCTCCATGGCCTTGAACTTTTAAAAAGTTTCATAATTGCAAGTTGGAAGCATCAGTCTTGCAGCATCAAATTCTTTCAAAACTTGAATCATTTCAGGCATATTCATTTTCTCTACCAAGTCATAGGGAAAGCCATTGTTGATTAGGTCCATGAACATGGCAGATTGAGCTCTTTCTTCAAATATGTCTTCTGTTGATAGCATGCCTTATTCTTCTTCAGTTAGTTGCTTCAACTCATCATCACTTTCTTCTTTGATGATGTCAGTTTGTTGATAAGCTGCAGGATCAGCTGATGGAGTGTGAATTGGGGAGACCCTTTTTGATTTCTTTTGTTGATCTTTAGATTCAGCACCTTCATCTTGAGTTTTGCCCAAACATTTTCTTTTCCGGCTATAAAAGATTGTGGGTTCCTTTTCCTTCATTTTTGAACTTACATCAGCTTCTTTCTTTTGCTCACTTCTTGTTCAGACAACTTTTTCTTTAACTTCTCAATCTCATCATCTTTTGCTTTCAGTTGTTCTGATTGTTCAGAGATTAGATCATTCATTGCATCAATTACCTCGTTATCAGTCTCAATATCTTCTCTCAGTCTTTTGATTCGTCCTTCCAGTTGAGTGATTGTAACATCTTTCTCAGCTATCAGTCTGTCTTTCTCTATCAGCTCCTTTTTCATTTTTCTTAACTTTTCTAGTTTCCTGTTGCTTTTAATGATCAAATTGTTGTATTTTGCTACCAGGTAGCTCTTACTAACATCAATATCTTCTTTATTCAAGTCATCTTCATTATAAGCAATGATGTCAACATAACTACCCTCTTCTTGTTCAACTTCTTTATCTTTCTCCCTTTCAACCTCCAGACATATCTCCTCAGTATCACCATCATTAATAGCTTCATATTCATCCTCATCAAAGTTGAGTTTCTCAATAGATGTTTGGCTATCAATGGGTTCAGTAGGTGTGGGTAAGGTGGTTGGTTCAGTTTGAAGTGGAGGTGTAGGTGTTTGAGTGAGAAGTGGTGAAATGGGTTCTGTTGCACCAGAGTGTAGTGATGATTGAGATTGGATAGGTGAAATAGGTTGGGTATGTTCACTGGAAGATGATTCTGATAATTCTATCACAGTGGCTGGTGATGGAAAGTATGGTTCATGTTGAGATAATGGTTGTGGTGGTGATTGTTATGGTGATGGTTGAGGGATTTGATTAAATGACACTACTTCAGCTGAAGCAGAGTTTATTGATGTTTGAGAAAGTGCAGGTGATAAGGGTTGGGTGTGTTCACTTGGTGGTGAAGGAGGATTGGGTTCATGATGTGGTGGTTCAGGTGATTCGGTTGAAGGTGTTTGTTGTTCTGGTTGTTCAGGGCATATGAGTTCCTGAGGTATGTCAGCAGTCTCATCCATCACATATGGGAACATCTCCACCTCTTCTCCTTGATACTGCCCAGTCAATTTGTTGAGTAGAGATCTTCCTAGGTGAGTTTGTACAAACACATCACCCTCTCTTTCCACATTGGGCATACATTCATTTATGATCAGCTGGATGAACCTTGGGAACATGTACATCTTGTTGTCTTTCTGCATTCTTATATGGTCACACAGGCAACCAAGAATGTACTTGGAGTAGTTGTACTTTCTTCCCTCAAAGATGCCAATGATCCCCGATGAGATGTGCCTTGAGAATCTGTCCAATCCGGACTTCCTGTTGGAGATGCACTTGAGATAGGTCTGGCATAGGAATCTATACGGCTTGCACAATCTTCCCTTTTTAATCTCACCGTGTTGATAGTTTCCATCATACCCCATTAACTGAAAGACTTTCTAAATGTATTCATGATCAAATACATCAGGGTGACCTTCTTCACCTTCTCCGAACTCCAGCGCCCTTCTTATTGTTTGTTCATCTATCCTCAACTGTTCGTTTCTGATTGTGGCATGAATCACCCGCTCACCATCTTCTTCTTCAATCCTCGCAGATTCCCAAAAATCTATGATGTGAGATGGATAGATAATGGGATCCGCAGATAGTGCATAAAACAATCGTGATCTTCTCAAATAGCGGATGATGTCTCTGCATCCATCTTCCACTTCTGGATTTAGGAATGCGCACACGTTGTGATCCTTAACAAATCTATTAGCCATACTGGCTGTGATGTTCGAATGGTGTGAGGATTAGTTGTGTGGAACAATCGATTTCAATGAAGTTGAAGGGGGTTTTTGGGTGAGAGGATTTCTAGATCTGGAAAGGGTTTTTGTGAGTGGATAGAAAGGCCAATGGTCGAGGTGTCCTATTATATTTTTCCAGACAGTTTAAATCTTATTTTAATTATGTGGGACCCATCTACCCTTTTTACCCTTCCAAGGTTGTTTTGATAATTCTTCCGTAGAACTTCTACGGAAGATAGACACTTGTGTTTCAAGTTACTCTTTCGAAGATAAAATTTTTGTTTTTCTTACGAAGTTAATTTTGATAAAAATTTTCTTCTGAAGCAAATGTTTGTTTTTCTTCCGAAGTTAATTTTGATAAAAAAATTTCTTTCGAAGCAAATGTTTGTTTTTCTTCCGAAGTTAATTTTGATTAAAATTATCTTCTGAAGCAAATGTTTTTGATGTATGATACTAACATATTGTTAAATCATTTGTTGTTTGTTGTTGGACCTTGTTAACTTTGCTTCATGGCAAATGTGCAAAATAGATATTTAGTTAAAAACTTCAGATATCCTGCAGCCAAGTTAGTGCTCAAGATCCAACTTTCTTCATTTAAAAATAAAACACATTAAACCTTGATTTTCATGCTGATTACTACTCCCCCTAAATTTACTATTAATGATTAGCTTATGCATTTATCAAAAATTTATTAAGAGAATAGCATGAAAAGCAATTATCTATCCAACTTATTGACAAAGAAAAGAACAAAAACTATTTACAAGCATTTGCATCATACAATGGGATCATTCTATGACACTAAGCAACTTCCTGAACCAATTTTGTTTAATGATAGAATACATAGATCTAGTGCTGATTGCAAGTATTATGATCCACATAAATTCAAGCAAGAGTGTAGTTTCAACTTGTCATGCTGTTTATCATGTTTTGGTATTGATTAAAGCTAGACAAGTATGGACTCCACATTCAATTCACATTAGAGTTCGTCCTCCATTTGTGAGTCAATTTATCACTTTTCACACTTAAAACTATGTTCTTTAAGTTATAAGCTCTATCTTAAGATTTCTTTGAAATCTTATTAATCCTGATATAATTTGTAAGCTCTGAATTAATATACAGTTGTTCACATTGGATTCTTTTAGAGCTGTTCCTTTTTGGAATCTTTTTGATCATCATCAACAGGACACCAGGTCTTTACTTACGTAAAACAGATGTGCCTGTGAACCCAGGTCTTTGTTTACACAAAACAAAGGGTCCATGATGTGCAAAGATAGAGGTTATAAAGTGTCACAACATAGTATGCTTAGGTGAATAAGTTGATCACAGCAGGATAAGACTTACTTGCTTGTTCCTCAAAATGGAATTGTCCACAATTAGTCACCTTGGCATTATGTTATGCATGAACTTGTATAGTTTTCACTCAAGCTGAACCTACTAACATATCAAATCACATCTTATCAATCTTTCTTATGTGATAAAATTCAAGAAATTAAGCAAGGTATATTGTACTAACATTTCCGATAATATGAACTGCTTATTTAAGAAAACATGAAACTAAGACAATATTTGTTGGAATTTTATATGTTTTATGAATGTTTTTTCTTTTTTCATATTAAGAAATTTAAGAACAGATCATGCTTTTCTTTGTGTTGATTATTTAATCTAGGTTGATCATGCCTAAAGACTCAATTAAGAAATTAAATCTCACTAAGTCAAAGGCTTTAGTGAATAAATCAGCAAGCTGATTTGTTGTATCCACTTTAATCAACTTGATTAAACCTTTTTCTGAACAATCTCTTAAAAAATGATATCTGATTTCTATGTGTTTTGTTTTACTATGTTGCACTGGATTAGCAGTGATGAACATAGCAGCTGAGTTATCAATGTGTATTGATGTTTGAAGAAAGTTGTTACCATAATCAAGTAATTGGTTTTGCAACCATAAAACTTGAGAGCAACCAGCTGAAGCAGCTATGTACTCAGCCTCAGCTGTGGATACTGATACATTTGTTTGCTTTTTGCACTACCAAGAAACAAGTCTTGGTCCTATGAATTGACAACCTCCAGTTGTTGATTTTTGTTGTTTTTGCATCCTCCACAGTCACTATCTAAATATGAGTAGAGTTTAAAGTCTCCTTCTTTGGGATACCAAAGTCCAAAAGCTGGTTTCCCTTTAAGGGTATCTGAAAATTCACTTCACTGCATTCAAGTGTGCCCTCCTTAGGGTCTAATTGGTACCTAGCACAAACACACACAGCAAGCATTATGTCAGGTCTGCTGGCAGTTAAATACATTAATGATCCTATCATAGATCTATATAATCTTTGATCAACAGACTTCCCTGTAGGATCTGGTACAATCTTATTTATTGTTGATGCTGGTGTTTTGCATGAAGATGAATCAGCAAGGTTGTACTTCTTCAAAATTTGATTCACATACTTCTCCTGATTGATGAAGATGCCATCTGGTTTCTGATGAACTTGCAAACCAAGGAAGAATGTTAGTTCTCCCATGGAACTCATTTGAAATTCAGATTTCATCAGACATACAAACTCTTCACATAATCTCTTGTTTGTTGATCCAAATACGATGTCATCTACATATACTTGGACAACTAAGAGATCTTGATGTTCATGTTTCAGGAAGAGAGTCTGATCAATTGTTCCCCTTTTGTAACCATGCTTAAGTAAGAAAGATGACAATGTTTCATACCACTTGGGGCCTGATGAAGTCCATACAAAGCTTTGTCAAGCTTATATACCCTGTGTGGATAATCAGGATCTTCAAAGCCTGGTGGCTGAGCAACATAGACTTCTTCATCAATTTTACCATATAAGAAGGCATATTTTTACATCCATCTGGTAAACTGTGAACTTCTTATGTGATGCATAGGCTAGAAAGACTCTAATGGCTTTAATCCTTGCAACAGGAGCAAAGACTTTATCATAGTCTATCCCTTCTTCCTGAGTATAACCTTGTGCTATCAACCTTGCTTTGTTTCTCACAATAATGCCTCTATCATCTAGTTTGTTCTTGAACAGCCACCTTATGCCAATTGGATAATGGCCTTCAGAAAGATCAACAAGATTCCAGACTTTTTGTTTTCTGAATTGCTGAAGTTCTTCTTGCATTGCTTCAATCCAGTTATTATCTTTCAATGCTACAGTGATGTTGGGAGGAACCACTTATGAAAAAAAGCAAGAGAATAGACAAATGTTGGCTGCTCCTCCTTATCTTCTTGTAGTTCTATCATTAATATCACCTATCATGTTTTCAATGGGATGATACTTGTGAATTCTGGATGTTGGTATGGATTCAACTTGAATTGATGAATCCAAGTTAGTGATGTTGGTTGATGGAGATGGTGTCAGCTAGGATGGGGAATTCACAAAGTAGTCAAAATTCTCATATGGCTGATCTTTTGATGCTGAATTATGTTCATCTGTATCAGCTTATATTTCTGCTGATGTAGGCATAGCATTCGCATCAGCTACAGGTACGACTACAGATGATGTGGTTTGTTGAACTGCATGTGTGGGTGGTGGTTGTTGAATGTTTTCTGTTGAATTGTGAACAACTGAATGCAATGGGTCACCTCCGGAAGTAGTAATATCTACGAATGTAGAAGGAACTTCTATGGATGTAGGCCTATTGTTTCCATTAGGATGATCTTTGCTTGTTTGAGTTGGAGGGCCAGGATCAGTAGCATTTTGAGTAAGTGACTGGAATACTCTTGGTGGATCAGCTGTCAATGGCACTTCACCCATGTTTAGAGGAACATAAGGATAACATGTATCCACAGGACCTGCCAAATTCAAATAACCTGAGTTAAATGAGTTTGTTAATGCATCTATATCAAACAACCAAGATGATCCTTTTACAGATTTTAGAAATAAGGATTCATTAAGATATATTAGGAGTTTCTTCCACAATGTTTTCATATGGAACATAGACTCTGTATGATTTAGATGTTGATAAGTAACCAACAAAGAAACCATCATAGGCTTTTTCTACAAACATTCCTAATTGATCTTTTGTGTTTAAGATGGACACATGACACCCAAAAGATCTAAAATATCCTATTAAAGGTTTTCTTTTAAACAAAAGTTTATATTATGTTTTATTATGTTCTTTGACAATTAATGTCCTGTTTTGAACATTGCATGTTGTATTCACAGCTTCTGCCCAGAATGTGATTGGCAACTGTGAATCAGCAAGCATTGTTGTTGCTACTTCAATAAGAGTTCTATTTCTTCTTTCAGCAACTCCATTCTGTTGTGGTGTTCTTGATGCACTGAATTATCTTGATATGTCTTTGTCCCTGCAAAAGGAATCTAAAATATGATCAACAAATTCAGTTCCATTATCACTTCTTATGATTTTAATTTTTAGATCAAGTTGATTTTCAATCTTAGTGATAAACTCTATCAATGTTGCTGATGTTTCACTTTTATGTTTTAAGAAAAAGACCCATGCGAATCTAGTGAATCATCAACAATCACCAAACAGTATTGTCTTTTTCCAATGCTCATGACATTGGTTGGACCAAAAAGATCCATGTGCAACAGTTTAAGTGGTGTTGTGTTTGTGTTAATTGTTTTGGATTTATGAGACACTCTATGTTTGTTTCCTTTAAAACATGATGAACAGTGATTAGAACAATAAAATTCTTTCTTTGGAAGGCCAATGACTAAGTCATTTTTGACCAACTTATTCATGTTTTTCATGTTGGAATGAACCATTCTTCTATGCCACAGTTGTGATTCATCATCCGATGACTTTGAGATCAGGCAGGTTTCATTGCTTATCATAGATGTGTTATTCATGTACAAAACATAAGTGTTTCTTTTTCTTGGTGCTTTAAAAAGGATCCAATCTGCTGGAACTGGAAAACATGGCTTAAGAATGTAACAGAAAGAGTTATCAGATAAAGTGGTATAATTTTGATCATAAATTTGAGATACACTGAGTAAATTGTATTGTAAATTTTCACAAAAATTAACTTTCTCAAACTTGAGTACTCCATTTGTTACCATTCCTTCACCAACAATTGTACCTCCATTCTTATCCCCACCAAATGCTACATATGAAGCATTTTTATGTTTGAAGTCATGGAGGAGAGAACAGTTTCCTGTCATATGCCTGGAACAACCACTATCAATATACCATTTGTTGTCAGTCCTCCATGGATGTTCCTGCAAAAATAATGAAATCAATTAGAAAGTGGAGCCCAAGCCTTAATGGTCTTGGGCTTGCCATTGTTATCTAGAATAGTTACTCTATCATGAATGAGCCTAGATGTCTCAAGATTTTTTTTAGCCCCAATTGATTCATTATGTTCTGTTTGGGTTGAGGATGATTCTGTTGAAGATGAACTTGATGCACTTTGATCTTGATTCGCAGTTACTTCTTCTATCACTTCTTCTGTCACTTCTTCTTTGAGTACCTTGTTCTTCAAACTTGAAGATGATGCTTTGTTAGAGAAGGTTTTAGCATCTTTTGTTTTTTATTGAGGAACATGGTTACCCTTTTCAAAATGATCAATGGTTCATCTTCCTGCAACAATGCTTCTTATAAGGAGTCTTGCTTTGATATTGTTGCTTCTCGTTTTTCTTCTTTGCTTGATCATTAGCAGATGTTGGCTTTGTCTTTGAGATCTTATGCTTTGGTTGCTGCTTCTTTTGCTTTTGGACTTTTGATTCATCATTCTCAGAAGATTGAGAATCTGATTCAGCAACCTTAACTTTTTGCTTCTTGGAAATCTTTGTTTTGTTCTTTTTGTTGAAGAAGCATTCTTGAGTAGAATGATTGTTCTTGTTGCATATGGCACAATACTTGTTAAAGTAACAATCAGAAGTCATATGATTATTCATAATGCATAAGGAGCAATAGCTACTGAAGTAGCATTCTTCTGTGCTGTGGTTGTGCATATCATACCATTTGCAATAAATCTCTTCAGCTTCACTGTCAAAGTCAGCTTCCATCTTTGTCTGTTTCTTCATCAGTGTCTTCTTTTGCTGCTTCAATTCTTTTTCAGGCTTAGCAGCTGAAAGATCTTCTTTTTGTTGTTTACCTTTCTGGTTAGCAGTTGAATTAGCATGTGTTTTCTTCTTCCGTAGATCATCTACGGATGACTGTTTTGGTTTGATGATTTCTTCTTCCGCAAATTTTCTACGGAAGACTGTTTTGTCTTCTTCCGTATTTCTTCTACGGATGTTGACTTTGAAACATTTTTCATTTGCTTTTCTACGGATGTGTGAGGACTTATCTTCTTCTTCCGCAGGTGTTCTGCTGAAGTGTTTTTCTTTTCTTCCTCCGTAGTTCTTGTTGCTGGTTGACTGTTACGCTTTTTGTTGAGCTCCTGAATCCCTTTATTCAGTTGACCAATTCTTGTGTAGATGGTCTTCAATAAATTTCTTTGTTTTGGGGGATGAGGTAGCTTGATTTCATCAAGTACTTTGGCAATTATTGGTTCAAATATTACATTTTTATTCTTACCCAAACCAGCACTTTCTTGTTCATTAGGGTCATCAACTTCATCCAGATCATCACAGTCATCAAAGTCAAATTCTGATTCATTTTGTTTTGAAAATTTTGATTCAGATGAATTAGTTTCACTGACTTTAGTATCTTCATCATTTACCAATTCATTATTTTCAACTTTTGACTCAGTTTTGCTGTTAGACACAAAATGATTTGATAGACTGTTGGTCATGGATTCAGGTAGAGTGGTGCAGTTATCATTTATTGGTGGTGCAACGACATGAGATCCCACTCCAGACCTGTTCTTTGATTCAATATAAGAACTCAAAAGTTTCTCATATTGCTGTGATGATAGTTGAAATTTCTGAAGTTTCACTTCAGTAGATGCATGATCTGACATGGATTTTGTTAATGAGGTGGTCAAATGCTCAACTTATGCTTTCAGATTATAATTTTCAGAAACAAGTTTGTCTAAATACTTTTGTAATGAATTGATTTTGACCTGATAAAGTTTATGTTCTCTTACATGAGATTCATTTAAAAGCATAGTTTCTTTGACTTTATCAGCCAATTGTTGAGCATGAACCCTATACCTTTCAACCTCATCAACACATAAGAAAGAACATAACTTTTCTCTTACCTCTCTAGCCATTGGAGGAACTTTGTTTTCCAAGTTTGCCATCAATGCTTGATTTTCCTCTTGCACTTCCTTCTCATACATGCTCCAATCACAAGTTACATCCTGCAAAATAATCAAACTAGTTTCTTTAGTGTTACTAGTACTTGTTGAAGAACCTGTGGCTGGTGGGGATAAGTTTGTCAGCTGAGGTTGCTTGAAGCTTCTCTGATTTGCTTGTCTTGTGTCAGTTGTTGATTGCTTATTGTTGTTGCATTCCCTTGAGAAGTGTCCATACAAATTGAATTTGTAACACCTTACATTTGATTTGCCAACACCAATCTTTTTGGTCTTCCTGCAATAGATAGACCTTTGTTCATTCTCATGTACATCTTGGCTCTGTAAGCAATCATGGCCATTTGCCATTGTAGATCCATCTCTTCCACTTCATCAGGATGAAGTTCTTCAAGGTCTTGCTGACAGAAGTAAGCAGGAGTCAAGGTACTTCTCAAGTAAGCTTGAAAGCTTGAGCTGAAGGCTGCAAAGGCTGCCTTCTGTTCTTTTGATTCCAAAACCACAGTGATTGGTTCTGCTTGATTGCTGGTTTTATTGTTTTTGGAGTCATCAGCCTTTCCTTTTGCTTTTCTGTTTTGATTGTTTTAAGAGTTCAATTTAGAGGGCTTGGCAGCATAGAAGATAGTTTCCTCTTCATTGTCACTCTCAACACAAGGGGTACCTTCATCATCATTAGAGAAAAAGGCACTTCCAACACCCTTAGATTCTTTGAATTGGTATGGTGCTATAGGTGCTTTAACACTCTTGTTTTTGGTTTTCTCGTCCAACTCCAAAGCTTCTACGTTTGCAACCAGAGTGTCTAACCCAATAGACTTTAGATCAAGAGTATTCTTGAACATAGACTCAGTATGGGTCTAGCTTTCTGGTAATGAATGAAGCATCTTTTTATTTAACTCCTCATTGTTGTACTTCAGTTCAAAGATATTCATCTCTATAACAAGTTGCATAAACTTGTGGAGTTGTTGAGGGACGGATTCACCCTGAATGTGATGGAATGTTTCATATTGTGAACACAGGGTATCCTTCCAGATACTTCTAATCTCATCACTTCCCTCACACAAAGTGTGAATAATTTTCCATAATGAGTTAGCAGTTTTGTATGCTTCACACCTGATCAATAGGTCTTCAGGTAAAGCCATAGTAAGCATACTATAGGCTTTAATGTCGACTTTGACTTTCTTGGCATCATCAGGTGACAGATTTTTCAGACTTATGGGCTGATTATTATCTTTGTAATCAGGTCCTAAAGCAGGTGGAATATAAGGACCTTCAATGATAGACACCCATAAGTCAGAATTTGTATAATTAACATGATTCTTAAATCTGCTTTTCCATGTTTTGAAATCAGATTTGTTCTCCAACTTCGGAGGTTGATAAGCGCCAACTACTGGGTTGCTCATGTTAATTAACTATGCTAATGATCAAAATTTAACAAATAGATTTAAACGTAACACCAATTAAACAAATCAAACTGATAGATCAATTGATCTAGATCAATGAGCACTTGGCTTTGATACCACCTGATAATCCAAGGATCATCGCAGGAATGATCAATTTGATTTTAGTAAGTATTGATCACGGAATAATCAATACCTGCTGTTTAATGGATTGTTTATCAAAAGTTGAAATTGATGAACAAGAAGAACAACTAGAAAAACTAAACATAATAATGCAATACACAGATTGTTTTCAATTGCTCTTCATTCATAATCAATCGATTACAATTGATTATAATGCTATATGTTCTTGATACTTGATCTTTATATATTGTTCATGTTCTCTCTCTTAATCTCTGTTATTGTTCTATTGATATGTAGAGATCGTGTTTCTATTCTGTTCCTAAATCATTGCTAATACTTCGCTATTTTGCTGCTATACTTAAGCTAACTTCCTCTAACTATGCGACTCCTTGCCTTGTTTATCGGCATAGGAGTTCACAATTTACAATGGAAATTATATTTAACAAAATAGAATGTTATTGATGTGACGTGGAATATTCACTTGAATTAAATATCTTCCGTTGTAACACCCGATAATTTATTAAGAAAAGAATAAAGACAAAAGGAGAAGTTGCAAAAATGGAGGGGCTAAAGTGTACAAAAGGACAAACATTATTATTTTATGTTTAAAGTGGGCATGGCCGCCCACTACACTGCTGCACCAACTGCTTCGACCGCTAGAGAGAAGAAAACAGAGTTTCCATCGGTTCTAGAGAGAAGAAGAAAAAGATTCGGCTTGAAGGTGTGTTCTTGTGTGTTTTGTTCAGTTTCAGCTGAGCTTTCAGCTTCAGGACCGATTCTTATGTGTTCTTTTGTGTTCGATTTTGTGTTTTGGTGTGTTTAGGCATTTGAACTCCAGGTTGCTCTCGGGTTTCGTGGAGTTTTACTCAAAAGCAGTAGAGGTGAGTTCTAGATCCCCTCTTTCTAATGTTTTCTGCTTATTTGGGGCTGGTTTGCATATTTGACTGATTTTTTCAAACAAGTTATGATTTTCATGTATGGTGCGAACGATGTTGATGATATGGTTATGTTGTGTGATTCCCTTGTTGATAGTTTTAAGTTCGTGATGTTCTATGTGTTAGATTGATAGATCTAAGTTGTGTTCATGTTAGAATGATGATTGGCTTCTGGTAATGGCATAAGTTGCATTTCAGGTTAGTTTTTATGTCCATCCACATTTAACAGTTAAAGTCTTTAGTTCATGCGTATTTGTTATGTCTTCATGCGCATTTCTTATGTCTTCATTTGCTAAGTGTTCACCTGCATTTGTTTTTCTCAGGCGCATTTGCTAAGTGTTCATCCGCATTTGTTTTGCTCAAGCGCATTTGCTAAGTGTTCATCCACATTTATTTTGCCCATGCGCATTTGCTACAGTGTCCACGTGTATTGCTTTAGTCATCCGCATTCGTTTCATGCGCATTTCCTGACACTTAGAAAACTTCCTGAGAATGTTCATCCGCATATGTTCATCCGCATTTGTTGTACTCATCCGCATTTGTCTAAGTTCATCCGCATTTGTCTAAAGACTTGGGATTTTCTAGAAATTTTGGGAATAGAATTTAAGTATGAAGAACTTCCGTATAAGGAAAGATTATGCTTGTTTGAGGATTATCATGCTTGGTTCTTTCTTATGTGCTGCCTTTTCTATGTCTATAATATTTTCATGTTATGTGATTATGTAATGTGCATCTTAATAAGTATTATCCTTAACAAGTGGACACTAAGGAATAAAAAAAGAACAGTGAAACTTAATGAATGTTACCCCGGGTCCTTATGATGAATAAAAAGCCTTGCAAGCAAAATAAATGGAGGTGCACGACCTTGTTGTCATTAGCTCAACTGATGTGCAGCTGTATAGCCCATGAGGATGCACATCTGGGGTCAATCCTGGGGATTGACCAATGAATGAATGGGATCCTAGTTCATGAGCGGGCTTCATGCCTAGCAGTGTGGATCAACTGTCGATGGGTTAGCTACCATGATAAACGTTTGCCGATAGGGGTTCGGCATCTGTTGCCAACCAACAATGTATGCTCTTGCTTTGTGTAATCCTAGTTAATGAAAGAGAAAGATAATGAAAGAAAGAAAGAAAGAAAATGAATCACATTATGATTGATTATGTATATTGATGAATGATCACCAAATGAAATTTACAAAGTGTATTTTTCTATATTATTAAACTAGAACTCACTCAGCAATGCTGACTTTTTATATGCATATCAGTTAGCATGTAAGGATGTTGTTGAGGATGGCACGCGGGTGAGGCTACTTGGCGGGCAAAGACCGGCATCCATTCATGCACGATGATATTGTTGTTTTGTAATACAACTGAAAGATTCTTTTGTAACTGTAAAAACACAATGATGTATTATTTAGCAACATTAAATATTAATGCATGAATGGTTTTTGATAACTTAATCCGCTATGATGTTTTTATGAAATGTATTTATCTTATATGAAAAATGTTGTGATTGTCCAACTGTGAGGTCTCCGGGAACGGGGCCTTACAAGTTGGTATCAGAGCCAAAGTTTAAGAGAAATGAGTAAATATTTTCAAAACCTAAACTTAAATTGAGAATGGGACTGAATGGAAGGATGCCAGCCCAAGTAGCTACGTGCCATCAGGTAATTTTTCATAAGTAATCGATATTACGTGCGTGTGCTATTTGATTTATGTGTTTAGTAGATTTGGACACTGATGTGGTCTGGATAAGGAATGCTTGGGGGATGAAGAGTAAAGTAAGTGGCTAATCACAACTGGCCACTGTAATTAGGGACTTACTATACTTGACATAATCTGAGCTATTACCTTGAATGACCTTGTTAGTGCTTGAATCTTATAGGAGGTAGATCTTATGGCGGGTAGGAAACCTGGGAATGCAACCCAAGGAGGTGCTCGTGGCGGGCGTACTACTGGGCCACATGTCACACGAAGCAAAGCTAAGGCTCCCGAGATAGTTCATGAGGACTCGGGTATTCATAGCCACCAAGAGGGTGAAGGATCAGCCACCCTCAAGTCTACGGTAAAGGAAGCTATTGTTGACGAAGTCTACAACGTCATGCAAAACGTGTTACCTTCAGTGGTGACCGAGGTATTGAGGGCAGTAAAGGATGGTGAAAGACCAAAGATACAGAGGAGAAGGAGAAAGCTAATGAAGAGCCATCTAGTCCCAAGGTGGTAATCCCTGATGATGATAGCGAGGAGGAGAAGGAGACCGTTAAGGGGTGCACTTATGGGGAGTTTCAGAGGTGCAAACCACCGACCTTTGATGGTAATGGCAATGCTACTGCCGCTCATCGTTGAGTTTGAGAGATGGAGGCAGTTCTAGACATTAATGAGTATAGGGAGGACCAAAAGGTGAAGATTGCCTCCCATTCCTTTGTTGACTCGACATTATGCTGGTGGGACAACATTGTCCAAGCCGAGGGGAAAAGGTCTATTGCAAGGATGAGGTGGTCGGATTTGAAGGAACTGGTACTAGAGGAGTATTGTCCACATCGAGAGTTGGACAAAATTGAGAAGGAGTTCTTGCATTTGTAGGCTGGAAACATGACTCATCAAGAGTATACCTCCAAGTTTAATGAGCTTGCAAGACTCGTGCCGGATCTAGTAACCCCAGAGTCCAAGAATATCAAGAGATACATGCAGGGTCTGCCCATGGATATCAGGAGGAACATGATAGCTGCTAGACTGAGCACTTTCAGGTCTGCAGTGGATTTGGCCGGAAGGTTGTATGATGAGAGGGATTCGGTGCCAATACAGAGGAAGGTTGAAAAGAGTTGGAACAACAACGGTAATGGGAAGCGATTCAAGGGTGACTATTATGGGATTGGGGAAAAGAAGATGAGGATTGACGATCGCCGCCCAGGATAGAGTAAAAGGGGTAACAGGAGGGGATGTAAGAAGTGTGGGAAGGTTCACTTCGGTGAATGTAGAGTGGGGACAAACCGGTGTTTTAAGTGTGGAGGCGAAGGCCATTATGCTAGAGAGTGCGGGGTACCACGGTGTTATCGGTGTGGGGAGGTAGGCCACTCGGGTAGAGATTGCAAGAAGGATGGAGCAGGGAGCTCAGGAACTCAGACTATGGGCGAGAAAGGGAGGAGTGAGAACACCAAAGCCAAGGCAAGGGCATTCAACATGACCCGGGAAGAAGCCAGAGTGGACCCTGAAGTAGTTTCAGGTATGTTTCTGGTAAACCAACTGTATGCTTCTGTGCTCTTTGATTCGGATGCTAGTAGAAGTTTTGTATCTGCTACCTTTTGTCGTGAAATGCATGGTAAGAATAAGAAGATAGACATGCCCTTCTATGTAGAGACAGCGATAGGAAAGTCTACCAAAGTGACTGATGTGATAGACGATTGCCTCGTAGAGTTGGACGGTTGTAAGTTTCCTGCTAGATTGTACGTGATAGCCCTAGGAGGTTTTGATGTGGTGTTAGGGATGGATTGGTTGGCGGCCTACGAAACGAACATTGTGTGCCAAAAGAAGACGATTTGACTGACTGCGCCTGATGGTAGTTTGGTTATGATACATGGAGACAAGGAGTGCATTACACTGCGAGTAATCTCAATGATCACGGTAGAGAAGTTTATGAGATGCGGGTGTGGTGCTTACTTGGCCTATATGAAGGATATGGATGCTACCGTGCCTCAACTATCAGGCGTGCCTGTAATATGCGATTTCCCTGATGTGTTTCCCGAAGACCTACCAGGGGTACCACCTGACCGCGAGATCGAGTTCTAGATTGATCTGATACCTGGTACCCAACCTGTTGCAAAGGTGTCGTATCGTCTCGCTCCCTCCGAGATGAAGGAATTGATGACCCAGTTGCAAGAGTTGCTAGATAAGGGGTTCACCCGACCAAGTATCTCTCCCTGGGGTGCGCCGGTCTTGTTTGTTAAGAAGAAGGACGGCAGCATGACGATGTGCATTGACTACCGTGAGTTGAACAAGTTAACGGTGAAGAACAGGTACCCACTACCGAGGATTGACGACTTGTTTGATCAGCTCCAAGGCGCCAGCTGGTTCTCAAGGATAGATCTCCAATCTGGTTACCATCAGCTAAAGATCAAAGAACAGGATATCCCGAAGATCGCATTTCAAATCGATACAGGCATTACGAATTCCTCGTTATGTCTTTCGGTCTCACCAACGCGCCAGTTGCTTTTATGGATCTGATGAATCGGGTGTGTCGGCCGATGTTAGATAAATCAGTGATTGTGTTTATTGATGATATCCTGATTTATTCGAAGAATGAAGAAGAGCATGCCGGTCACATTCGTGAGGTATTGGAGATGCTTAAAAGGGAGAAGTTGTATGCTAAGTTCTCTAAATGCGCGTTCTGGTTGCGGGAAGTTCAGTTTTTGGGTCATGTGGTTAATTCTGAAGGGATTATGGTGGACTCGGCAAAGGTGGAGGTGGTTATGCAACGGGAGACCCCAAAGACGCCATCCGAGATCCGCAGTTTCTTGGGTTTGGCGGGCTACTACAGACGGTTCATCCAAGACTTCTCCAAGATAGCTTCACCATTGACCAAACTGACCCGTAAGGATGTGAAGTTCGTATGGGGTCAAGTGCAGGAGAATGCTTTCGAAGAGTTAAAGACAAGGTTGACTCAAGCTCCTGTCTTGACGTTACCTGAAGGGAATGAAGACTTGGTGGTCTATTTCGACGCTTCTTATTCAGGATTGGGTTGTGTGCTGATGCAACGGGGAAGGGTTATAGCCTATGCATCCCGACAATTGAAAATCCATGAGGCTAACTATCCCACTCATGACCTGGAGTTGGCGGCTGTGGTTTTTGCATTGAAGATTTGGAGGCACTACCTGTACAGGACGAGGTGCACCATCTTCACTGATCACAAAAGTTTGAAGTACTTCTTCAAACAGAAGGATCTTAACATGAGACAGAGAAGATGGTTAGAGTTGATAAAGGATTACGACTGTGAAATCCACTATCATCGAGGTAAGGCGAATGTGGTAGCCGATGCCCTCAGTCGAAAGGAGAGGCTGGAGCCAATTCAGGTAAAGGATTGCCAGCTGGTTGTGATGCCGGATGTTATGGGTCAAATCAAGGAATTCCAAGATGAGGCGTTAAAGGATGATAAAATCAAATCCGAACGAATGAAGGGGCAGGCGACGGATTTAAGGGAAAACACCCTTGGCGTTAAAACCCGTTTCGGGCGAATGTTGATTCCTCGTTATGGGGAGCTAAGGGGAAGGATCATGGATGAGGCTCACAAAACATGGTATTCCATCCATCCTGGTGATATAAAAATGTATCATGATCTGAAGAAGGAATATTGGTGGCCAGGGATGAAGCGTGACGTGGTGGAGTACGTGAGTAAGTGCCTGACCTATTTGCAAGTGAAGGCGGAACATCAGAAACCATATGGGAAGATCCAACCTTTGGATATACCCGAATGGAAGTGGGAACACATCACCATGGATTTCATCACAAAGTTGCTTCGCACTGCGAGAGGATGTGATACCATTTGGGTGATCATAGACCGCCTGATGAAGAGTGCACACTTTTTGCCAATCCGAGAGACTTACTCATCGGAAAGGTTGGCGGAGCTGTTCATTAAGGAGATCGTAACTCATCATGGCATGCCAGTGTCTATTGTTTCTGATAGGGACACCCGATTCACGTCCAAGTTCTGGAAGAGATTTCATGATGCCATGGGGACGAGGTTACACATTAGCACAACTTATCACCCTCAGACAGACGGTCAATCAGAACGGACCATTCAGACCTTGGAGGATATGCTCTGGGCATGCATTATTGATTTTGGTAGAAGTTGGGATGAACACCTAGCGTTGGCAGAGTTCTCCTACAACAACAGTTATCATGCCAGTATAGGCATGCCACCATTTGAAATGTTGTATGGGAGGAGATGCAGAACCCCGGTGTGTTGGGGTGACATCAGGCAGAAAGAGTTGGGAGGCATCAAGATCATTGAAGCCACATCAAAAAAGCTATAAAAGATCAAGGCATTTATGAAGGCGGCGAAAGATAGGCAAAAGTCGTATGCCGACAAGAGGCGTAGGCCGATTGAATTCTAGGTGGGTGATAAAGTGATGCTGAAGGTTTCACCTTAGAAGGGGATCATTCGCTTTAGAAAGAGGGGTAAGCTGAGCCCGAGATATATAGGACCTTTCCGAATCATTGCACGAGTAGGAGAGGTGGCCTATAGGTTGGAGCTACCCGATGAGTTAAGTGGAATTCATCCAACATTCCATGTATCTCATCTAAGAAAATTCCTAGCTGATAAAGATATGATTATACTACTAGGAGACATTGAAGTGGATGAACGGCTCAATTATGTAGAGCAACCAGTGGCAATCATTGACCGAAAGGTGAAGAGATTACGAAATAAAGTGGTTCCACTGGTATGAGTATAGTGGAGGCACAGTAAAGGATCCAAGTCTACATGGGAGACTAAGGAGGAGACGAGGCAACATTACCCACAACTATTCGAAGAGTGACAGGTTTCGGGGACGAAACCTCTATAAGGGGGTGGACTTGTAACACCCGAAAATTTATTAAGAAAAGAATAAAGACAAAAAAAGAAGTTGCAAAAGTAGAGGGGCTAAAGTGTACAAAAAGACAAACATTATTATTTTATGTTTAAAGTGGTCATGGCCGCCCACTACACTGCTGCACCAACTGCTTCGACCGCTAGAGAGAAGAAAACAAAGTTTCCATCGGTTCTAGAGAGAAGAAGAAGAAGATTCGGCTTGAAGGTGTGTTTTTGTGTGTTTTGTTCGGTTTCAGCTGAGCTTTCAGCTTCATGACCGATTCTTATGTGTTCTTTTGTGTTTGATTTTGTGTTTTGGTGTGTTTAGGCGTTTGAACTCCAGGTTGCTCTCGGGTTTGGTGGAGTTTTGCTCGAAAGCAGTAGAGGTGAGTTCTAGATCCCCTCTTTCTAATGTTTTATGCTTATTTGGGGTTGGTTTGCATATTTGACTGATGTTTTCGAAATAAGTTATGATTTTAATGTATGGTGCGAATGATGTTGATGATATGGTTATGTTGTGTGATTCCCTTGTTGATCGTTTTAAGTTCGTGATGTTCTAAGTGTTAGATTGATAGATCTAAGCTGTGTTCATGTTAGAATGATGATTGGGTTTTGGTAATGGCATAAGTTGCATTTCAGGTTAGTTTTTATGTTCATCCGCATTTAACAGTTAAAGTCTTTAGTTCATGCGCATTTGTTATGTCTTCATGCGCATTTGTTATGTCTTTGTAGGAACCTCTGAAGTTAAGAGGCTGATGCAACCAAAAGATACCAAAACAACCAAGTCTTCCATCATGCACTTCGGAACAAAGGTGAACTAGCTTCGAAAGTTTTACACACTCAAGAAAAATACTAAGTGTAAAATCTTCCGAAGCCAAAGTTCAGAAGAAACTGCTACGGAAGCTTTACACTAAACTTGGAAAATATTCTAAGTGTAAAGTCTTCCGAAGCTCTCAAGACAAAGTCTTCCGAAGCTGTTTAAAGACAAGACTGATTTTCTTCTGAAGAGAGAGAAAAGATACATTTTCCATCAACTTTATCATAAAGCAACCTACTTTCCGCTGCATGCTCTGGTAGTTCACCTGCTATCACTAGTTGGTGAAACTTCCATACTTTATGATAAAGTAGTCAAGGTCTTCGCCTGCAAGTTTCTGTTTTTGTTCCTTCTTGGCTTTTTGTAATAGGAAAGTCAGTGAGCTATGGCTTGTCATAGTCACTAGTCAAAAGGCAATTTGTCTTTTGACTTTAGGCTGATCTTGTTGTCTAGATTAGTCACTTCCAACTATTTTTTTTTGCATATTGACGGTTGTAGGATGTAATATAAGTAGTCTCCGGTTCTTGTATTCAAAATATACTTGTACAACACTTGTAATAGAACTAGAGAAGCAATATACAACTTCCTTGAAAACTTTATCTTGTGCTCTTGTTCTTGTTTTACTTGTGTTTATCTTGTATCTTCAGTAAAGGTTCACAGTTACCTATTTGAATTGTTAAGTGATCTTAAGATCCTCCTAAGTGTGTTAACTAAGTGCAAGCTTAAGTACCCTTTAACGGTCCTGCAGTCTTCATGCGCATTTGTTATGTCTTCATGTGTTGTTATGTCTCCAGGCGCATTTGCTAAGTGTTCACCCGTATTTGTTTTGCTCAGGCACATTTGCTAAGTGTTCATCCGCATTTGTTTTGCTCAGGCGCATTTGCTAAGTGTTCATCCGCATTTATTTTGCCCATGCGCATTTGCTACAGTGTCCATGTGTATTGCTTTAGTCATTGGCATTCGTTTCATGCGCATTTCCTGACACTTAGAAAACTTCCTGAGAATGTTCATCTGCATATGTTCATCCGCATTTGTTCAACTGCATTTGTTGTACTTATCCGCATTTGTCGAAGTTCATCAGCATTTGTCTAAAGACTTGGGATTTTCTGGAAATTTTGGGAATAGAATTTAAGTATGAAGAACTTCCGTATAAGGAAAGATTATGCTTGTTTGAGGATTATTATGCTTGGTTCTTTCTTATGTCCTGCTTTTTCTATGTCTATAATATTTTCATGTTATGTAATTATGTAATGTGCATCTTAATAAGTATTATCCTTAACAAGTGGACACTAAGGAATAAAAGAAGAACAATGAAACTTAATGAATGTTACCCCGGGCCCTTATGATGAATGAAAAGCCTTGCAAGCAAAATGAATAGAGGTGCACGACCTTGTTGTCATTAGCTCAACTGATGTGCGGCTGTATAGCCCCTGAGGATGCACATCTGGGGTCTATCCTGGGGATTGACCAATGAATGAATGGGATCCTAGTTCCTAAGCGGGCTTCGTACCTAGCAGTGTGGATCAACTGTCGATGGGTTAGCTACCATGATAAACGTTTGCCGATAGGGGTTCGGCATCTGTTGCCAACCAACAATGTAGGCTCTTGCTTTGTTTAATCCTAGTTAATGAAAGAGAAAGATAATGAAAAAAAGAAAGAAAATGAATCACTTTATGATTGATTATGTATATTGATGAATGATCATCAAATGAAATTTACAAAGTGTATTTTTCTATATTATTAAACTAGAACTCACTCAACAACGCTGACTTTTTATATGCATATCAGTTGGCAGGTAAGGATGTTGCTGAGGATGGCACGCGGGTGAGGCTACTTGGCGGGCAAAGACCGGCATCCATTCGTACACGATGATATTGTTGTTTTGTTATACAACTGAAAGATTCTTTTGTAACTGTAAAAATACAATGATGTATTATTTAGCAACATTAAATATTAATGCATGAATGGTTTTTGATAACTTAATCCGCTGCGATGTTTTTATGAAATGTATTTATCTTATATGAAAACTGTTGTGATTGTCCAACTGTGAGGTCTCCGGGGACGGGGCCTTACATCCGCCGTCATTGACTCGATGTTATTGCTCTGACATGTTAACTTGTTCACTATGTTGCGTACTTGATGATATGAAATCAATACAAGTTTGTTAATCTTCTGTAGGAATTGGTCTTCTGTAGGAAGTTCTTCTTCCGCAGCAATGAGTCTTCCACAGCAACACTTTGTCTTCAGTATTTGTTCTTCAGTGGTTGTGCTTTCGCAAGAGTTCTTGTACTTGTTCTTCAGCAGCAAGCTCTCCTTTAGCAGCTCCACTTGATCTTTGGTCTTGTTCAGTAGTTGTTCTTCCGTAGGAGATCCACGGAAGCACAAACTTTAGTCATGCTCGAGAACATCTACGAAAGAACACTTATTCATCCGTAGGTTGTTCTAACACTTAGTCAATTTTTCCAAATTGACCAAGTCTGATGTTTTCTGTAATAACATAAACTAACACACACAATAATATAGGTTACCATATAATTCATGCATTACATTATATTATCAAAAAGAGAATTACAATGATTAATTACAAGAGTTGACAAGTCAACTAAACCTATGCACTTAGTCTAGTTCTAACAAGGATGATGGTGAAAGATGACGTTGAAGTTGGATTGAACTATTTGATGGTGGGTTTTATGAACACACAAAACTGATCTAAGAATTAAGGTTTGATTTTCTCCATGTAAATGCATATAAAGATGATTGAAGATGAAGTAAGTGGATGGTTTTTGTCTCTGAAAATTGCTGATCGCCATTCATATCATATATTTACAACTGTTTGGATTAAATTTGCAATTTTAAAAATTTTAGGGACTAAACATACAACATGATTAAACCACAGGGACCATTTTTGTAATTTTCTCATTGTATGAATAAGAAAACGGAAATCGGGTCCATATATTTAGATCCGACCCGACAGTAAAACCTCACGTAGAGTAGCGTTTGCTGATCAAAACCCAAAGCAACACACTTTGGGGATTTTGGAAGCCAAAAGCTTTCGATTCTTCTTTCCAGAAATGAGTTACGTCCAAGAAGCAAGAGAAAATCACGTTAAGAAGAAGGTCGAAGAAGGTATAAACCCTAAATTCTCATCAATTTCTGATTACAATTAGATTGTTGCCGATTGAAATGTTGAATGTTCTAGGGTTTGTTTAAGATTCGTATACGTTTGTAGGCAAGCGAGTGTCATGATATGAGATTGTTGCAATGATTGTTACGAACATCATCAGGGTTCTTTCAGTTCACTGCGTATGAAATTGATTGCCACAGTCGTGTGTAATATTCAATCGGCTCTATCTGTTCCACCTGAATGATGAACATGTTCAATTCTGAGTTTTCAAGTTCAGATCCCACATTGCAATCATTGTCAAAAACCCAAATTTATACTTCTCTATAGCAGTGTAAATTTTTTGTAAAGTTATTGGCTTTTCAAATGATTTCATTTCTGCTTATGTTCTTTATTTCAGAGGTGGAAAATATATACATTTGTTCCAAATTATAATGAAACATTTACCGAAATTGAAGAATGTTTTATCACTTGATATTTGTGTTCCAGCTGCCTGGTCATCTAGTTTCCTTTAACACATTTCAGAAATCAAAACAATATCAATCTGAATATTATATCCATAATTTTATCAGTTATGATTTGTTATTCGTTTGTTATAGCCTTAAAAAGCAAAATGAAGGCGAAGGCGCTAAAGGAATGTGATTATTACACTGCTAAATATGCGGAGTGTGCTACGGGGAGAACGTTTTCTGTTGTTTGGAAATGCCGGGCACAAGCTAAAGAATTAAATAATTGTCTTCACGATTAGTAAGTGCAGTTTTCATATCTTTTATATTCTCTACCCTTATAAAGCTGAAACTATTAGGAACTCCTTTGATATCGGCTTCAAAGCTGACAACCAAATTCAAATGTCATCAACATTTTGAAGTGATTAATGGTTACAGTGGCAAGTAGGTGATTTTTAGCTTCAATTATTTTGTCTAGAAGAGTAGAAGGTAATATTTTTCTGTTGATAACCGTGAGAACCTTTTGGTAGAAAACTCACATAGTTCCACCAATACTCTGCTAACCAAAATGATTATAGAACCCAACCGGGTAAAAATGCAGCTTGTTAGCAGGTTGGCCTTCAACGGCAGAACCTAGTGGAAGTTAGATTCAAACTTTTAGCCCCTACTAGAGGGAATTGGTTGCTTACCACTAGGTCACCTGTTAGTTTTTGTAAGGCAATTTTGCCGTTAACATGAATTTTTGTGTATGCATTGTTAAAAAGTGGTTATTCCTGCTTGGAAAATCAGATCACTAGATAATCAGTCGATCAAATCTAAGGCTAAGTAAGTTATTTTGATTATTAGGACTTGCAGCAATATTGCTCGGTTTAAACACACATCCAAACACACAATGGCAGTTTAGCCACCCCAAACTTGTGCTGTAAAGTAGGTTAAAGATTCAATATGGTGAAGGTTTAACAGGTAAGGTGATGAGTCCAATGGGTGTGACCCACCAAGTCCATGAAGGTCTAGCAATGGGGATGTACACTTGTACGTACCGGTTTGACCCCCAAATGAACTAATATACTGTCATTTGGTTGCAGCACGAATGACAAAGTATTGGAAGAAATGAAGAAAGAGTATGCACTTCAGCAAGAGTCCAAGAGACCAGTTGGAATTTAACTAAGTTGTTCCTTTTCTAGACGCATATTCGTGGTTTGTGTTTTGTTGTTTTTTTTTTGGAATTAGTCGTTTGCCAAATAGACGCAAGTCTTTTATACTTGTATTTCATGATACTTGATTTTAAAACCCGTTTCCCCTAAAACCAAGCTAATTGCCGAATTTGTTGTCCTTTAGGTGTTAAGGTTGTGATGGGTTGATGTTATATATGATATGAATGGCGGATGAAATTGCATAATCTGTCGTATAAATTCTTCTCTTCTCTTTCTTCAAGATTTTGGTTCCTCTAATTGTATATGTTAATTTTACTTGCTGGTTTCGTGAACGCTAGCTGTTAACTTTTGAAACCAATAAAGCCAGTCAAAACGAATCAAATCGACTAGTTTAACTTGTTTGAGATTTATACTTGGTTTATGCTTATGGCTGGACTGAATATTTGGAACCTACTAACGTGTTTAGAAAAATTAAAAGGCCATACTCTAGAATTGAACAGTTTCTGATGTTATGGCCAACTCAAGCAAAAGAAATGGTTTCTTGTCGTTTTTCAACCGCATGTGCTGATTAAGTCTAGAATATTGGTCAAAACTGATCAAAACAGACCATAAACCTTGTAACCATACACTAATAACTGTCTTTCACATGTCTGATATGGTTCTACATATCAAAAATTTTAAATGAAAATTTTTGCAATCCATTTCAAGATGCTTAGTTTGCACATCATCGCTAAAAACAAGACAATTAGCTTCCATATTTTCGACCCACATGAATCACTACATCTACAAGTATGCAGCCGTGAAAAATAACAAATTCAATCCTTTGTATACAAATGAAGTAAATTAACAAAATTCCAAAATAATAACTAACCAAAAACACAACCTTAACATACCCTGAGTTTATGATTTGGTGCTTGCAAGTCAAAAGGACTCTCCATCTAAGCAGTGAGTACTGATTGAAAGTTGACTTTGGTAAGGGTGTTTCACGAACAAACCTAGTGGCCCCACCCCCACTAAAAATAATATTCCTTTTAGGTTTAATAAAAAAATACGTTTAGCAACACCACCCTTTTAATATAACCGAAGCTAATAAGGACATCCGCCGTAACTTGACTTATCTTTTAAAGTTGACAACCTAGTAAAGTAATACTTGTACTTTTAAATGACAAGACACTTATTAAATCAAAGCATTGTTCGTACTGGATGGTTTTAAATTTACATAATCCTTAAATGCATAAAACAATCTACAAAACTGGAAAGTAAAGAAAAACTTTCCCAAGTGAAATCATACACAAAAGAACGTCCACACTAACCTAGCATAGTGAAAAAGCATGTGAGAGACGGAGTATCACATTCGTGACCAGGCTCATTCAACCACACAACCACCTCATTTGTTCCGTGTCGTGCCTCGTTCCACTCCGTCCTCCCTAAGGCTATGTGGAGTGACTGAGGGGTAGAGGTGCATAAAGGAACCGGTTCCCCGACCTTAACCGGTAACCCGAGTCGGAACCGAACCGGTTTGGAACAGGTGGTAGGCCAAATCGGTTCCAACCCGGAAAAAACCGGCGGTTTGGGACCGGTTTGTATATTTATAGCCCAAACCGGTTTGGAACCCGGTTTTTACCCAACCCGGTTTACGAACTGGTCCAAAAAACCCGGTTTGGAACCGGTTTTTGCCGTTAAAAAAAAAGCTTTTTCAAACGGTAATATAGCCGTTTGAAGCATTTTTTGACCTTTTTTTGAAGTTTTCTTGACCATTTTGCCCTTATATGATAGTATAAATAGATAGTGACTGTAATAGTTTAGTCACAACACTCAAAAGCTCAAAGACGTACTTAAAAACGCAAGAACGTCCTCTCACTTGCTCTACTTTCTACCAATTGAAGAAAATCAAACCTTGAAGAAGAAATACCAATTGAAGAAGAAATACATGAACAAGAAGTACAAACCGGACGATCGTCACCGCTCTCCGACGAATAACTCGCTTATGATTTGTCTCAACGCATTGGCGCACAAACCGACGAAGACGATTAAATTTAAAAAACTTATATTCGCAAGATGTATCTTTTGTTTTTTTTAAAATCCATATAAGTGTTTATTTTAAGTTTATTTTTAATGTACTTTATAAAGAAACGCCACTCAATAAAATGTATTTGTAGCTGTCACATTTAATCTACTTTTAAATAAATTGTATACTTTAAATATTATTTATTGAAATAAAAAAATATCGGTTTTTTGGAACCGATTTTTGGACCTGAACCGGTTTGGAACCGAGACGGACCGGTTCCTACCGGGTTGGGTTTTATTGGCCCGAAACCGGTTTCGAAACCGACCCGGTTTTGATCAAACACGGTCCAAAAAACTTTGACCTGAACCCGGTTCGGTTTGAACCCGACCCGATTCAAATAAAAAACCCGGTTTACGCACCTCTACTGAGGGGTGAAAAGAAAAAAAAATGAAAGGAAGTAAAAAAAATAAAAGGGAAAAAAAATATTTCTTTTCTCTTTTTAATTAAACTCGGGAAGATAATAAGTGTGTAAATAGCTAGGTTTAGAAAACTGATACCTGGCTTTCTTCTCAACCTTTTATCCACCTCCATGACCTCTGCTTCGTCTTTCTCATCGCACTATCTTACTGTCGATCGATGATTTAAAACCCTAATCCCCAATTAAGAACATCACAACACAACACAAATTCTTCAACACAAATTTCGTACCAACTTCAGGTTCTTCTTCCCATCATATCTCCATCTTCTTCCTTCCTTCTTGGTTTGATCACTAACTGCACCTGATCGCAAATTGAAGTTTGTTTTGCAGTAAAGTTTGCATATTTTTTATTGCACACCAAAATGCCATTGAAGTTTGTTTTCTACAGCAGCTAAACTCAAGCATAGGTGCATTATAGCAATCAATTAGTAAGAGTAAAAACGTATTGGCAGTGTCGTTTGTCTGGTCTACTAACAATTTTTAGCACACAAAAAATCTTATGATGGTTTGAGTTTTAGAAAATGATGAAACCACAATTGTTCAGCGCTTAAGCTTTAGAACTAATGGTTACTGCAGTCGTTGTTTTGGGATTAAAGAGGATTATACTGTATGGGTTATACTGGTTTGGTTTCTGTAAATATTGTTGTACAAAAATCTTTTTTATTTCTTGCAGCGATGGAGAAAACTCGGCCTTTGTTGATTCTATATGCGACCGAAACGGGCAATGCATTAGATGCTGCGGAACAAATAGGTCGTGAAGCGGAAAGAAGAGGTTGCCCTGTTAATATACTTTCCTTGGACGAATTTGATCCAGTAAGTCAATCTAATTAGGCAACTTTGCAATTTTGAGAAATAGTCGACCAATTGCTTGAAAACTCTTACAAGTAAAAAGTTGGAAATTTCATGTAGAAGGAGGGAATACAATATTACGAATTTCATGCGATCAAGTAGCTGTAAATGGTGTTGGTATGTGTGTACTATGTTTTCATTCTTTGGTATATAAGTCTGTAAACTGTAAATGCTTCTATAATTCTATCTACTCTATCATGAACATGGTTCAGCAATAAAGTTATATGGTAATACTGGTTGTGTAAACATACCCACACATGTAAGATATATGTATATGTGAATCAAGTTATAGACTTGTAGTCTGAAAGTCAATTGACTAATATTGGTGCAAATAGTTAATTCTCTACTCACTTCGAGTGTTAAGTATGTGAAAGCTTTGTGTTACGGAATTCTCCAAACATTCCAAACCATAGCTGCAGATTTTGTGTACTATGCTTCAGCTGTTTTATTTATCTGAAAACCACAGGGCAGATTAAAAAGCCTTATGTAGTTTTAGGCAATTTGTCTGATGTTTGTCACTGTCGGGGCATTTTGTATGACTTGAAAATTGCTTGCAAACCTTATGATTTTTGTCGGTTGGTAATTTTTTGAACAGAAAAAGATTATTTAAGTGTATAGTGTGTATTCTTCACTCACTTTAACGTATCATTTAGAAGAAATAAAGACATATAATCAGCCAGTGTATACATTGATCAAATTTTCTTTCATTTTTTTTAGCTATAAAATTGCGCTTTATGGTGTTATGTATTTATTGAGTTTAGATGGATGATATACAATATAAAAAATCATTTCTACATTTTGTCACAAATACTTGTATTACAATTATCTGCATTCTTTAGTTTATTTGTTAATTTATCTTAATCAATGGGTTATGTCTCTGTTATGCATATTGCTTATGGACTACACTAGAGCTCTTTACCTTGTGAAAAGTTTGTAATTTTTGTTGTCTCCACAACTGGACAAGGGGACACCCCAAACGCCATGAAGGTTGGTTCTTAGTGGCATTTTAAGTTTTAAATATAACATTTTTAGTGTTTATTTTCTGATTTTTTTTAACCAACTTTAGGCATTTTGGACATTTCTTTTGCAAAGAAGTTTAAGTCGACAATGGCTAGAAAAGACACGCTATGCGGTCTTTGGATTGGGTGACTCGGGTTACCAAAAGTACAATGTAAGTTATCTAGTTATTGATAATTTAATATTTTTGATTTTCAAGATAAGTCACTGTTTAACTATATTATTAATATCCTTACATCCTGTATATCGCATTTGTTAAGAGGTGGAAAACTAGATGGGTTGGACATGTTGGTTAACAGATCAAACTAGGTAATTTTTATTGTGGGTCAAAACAGGCCATGTCAGTTGGGTCTACCTACAAACACTTCTTTATCCTTGTTAACTACGATGGCACAACTTGTGTTATTATAATAATAAACTAACTTTTATAAAGTGACTTAGTAGGTTCATGTATTTAAATACGCTTTGGATGACTCGACCCGTTTGATCTGTTTATGTTTTAGTTAAATATTTGAATATTCAACCCCATTAGAGCTAAGCCATTACCTATATTGACTCATTTATGCATTTGAGAGAACGTGTTATCTTTATCTATGTTTGTCAAGAAAAGAAATACATCAATTGTGTTGGGTTTGTGAAGGCTTTGGGCTTGGGCCCATGTTTAAGTTTTCTTGTTCATTAAGTTGTTAACCCTAATTAGTCTCTATATATATCCATGTCATGCATTTGTAATATTTGTACTGAGCAAATAAAGAAAAACCCTAGTTGCAGCCCGTGGACGTAGGTCACACAGACCGAACCACGTTAAATTCTCGTGTTCTTATTGCTTTCGTGTGCGTACGAGTGTTTTGTGTTTATTTCCGCTGCGTAAAGATACCTAACAAATTGATTATATTGAAATATATTTATGTGGTTTTATATGCCATCGGTCAGCTTTATTTACTCTCTATTTAAGTTTTCAGATATCCAATTTCTTAAATTACAGTAGTATCATTAACTTAAATAAGTTACTAGTTTTGTAGATTACGCTTGTGTAACATCTTAAATGTGTGTATTTGATTTCAGTTTGTGGCAAAGAAGCTTGACAAAAGACTTGCAGATCTTGGGGGAAAGGCAATTATTGAAAGAGGTTTGGGAGATGATCAACATCCTTCAGGGTATTTCCGTCACTTCCAATGTGCTAACTGAACTCACGTGGAGTATATGTTGTTCTCATATTATATTTCATATTAATAAAAGGTACATATGATTTTTTATGCAGATATGAAGGAGCATTAGATCCATGGATGTCCTCTTTATGGACTGTGTTATATAATGAAAATCCACTTTTCTTTCCTAAAGGTTTGGATATTACTGTTTCTGATATAAAGATGCTTCATCCATGCAAAGTAGATATCACATATCTTGACTCTCATGAAGTTAATTCACAATCTTCAGCAGAATTCGGTAGGTAGCCTCTTTTAGTCTCCATTCAACTATTTTTCCAACCTACAATCCCATCATTTACCACATTTCCTTTTTGTCCGTTTGTTTTTTCCTAGTTTTTGTATCAGGCTTTTTGCTGATTAATTAATCATTCTGATAATTTTCTGACAATTGCTTTTTTTTTTCTCTCACAGATCTGAAGTCACTTGAGAAGGAAATAGTGATGTCTCGGACAATGATGTCTGGAAAAAAGTCCAGTGACAAGAGTAAACCTGACTGCTTTTTGAAGATGGTAATGATTATGAAAATAATTGAATCTTACACTCTATGCTGACCCTTTGATTTAATGCTGTACACAAAGAACATTATTTTCTTATTAAGATTTTCTGCATTAGTTATACAACAGTCTGTCAATTTTGTTATTTTTCTCTTCATGCTACTTGAATGAATAGTTTTCTTTATTGATATAGGTGAAAAATCATCCATTATGTAGACCAGGCTGTGGTAAAGATGTACGCCATTTTGAATTTGAGGCTCTTTCAACTGTAAGTTCTACATTAGCGGTCCCTTTTAATTAATTATTTATGATTTTTTCAGAAGAAAGAATCTCTCTAATAAAACTGTTGCTGATTTCTAGACCATTAAGTATGACGTTGGTGATGTTGTTGAAATTCTCCCTGGACAAAACCCTGAAGCTATAGACGCCTTTATAAAGCGATGTAATTTAAATCCTGAATCATATATTATTGTGAGTATTTTTGATCTATTCCTCCATTTCACAGGGGTTTCTTTTCCTTTTTACTTCTTTTTATTTTTTAATTTCATGTTTCTGACATCCATATGCAATTTTTAAGTCGGTATGGTGTGCTATTACGAACTAAATTATGTCAGAACTTTAATTTATAATCAATTGGTGTGCATATGATCCAAATTCTGAATTTCAGGTTAAGCATAAAAATAAAGACGATTTTCTTGAGGATGGTGTAACAAACGTCCCCATAAATTTGAAAAGATTTATTGAGTTGACCATGGACATCGCATCTGCTTCACCCAGACGTTACTTCTTTCAGGTAAATAACTTTTTGTATCCTTAATATGCAAATTATACATCACGAGCCATTCTACTTTTTTTCAATAGATTGCTTTATTTTACTTTTTATTACAAGAAAATCAGGAAAATAGCTATTTTATTAACAAGATACATTTCTATTGTCATGTCAAAACAATTTCACACATATAGCCTAAAGATACGTGAATCTTTGATCGCTTATCTACTGTTACTCGTCTAAACCCTAAATATTTTTATTTTAGATGCTAATAATAATACATACGTGAATAACAATACATACACAAATCTATACGTGATATGGTGTCGCATTTCACATTAATTTAAGTCATTGATGAGAAGAAGTCTAATACACTAGTAAAAGTAGATACACGACTCATCGTTAAATGAGTGTTTTATTTCTTGCATAGCAGCCTATATTTGTACATTTTGATTACGTGAGCCATTTATTCGTGTAGGTGATGAGTTTTTTTGCCGGTGCTCAACATGAGAAGGAGAAGCTTGAATATTTTGCCTCCCCTGAAGGACGAGATGATCTTTACCAGTACAACCAGACAGAACGAAGGACCGTTTTAGAGGTAAATATCAAATATGTGGCAAGCCTGGTCACATGTCATAATGGGTCTGGTCAGGTTGACCGACATACATTTTTGCTACCATTTATTTTTCTAAAAGTTATAAGTGCGTTAGTTATGGCTACAAAAAACAATACTATAACAATATTGTGCAGGTACTTGAAGATTTCCCGTCCGTAAATATGCCATTTGAGTGGTTGGTGCAGCTGATTCCTCCCTTGAAAACACGGGCCTTTTCGATTTCTTCTTCCCTTTTGGTTCACCCTAATCAAGTACACCTCACAGTGAGCATAGTTTCATGGACAACTCCTTTTAAGAGAACACGTACCGGTTTATGCTCCAATTGGCTAGCTTCACTTGATCCTAACCGAAGTATGTTTTTTTAAACTCAGAAGTTATATACGTTCATCACTAATATATTTATACATTATTCAACATGTGAAATGAACAGGAGTCTGCATACCAGCATGGTTCCACAAAGGCTCTCTTCCTGCACCTGAGCCCTCACTCCCGCTCATTCTCGTTGGCCCTGGAACGGGTTGTGCACCTTTCCATGGGTTTGTGGAGGAACGCGTCTTGATGGAGAGTAAACACGTGCCAACTTCTCCAATTCTTTTCTTTTTAGGGTGTCGAAACGAGCAAAATGATTTCTTGTACAAAGATTTTTGGGCTTTGCATTCACAAAAGGCAAGGTGCTATCTGAAGAGAAAGGAGGTGGCTTTTATGTTGCTTTTTCAAGAGACCAACCACAGAAAGTGTATGTTCAACACAAGATGCGTGAGCAGAGTGCGAAAGTATGGGATTTGTTGAGTAAAGGGGCTGCTGTTTATGTTGCGGGTTCTTCAAATAATATGCCGGCGGATGTGTTGGCGGCTTTCGAGGACATCGTGGCGAATGAAGGTGGCGTGTCGAGAGAAGCTGCTGTAAGGTGGCTGAGGATGTTGGAGAAAGGTGGCAAGTACCACGTTGAAGCGTGGGCATGAGTTTGGAAGCAGTGTATTTGTTTTAATAATGTTTAGATGGGAGATATGTTATAATTGTTATTACTTTTTTAACTTATTTTTTTGGGGTTCAATTATATGTAGTAGGTGGGGTTTTAGATAGAAAAGATGTATAAGATTAGAGTAGACAGAACTGGAGAAAGTGGAAATTTTTTTGAAAGTGATTCAAATTTGTTTTTTTATTTTTTGTATGTGTTCTTCATTATTATTAACTATGTACAGCATTAAATATGCACTTTAGTTTTGCTATATATAGTTCACTGGTGGCAGGGTTGTTCATTATTCAAGCTAAGTATGTTAGTCTAATTTGTTTAATAACAGTTATGGTATGTTGGTAATTTTAGTCTTTGTCAAAGTGTCTTAATATAATTGATTTTGTAAATACAATAAATTACTCTTTGCATCCCTAATTTTTTTTGAAAATAACTAGTTGCATACCTAATGTTTAAAATCATTATTGTGTTGTCTAACTTTTTATTTTTACATCTATTTGAATCCACAAGTCTGTTATCTCTCAAACACTTTCTCTCTCTAGTAAAGGTATGTTCGTTCATTTTTTTTCTTATCCTAGAATAAAACAAGAAAAAATCATCTAATCGCACACTTCCAGGGGCGGAGGATAGTGGGGGCCGAGGGGGGGGGGGCACCGCCCCCCCCTCTTTTTTCCGTCGGTAGTGTTAAATTTTGGTCCGTTAGTGTAAATTTGTGGCACGGTAGTGTAAATTTTTGTATAAATATCGAGTTCGCCCCCCTAAAAAAATTAATTTTGCCCCCGCCCCGCTACGGGGATGTTCAAGCTCCGCCGCTGCACACTTCATCATACTCCATCTTTCTCTCTCTCTGTAGACGAAGAAGAAACATGGTGCGATGTTCATGTGGGTTTGACACTTTCATTCGCACATCATGGACCTCAAGAAATCCCGGTAGGCTATTTCACTGTTGTTGTAGATTGGTAAGTATGTAGTTGTATTCATAAGAAATATTTATCTTGTTGGTTCTTGACCTAATTTATGTTGCAGGTCTCCAATTGTGGTTTTGTGTGTTGGGTTGATCCTCCTCTATGTCCAAGAACAACATCAATCATTAGTTTCTTGCTAAGGTCAAACAATGTGCAAAAAGAAAAGGCTAGAAGCTTGGAGATTCAAGTCAAAAGACTAAGATTGTGGTTGTTGTTTACTTCGATGTTAGTTATTGTGTATTTTATTACTAAGTGAGCATAATGTAGTTGTTATTTTGTATCAATTTCTCTAATTTTATGTTAGCTGGTGTAAGGGAGAAATTGAAATGGATGTACTAGTCCTTTATGTCTAAGAGCAACAAAAATCATTAGTTCCTTGCTAGTCCTTTTATTTTGGGGTAAAAACAAAGATGGACGAAACAACCCTTAATAGAGAGAGAAAGTGTTTGACAGATAACAGACAAGAAGTCAGGGGACATAATGATGATTTTAAACATTAAGGATGCAATTAGTTATTTTTGGAAAATGTCAGGGATGCAAAGAGTAATTTACTCTTGTAAATAAAACAAAAAGTTTCAAGTTAAATTATGGAGTAAATTACCATTTGCATCCCTGACATTTTTTCATTTTAACCGTTTGCATCCCTATAATTTTATAATTGTCATCTACCCCCTAACGTTTCCTTTTTATCTCCATTTGAGTCCAAAACACTAACGACGTTAGATTTTTCTGTTAACTTTTGTAAAATGTCAAAATTACCCTTATTTATTAAATCACATACCCCTCATCCTCACCCCCACCCCCACCACCCCCACCCCCCCCACACCCCCACCCCCCACCACACCCCCACTCCCCACCCTCTCTCTCTCTCCTCTCTCTCTCTCTCTCTCTCTCTCTCTCCTCCCCATAGCCTTAATAACAACAGCCACCAAAATATTCCTCCTCTTCCTTTTCTACCTCACCCGACGCCTCTGCCACCGTCACAAAAGCCACCCACAACCACCCCCAATCCCACGCGCATCATCTCTCCAAACGGTATCACCAAACTCCATCAACGAGAAACCCTCTTCAACAACAAATGAAGAACCAACTACTACGTTCTTCGACGAGGGCTCTCGTCGAAAACCCTGTTCAATTGGTCTAATAACCCCTCTTTGATTGCCAATACGGTGGAAAACGGGTGGTCGAGATCCGGTTTCAGCAGCTTCACATCGTCGTCGTCAATCCAATCGGGTCGCGACCATCGATGTGAAATCGGAGATCTAGATAAGATGGGGGTTGCAGTGGTGGTGATAGGGGAGCTGCCTTGGTAGTGATAGGGGGCTGTTAGAACTAGATCAAATGTATAGGTTTAGTTGACTTGTCAACTCTTGTAATTAATCATTGTAATTCTCTTTTTGATAATATAATGAAATGCATGAATTATATGGTAACCCATATTATTGTGTGTGTTAGTTTATGTTATTACAGGAAACATCATACTTGGTCAATTTGAAAAAATTGACTAAGTGTTAGAACAACCTACGGATCAATAAGTGTTCTTCCGTAGATGTTCTCAGTAGCATAACTGAAGTTTGTGCTTCCGTAGATCTCCTACGGAAGAACAACAACTGCTGAACAAGACCAAAGATCAAGTGGAGCTGTTGAAGAACAAGTACAAGAACTCCTGCGGAAGCACAACCACTGAAGAACAAATGCTGAAGACAAAGTGTTGTTGCGGAAGAAGAACTTCCTACGGAAGACCAATTCCTACGGAAGATTAACACACTTGTATTGTTTCAAATCATCAAGTACGTAACAAAAAGTCAACAAGTCAACATGTCAGAGCAATATCATCAAATCAATGACGGTCATTGATAATTAAGTCAACAGAATATTCCATGTCACATTAACAACATTCTTTATGTAATTTACAATTTCCTATGTAAATTGTGAACTCCTATGCCGATAAACAAGGCAATGATTCGCACATATAGAAACAGAATATCAAAACAGAATAGCGATATATTAGCTAGAAAACAGAAACAGAATAGGAAGATATCTATACACATTAGGTGTATATATTGATCGATGAACATTGATCAACAAGAACATTAACAAGATATCAATATCAAGCATCAAGAACTATAGCATTATAATCAATTGTAATCGATTGATTGTGAATGAAGAGCAATTGAAAACAATCTGTGTATTGCATTATTACGTTTAGTTTTTTCTAGTTGTTCTTCTTGGTCATCGATTTCAATTTTGATAAACAATCCATTAAACAGCAGGTATTGATAATTCTACGATCAATACTTGTTAAAATCAAATTGATAATTCCTGCAACGATCCTTGGATTATCAGGGTTGCGGTAGCGGTGGTGGTGGTGATGGGGGGCTTCGGTGGTGGTGAAGGGGGGTCGCGGTGGTGGTGATGGGGGGCTGTGGTGGTGGTGGAGGTGTTGAGGGCTGCGGTGGTGGCGGAGTTCGACCCGGCCAGCCCGCGTGACTTGACCCAATCAGTCAGATCCACCTTCCCTTCCTTAACCTTCAAGGTCTACATCTTTTGAGAAGACACCTTCATCATCTGATCTCGTCTTCCATCCGGATCGCACTCGAGAACCCGTTGAACTACTCCCGGAACTACCTAGGCGACATACTCGACCCGAACGAGGGTGAAACTGGATGGATGTCCAGAGGGTGAAACGGATCTACGATTTGGGTCACTGCCACTGTTTCTACTGGTGTTCGCCGGAAACATCGAGCCGATCGACAACCGGTGGAACCAGCACGGGCTCAACGCGATAATGTGAAGGGTGCTGCCGAGGCTGCACTCCGGGAGTGGGAAGGGGAAACCGTGGGTGAGGCTTGTGGTGGTGGTGATGGGTGTGTTGGTAATGAAGAAGAAGATGTTGATGAATGGGTCCTACAAGTTTTTTTTTATTTGTTTAATTTTAGGGGTAGTTTAGTTTTTTCAACAATAGTTTTAACAGAAAAACTAACAGTGTTAGTTATCTTGACTCAAATGTGTTGTACGAGAAAGCTAAGGATGGCAATGGGCCGGGTTCGGGCCGGGTATTGGTGATCCCAAGCCCATGCCCGGTTTTGAAATCTTGTCCCATACCCGGTCGATTATCCATCGGTTATTGGTTGGGTAGTTACCCATCGGGTATCGGGCATGTTGGGTTCAAATAATGAAATGAACACAACAATATTTTGTGGAAGGGACAACCTTCACGACGGCTTTTTTTTTTTTATTAAACTCAAAACTCATATGAATTACAATGACCTTAACCATCTATATATACTAACCAAAGAGATAAAGAGATAAAGATTCTAACTAATCTTTTACTAGATAGACTCAAACTTTTAAATAAAATAATAAACGAAGGATTATCTTCATTCTCCCCTTAATCCTTTGTGCCACCCAAATCGACCAATCCGAGCAAACTCCTCATTTCTTCATAAGTAATTCTAGGCAACCCTTTCGTAAGGCTATCGGCCTTTTGCATAGTACCTTGAACACGTTTCACTTGTACTTTTCCTTTTTTCACGCTTTCTCTTATGAAGTGATAACGAATATTGATATGCTTACTCCTTCTGTGGAATACTGGGTTTTTATTCAAAGCAATTGCGGATTGATTATCCACCCGAATAGTCACTGTTTCTTCATCTTTTTCCGTTAGATCACTTAGCAAACCTTTTAGCCATATAGCTTGATAAGCTGCGGCTGCAGCTGCCATAAACTCCGACTCACACGACGATAATGCAACAGTTTGTTGCTTTTGTGAGCTCCACGATATCAAGGCTTCCCTAAGATAAAAGGCCATCCCGGCCTGTTGTACTCTTTCCTTCACTGTTGTCGGTTCCATGCGAGCTATCACAATAGCCTACCAATTTATTCTGCCCTTCTTTTGTATAGCACAACCCGTAACTTACGGTTCCCTTCAAGTAACGCAAAATTGTTTGAGTAATTGCCAATGTGATTGTTTCAGTTTCTGCATAAATCTACTCGCTACTCCCACCGAGAAACTTAAGTCGGGTCTTGTATGTGTTAAGTATCTAAGACTGCCGATTAATTTTCGATACCCGGTTGGATTTTCATCATGCCTTTGCTCATCCTTTGTCAACTTTAATCAGGCTTCCATTGGATATCGAGTTGAAATACATAGGTTCATATTTCCAAGCTTTAATATTTTATTTGCATAGCTTTCTTGTTTTAAGATTATATTGCCACCTTTCTGTTCAGCTTCCAAGCCCAAATAATAAGTTAGTAAATCCAGATCTTGCATTCGAAATTGCTTCTTCATTTGACTTTTGAAATCATCGAGTAGTGTAGTGCTGGAACCCGTAACTATCAAGTCGTCAACATAAATTCCGACTATTATCAATTCACTTCTCACAATTCTCTTGTAAACCGCCGATTCTCTTGGACATCGCATGAAGCCTATTTGTTTTAGCGTCATGTCCAGCTTTTCATTCCAAGCTCGCGGTGCTTGGCGAAGCCCATACAACGCCTTGTGTAGCCGGTACACCATATCTTCCTTTTCGGGAATAAGAAATCCTTCCGGTTGCCTTACATATACAGTCTCTTTCAAGTCTCCATTTAAGAACGCCGACTTTACGTCTAGATGATAAACTAACCAACTATTTCGAGCCGCCAATGCTAATATTAACCGAATAGTTTCTATTCTAGCAACGGAAGCAAACGCCTCTTCAAAATCGATGCCTTGTTCTTGAACATAACCTTTAGCGACCAACCTTGCCTTATACTTCGAGAACATTCCGTCTACGTTTCTTTTTATTTTGAACACCCCATTTTAGCCCAATCGCCTTGGTTCCGGCTGGTAGATCGCAGAGCTTCCATGTGTTATTAAGATCTATTGAATCAAGTTCTTCTTTCATTGCCACCATCCATTCCTTATATTTTTTTGCTTCAAAAACATTCACTGGTTCATCATTGGGCAGTACAAATTCTTCTTGAAGTAAGACATAATCCTCAAAGTACTTTGGAGGATTAGAATGTCTTGTTGATCTCCGTAGTTTAAATTCAGTGTTATTAAGGCCGGTGTTCGACTCTGAAACGGGCTGATTTGTCTGGTCTGGATCAGCTTGGTCACTTTGAGAATAGTGGGCTGGTCATTAGTTTGATAGGGCCCGTTTGTGTTTTTCATAACGGACGTATATAACCCTGGTCTGGCTTTCGTTCCACTTTCACTACTGAGATAATAACCTGTTTGCTTCTATCGTCGAGCTTTTTAAATTAACTGGAGGTATCTTCATGTGGGCTAGGAACCCAAAGACTTTAAGAGGTCAATATTCGGTTTTCGTCCTTTCAAAGCTTCATATGGAGTGACATTCTTTAAGGCTTTGGTGAAACTCGGTTCAAGATGTAGACCGAGTGCCTTACTGCTTCTCCCCATAGGTTTTGAGAAAGATTCATTGCTTTCAACATACTCCTTGTGGTATTTAGAACGGTACGGTTGCGACGTTCACAACCTGTTTTGTTGCGGGGAGTAGGGGCAGTGAACAGCCTTTTGATTTCGGTTGAGTCACAATATTCGGTAAATAATCTGTTCAAGAACTCTCCTCCTCGATCACTTTTTAGAGCTTTAACCTTCAATCCATACTCTAATTCAACCTCCTGTTTAAACTTCTTAAAAATACCAAGAGTCTCATCTTTGGTTTTAAGAGTATAGACCCACATATAACATGTATAATTGTCAACAAGAAGCATGAAATATCGATTCCCTCCAAGGGTAGGAGGAGATATTGGTCCACATAGATCCGTATGAACAAGTTCAAATGGTTTAGAAGATTGGTACATGGAGTTTTTTGGAAAAGAGTTTCTAGTTTGTTTCCCCATCATGCAAGCATCACAAAATTGCTCCCCTTGCATGGTGGCTATGGTTCCATGCACCAACTTTTTTGTTTTCAAACTATTCATAGACGTAAAGTTAAGATGACCAAGTCTAGCATGCCATAGCCAAGGTTGGTCATTTATTGATGATAACAAACATACCGGTGATCCGACTTTGAGTGAGATTTTGTAGAGTCGGTTCATGCTCCTTTGCACCTTCATCACACCTTGTAGTCTTCTTCATAAAGCCACAATTGATCCTCATCCATCCATACTTTGCAACCATTTTCTGTCATTTGGCCAAGGCTAAGTATGTTACTACATATCGGGTATGTAGTACACATCATTCACAATTCTTTGCTCCCATATTTTACTTTCGATCCGTCTCCGAATCAAACCATTCCGCTCACCTTTTGATCAATGCTTGCGAGGTGATTGATACACCCGGTCATGTAGTTTGAGGCCCCGTTGTAGAGATACCATATGGTTGCATCATAAGGATCATTAGCATAAAGTTTTGGATGAACTTTGTCCTCATTCAAGAGGACTTCTTGCTCAAGGTCTTCAACAGTGGCCATCATCAAGGCTGGACCTTGATTAATGCCTTGGTTGTTGACTTCATTAAGGATGGCTTCCTGTTGTGGAGGTTTGGTACACTCCCATGCATAATGACCCATAATGTTACAATTATAACAACCATTCTACCGGCAAACTCTTCAACGGATTCTTTCTCCTTCACCTTTAGATTATCAAACTCTCGTTTGAGTGTTTGTAATCTAGCTTGCTGTACTCGATCGGCACCAAGAAAATGAACTCGTAGTGATCCCCAAATCTCCCGGGCGTTCTTGCTTTTTGCATTTGAGCAAGAATGTTCTCCGGTAGAGATTGGTATATCAAAGCTCGTGCATATTTATTCTTCTTGTCATCAACGGGATCTTTCACGGCTGTGTCATAAGGATAACCCACGTGTTATAGTTCGTACTCGTGAGTTTTGGGACCGTTAGGGAAGTCGATTAGAGTCCCGGTGTTGAACGATTGTTTGTTGCTGTTGTTGAGGTCGTGCACCTTCTGCCATTGTTGTCTTCTTTCTGATCTTGCCTCGATCTATTCAGGTTATACGCCCCTGAACTCTTCTGGCCTTCGCTGCAACTTCTGTGGTTGTTCGCCCCCAGAATTCTTCTTTTGAGAACGAGTATGGATCTCGCTCTGATACCAATTGTTGGGTATCAAACTTCAATACTAAAATGGACACAATAATATTTTGTGGAAAGGACAACCCTCACGACGGCTTTTTTTTTTTTACTAAACTCAAAACTCATATTAATTACAATGACCCTAACCATCTATATACTAATCAAAAAGATAAAGAGATAAAGATTCTAACTAATCTTTTACAAGAAAGACTCAAACTTTTAAAGATAGACTCAAACTTTTAAATAAAATAATAAACGAAGGATTATCTTCAGGGCATACTCGCGTGTATCGGGTATACTCGTTAGCATCGGGTTACGGGCATATGTACGGGTATCGACCAATCCTTGTCAGGTTCATTTATACACTTTTATTTATATATATTTAAGTACCTCAGTTTAAATATTGAGTATGATCATTTCTAAAAAATTTCATGTAGTAAAAACTACAATAACATTTTCACTTGATAAATTTACATTAAAAATAGCTACAACAAGATGTGTAAACTTTTTTATCGAGATTCCAAAACAACTACAACATATAAGTGTATTAAAATTTTATATCCAAATAGTCACAACAAGTTAACAAGTTTTTTCATATCACAAACTTCTATATCCAAATACATACTTAATATCCAAAAAGGTAGTTATTTTTTTGCTCTCCTAAAACAAAAAACTTCGAGTATATGTTCGGGTAAATGGGTTTGTGGTTTCAGGTATATCCGTTCCATATGTTTCGGGTTTTGGGTATACCTACCAGGCTCTGTTTGTTTTGCCATCTCTAGAGAAAGCCAAAATGGATGTGTCATGAAATGTGACACATTAGGATATGTTATGCGCCTTTTGGCATATTATGCGTCCATTGTGCAATCTTACTATTAATTAATCAAATATTAAATTAAAATAAAGAAGAACCTTCCATTAAATTCGTTAATCCACCAAATCAAAATACAAACACAAATAATTTATCTCTAATGTCAAGTTGTCAACTGAATATTCCTAGCTAATACATTCATTAAGGGGCTGTTTGTTTAGGTCTGAATGACCCCAATCAGACATGTATGTCTGACCGAGTCAGACATGATTGTTTGGTTGGGGTACCTCTGATTGAAAAAGAGCTCTGAATCATCGCTTACCGAGTCAGATTTGAGATCGAGTTTCACCTCCTCCCTATCGAACTCACCTCAAGATCGGGCCTTTTGTGCTTGATTCTGGATCTTTTGACGGGTCGGGTTCCTGGGGTTGTCAAGAAGGGGTTTGGGGCTGAATCGTCGGACCGAGGCCCACGCGATGTCGCCGGCGGTGAGGCGATAGTGGAGCAAAAGGGCCGATGAGGAGGAATAGTGACACCAGATGGATTGAGGGGTCTGATTTGAAGTAGAAGATTGAAAGGGTTAAGAGGAGTGTAGAGAGAGAAAGAGAGATGAAAGTTGTGGGTTTGCAGAAGAAAGAAAGCAGATCTGTTAAAGAATTGGAGGTTTAGAGTGGAGAAAGAAATAGTCATTTTACACTGTCATTTAGTTATCCAATCAACAGACTTATTGGTTCAACACTTATTGGTTCAGACCCCTTACTGGTTCAGACCTCTTATTGGTTTAAGTTTTTGGTACGAGAATTATTGATACATCCCCTAACTCATGACATAAGACACTAACCTCTATTGGTTCATGATGTCACTTAGTAAAAAATATCTTTAGAAAGAAAATCTTTACTGTTACAATACGTAATGACATCTTGTTAGGCCCGTTACCCCTTTATTTTCAGTTACATGAATACATTTTATGTAATTAAAAACCTTAACACCATTCTAAATATAACTAATTTACTTTATAATACACAAACTTCCAACGTTAAATTTATAGTCATATGCAATATATAACTAAAAAAAAAATATCAGCGGTTTTCCCCGGTTCCGACACATATCTTTCGAACCGGGATCGTAAATTTACAGTTTTAAAAAAACTTAAGAAAATGCCATATATTTCGAAGTTCGTACAATATAAACTTTTCAAGTTTTACCACAAGTGATACCCTCCTAATCTCTATTCTCCAACATTTCATCAAGAATGTTTCATCATTGGGGATGATGCACTCACTCTCAATTTCACTTCTTCTTCTCACAAACCCTCTAATTTCACCACAAGTGATACCCTCCTAATCTCTATTCTCCAACATTTCATCAAGAATGTTATCATCATTGGGATGATGCAACTCACTCTCAATTTCACTTCTTCTTCTCACAAACCCTCTAATTTCCATGGCGAATCACTCCCTTCAAATCCCTACAAATTCAATTCCACATTACCAAAGCTCTCAGCCGGACGTAATTTCAGCTATGGCTCAACAAGATGTAAGAACCCTAATTCTGCCATTGCAGCAGTAGCTGGAACAATTGCATCAGAAACAGCACCCGAAGAATCTGAGGTATCAGTTCTTATTATCTATATTTCACTCTTTAATCTCTGTTTAGTGAGTTAGGGCCACCTTGTGAAGAATTGTATGTATAATCTATATATATGTGAGCTTTTAGTAGTTTTTGAATTGGAATGATGTGATGTATGAAGTTTGTTACTAGTTTTGGTCTTTTAGATGAATCTTGAATTTGAAGTTGAAATTTACATCCAAAGACCTAGATTTTAAATTGGATACTATAGAAAGTAGGCATGAAATGCAAGTTTGGGTCATTTTGGGATAGATTAGGGTTGTTCAACTGGCCTGTTGCTCGTAAGTAGCTCGGTGAAGCTTGCTTGTAATTCACCTTGGGTAACATTGAAGTTGAGTTCGAGCCTATGTTAAGTTACTCGTTGGCTTGTTCGGATAGATGTCATTTTCTTGGTTTTCTTGTTCATTTGTAGTTTGGTTATGTGCTTCGTAAGACTTTTGATATTGCTGGTAAATTGCTATTTGAGACTTGTATAGAAGACGCCAGAATTCAAAATAAAGAGCTGGACTGGTTTGACTACGAGAGCTGAATACGAGCTCAGTTTTCAGTTTGGATTGAAGTTATGAGCCAAGCTAGCTCGGTTCTTGTTATTACTTGCTTTAGCCTGAGTTATATTTTCTCTTTGAATAACACTAGGATAGATATGGGGTTGCAATAAGGGCTCAAAGCCTCAATTACTTAGCTAAAGATATTTAGAAAGAAAATGCATGTATAATTTTTTGTGGTGGCATATCAACTTCCTTAATAACTTTGTTAAAAAAATTTAGATAATTTTTTGTGATAAATAGTTAAACTTTCTTTATTGACAAAGATCAAGATTGTGAATAAAAAGGTGTTTGCGGGTCGTCCTAACCCTACGAGGTTTTGATGATCCACTATCAAAATGACAATTTTCACCAGAAAGTATTTTGACCAGTTACCCAACGTACTAAACCCTTCATCTTGTCATTGTGATAGTGTAATTGGAGTTTTGAGGCCAAAGAATTAAATATCAGGGTCAAGAATGATCTGAAATCTGTGCTAATTTAGGCTGCTAAATTTAACTTGAGGTAAATTTGATATTATTCACCTTTTAAGTTATGGCACAAAGATAAGCCGCAAAGCTGACTCATCTAGACCCTTCATTGATCTTGTAAAGATGTGCTCTCTAATTAAATCTTCACTATTTGTAATACGATATTATATTATGTAAAATCTATGTATATTTTTTTACAATAGTTAACTTACACTCTAATACTGCTTTTAACCTACACCTTTATCTTGCTTTATCTCGATCTTTTGTACGTAACTTGAAAAATGGGTAAAATTTTTATACGATCCAACTCACTCTCTCCTTAGTGTAATTACCATCCCACTCGTTTATCGCACACCCTCACTCTCGCACACACCATTGTATCTCGTCTCCCAGTTGGTACTTTCAAAGCAACAAAAACAAGAGTTTGTTGTCTCCATTCCAGATGGAGATGACTTGAGGTTGAAGGTAGCAAGGCAAGCAGGTGACCGTTATGTCAATGAGTTAACATGGCAAACAGTGACAAGGGTAAATAAATAACAACTAAGTTTTGTAAATCTCAGAAGTGTTTTTGTGTGCATTTACGGTTCATTTTAAAACCATGAAACTAGCCAAAACCTGTCAAGGGGCCAGCCAATCAAACTTGACTGGGCTATAAAGTTTAAATATATTTATCTTTTTGAAATTTCTTACATCAGATATAACTATTATTCATATTTCATATTTGGATAAAACCAGGCTTTTCTAATTTATAGAGTAAATTACCATTTGCATAACTGACGTTTGTTCATTTTAACCATTTGCATTCCTATAGTTTTAAAATTTGTTTTGCATACCTGACGTTATATTTTTAACCATTTGCATCACTAATGTTTTTATTATGTAACAATTTGAATTTAAATGACTAACGGTGTTAGTCAAGTGTTAATAGGCTCACATCATTTGTCTCTTCTAAGGTATTTTTATCAATTTCTTTTAATCCTAATTTTTTTTTTTTATAATTCCATCCATTCCCATTTACCATCATTCACTATAATCATCTAAACCATCACCACCACCGCCAACTACACCTACCACCCCGACCATCATGCCAAACCATCCCCACTAGCCACCAAACCTTACCCCACTGTTAATCACAGCCCACCCAACCACCATCATCGTACCATAAATCACAACCCAACACCTATTCGACACCACCAACCACCACCTCCAACCATCACCGCCATCTTAGCCCCTTGTCTCTAGATCCACGAGGGAGAGGGGAAAGAAGAGAGAGAGACAGAGAGAGAGAGAGAGAGAGTGAGAGTGAGAGAGCAACGATGATGGTGGGTGGTGGTTACATGGTGTGAGCGACGATGCATGGTGGTGGTAGTGGTGGTTGTGGTCTGGCGGTGGCGGCGACGATGGAGGAGGAAACCGTGAAAGTGATAGAGAGGATAGAGAGGAGAGAGAGCAAGGGAGACGATGGTGGTCAGTGGCTACATGAAGAGTGGCGGTGGTGGTGGTTGTGATCTGGCGGTGGCGATGGCGACGGCGGTGATGGTGGCTGTGGACTAGTGGGAAAAAGAGAGAGAGATGAGAGAGAAAAATGGTAGGTGGAGGTAAGGTTGATGATGATGATGATGATGATGTTGTCACATCAGATGTGGGGGTGGGTTGATGTGACGATGGGTTTAACAAAGTGGGGATTAAGGTTAAATGAGGCATTAGGGTTAGGACTCAATAGAGACAAACAAAACATTAGGGGGCAAATAGAGGCTTTGAAACTACATGATGCAAATAGTTAAATTGAAAAAACGTTAGGGATGCAAATGGTAATTTACTCTATGCCTGAATATAGGTGAAATGAAAGGGTATATCTGTTGAAATGATAAAAAAAAATTAGTTTGTTAATCATCTATATTGGAATAATCCATTGCATAATAAATCTGATTCATTCTCTTCTTAATGATTTTTATTTCTCGAGAGGGTGGTGTTTTTCTTTTCATTCCTAATGAAATGATTTTTCAGTTCATGTCCTAAACCATGACCCGACACATGTCCCAACTCATGACCCGACTCGCCAGCATCCGCACCAACCAACCACCACCATCAACCAACCACGAACACCTGAGAACAATAATTAGGCCAAAAACTATATAATATCTTATATAGTGCTGAGTACTATAACGAATACTAAGGATAGGAACTATACCAAGTATATCATATGACCTAAATGAATCTCCGATAGTAGCCTGTTAACCCTAACTAACTTCGTATTTTCGTTGGTGGCTTTGGAATGTTCCAGTCCATCACCGTTGTTATCTTTGTTGGGTCCACCATAATCCCATGCAGCTTAATGATATGACCTAGGAACTGAATTACCTAAGCTAGAACACGTCGTGGAGAACTTCGCATATAGTTTCTTAATTTTCAAAGTTCTAGTATTTCACGGAAGTGACAAGCATGGCCGCCTTCATTCTTAAAGTAAATGGGATGTCGTCAATGAACATTATCGTAGAAAAATCTAATATTAGACAACATAACCTATCATTAGGTAATTGTCACGGGGGCATTGTTAACTGGAACGACATAATTACAAACTTGAAATGCTCATAACGTGTTCGAAAAGCGGTTTTCGGTGCATTTTGTTCTTTAACCATTAACTGATAATACCCCGACCTAAGATCAATCTTAGACAACCAACTTGCCCTTAGTAACTGATCAAAAAGGTAGTCTATATATAGTAACAAATACTTATTCTTTAGAGTGAGCTTATTCAACTACTTGTTGCTGATTCACATGCACATGCTGGCATCCTTCTTGTTTAAAATAGAACAAAGCACCCCAAGGTATAATGCTCGGTAAGATAAAGCCTCTTTACGTACAATTTTTTTCCAATAGAGTTATCAACTCCTTCATCTCTGATGAAGCTAAGTAATAGTGGGCTTTCATGATAATCTATCTGTAACTCTATCTCTCATTCAGGAAATATTCCAAGCAAATCCTCTTGGAGCATATTGGAAATTTACGCACCACAAGTACATCTTTCAACTCTTTCTATTTTACTGTATCATAAATAACATACGCCAGTAGGCCTTGCATCCTCGCCCCATATAGTTAATAGCCTTAATCATAGAAATGATTCTTGGTAACATACTATCATTGTCCCCCTGAACCTTGATTACACTACTATGTGGAGCTTTGAGATGACTATTCTTTTGCTTACATATGATCTAAGTTTGTTAGAAGCTAATCAATCTATGCCTAATGTAATATCAAATCCCCAAAGATCAAGCACAACTTGTAGAAATTGGTGGCCCTCAATCCCTATCGGGGGAGTCGTCTATACCGTCAACTACACTGGTTGTTTTACAATGGCGGTCTCTACACTAAAGGTCATCACTATTTCTTAACCTTACATCTTAGTTATGAATAGAATATAGGGTTTATCAAACTCTTGCTTTCACTAGAATAAAAAAATGCATAATAGTTATTAGCAAGGAACATCCTAACATGACATAAGGGTTGCCTCTATTGTGTCATGGTGTAAGCCCTTGTTTTGACCCTTAGTTTTTTAGCAACTTTCTTTTTTCCAGACCCACTCCCAGTTTTCATCGTCTATAAATACCTAACCATATGGCCAAGCTCCTCTTAGTTATGGCACTTGATTCCATTTGGGCAATCACAAGAAGTGCCTCTATTCCTCAACTTGAACACCTGCGTGTCTTGCACCTATGCTCTCCCTAATGCCTTTTTCCATATTTCTCACATCACTCACCAACCTACACACTAACTTTATTGTCTTTTTAGGACCATCCAATTTCATCAGTTTATTTTCCTACCAAGGTCAGCTTCTTTCTTATGATCCTTCACAACCTGGTCTTTTAAGGACAAATCATCATAAACAACACCACTAAGCTCCACCACCATTCAAAGGTCCTTAGGGTGCTTGCCTTCACAAAGTATGAACCTTGGAAAGTAACCCTTGGATATAACATTTGATCCTTCTCTCCATGAAAGTAAGTAACAGATGGGGCACTAGACGGCCATTTCTTGAATATATAGGTGTACCACTGATATGTTAATGACCTGACTATCAAATTCAAAATTCCCTCTCAACTTTGTAACCTCATTTTGCGAGCAAACTTTCTGATGACCAACTCCTTCAACCCTTTCCACCTCATCTGATCAAAGCCTGCTATAATGTTTCTCCCCTAATGTATTCCTATCGTTTTGATGACTTCGCAACAAATTTGATTTCTTGGTCGACGCGATATTGCTTATCTTGATGGTGGCTTCACCCATTAAAGGTGGCGACCTAGTCGTTCGATTCACGATCACGATGGTGGCATGTAACACATTGGTGGTCGAGAGAGGGAGGGGCTAGAGGATTAGGATCACAAATCTTTGCAACATTTGATGGAAAAATACTTTAATTTACACCCTTAACTGCTCGCCAACATTTTGCTCGCCATTTCTTATTCTTATTTCTAGTTTTTAATTTTTCAAAAACATTTAGTTTAAATAGAAATGAGTGAAATGAGTAAACACGAAAGGGGCATGCTCTTGTGGCTCGCACAACGCTCGCCAAGTGACGGCGTGAGTTTGAGCCATTAAAGCCTCCTTGCCGGTTTTAAGCCTGTGCCATTTCATTGAATATATAGGTGTACCACTGATATGTTAATGACCTGACTATCAAATTCAAAAATTCCCTCTCAACTTTGTTAACCTCATTTTGCGAGCAAAACTTTCTGATGACCAACTCCTTCAACCCTTTCCACCTCATCTGATCAAAGCCTGCTATAATGTTTCTCCACTAATGTATTGCCTAGTCTTTGAATGACTTCGCAACAAATTTGATTTCTTGGTCGACGCGATATTGCTTATCTTGATGGTGGCTTCACCCATTAAAGGTGGCGACCTAGTCGTTCGATTCACGATCACGATGGTGGCATGTAACACATGGTGGTCGAGAGAGGGAGGGGCTAGAGGATTAGGATCACAAATCTTTGCAACATTTGATGGAAAAATATCTTTAATTTACACCCTTAACTGCTCGCCAACATTTTGCTCGCCATTTCTTATTTCTTATTTCTAGTTTTAATTTTTCATAAACACATTTAGTTTAAATAGAAATGAGTGAAATGAGTAAACACGAAAGGGGCATGCTCTTGTGGCTCGCACAACGCTCGCCAAGTGACAGGCGTGAGTTTGAGCCATTAAAGCCTCCTTGCCGGTTTTAAGCCTTTTTTTTTACTTTGTCTTAATTTGAACAAATCAACTAGTACATAAAAACAAGAACAAGCATCTTCCAAAAAACTGAATAAACCGACAAGTCGTTGCATGTAAGTCCTATATCCCAAGCGTCTCGGGTTCGAGACCCGGTGATGTAGCGCACGGTATGAAATCGAAGCTCAAACACGTTGATTCTGCGAATAACCGTGATGTTCTTCACCCAAACCCAAATTCGACCCCAAAAGTCGCGAATTTGAAGAGACAAACTGTTATTTTCAGAAATGATCAAGTGTCCCTTCACATTATACCAAGACAACTTAAATAAGAAGATAAATTCGAACGGGCCTAAAACAAACAACCATGGGCCAAACAAAAGCCCAAAACAAAACCGAAAAACTAAGAGAAAAAACATAAAAGTGGCCCAAAAACCCATTTAGAGGCCTTATTTTGGAAAAAATAACGGGTTAACCCGCCTACGACTGGTTACCATGACGTAGCCCTCGTTTCCACGGTCGTTTTGACTGGTCGCACGTCAGAAACGGAGGCTTGTAGCCTAGGTTATGCTCATTTTCGTGCCGCTCGTCTTGGGCCTCTAAAAACATTAAGGTCCGGTCTTCAACACTGGGCTCGCATCACCCGTCTTGACTGATATTGGTTTGAAAGTGTTCTTTTTTTTTTTTTTTTCTATTTGTTAAGTTGTTTTAATTTTCACTTCGTTTCTATTTCTTCTTCCGATTCTATTTGGGTTTTTATTTTTGATTTTGAAGATTTTTATGAATTTAATGTTGAAGTGTACAAAATTTAGCTTGGTAGATTTTTTTTCTTTTTTTTTAAAAATTTTTTTTCTACTTCGAGCTAAATTTTTTTCCTTTCTTGCTTTTTTAAATTTTCATTTTACTTGCGACGAAGCATAGGTGACCCTTACTTTTAAGGAAAGTGGATCAAGATAATTCGATAGACAAGTAGACAACCCTAACCTCTATGACAACTAAAAAATATTATTAGAACTAATATTTGATTTTAATTTTAGTTTTGAATGTACACTACGATTACTTTATAATGATGTATTGTACACACCAAATTACTATGTATGTCGCAGTACAAGATCATACCAACGATTGACCTAGCAATGATCATTATGTCATGAATCGGTGTATGATTGATTGGTGTGCCGCTTGTGCTTGACATTCTGTTAGTGACGTCAAGCTTTCATAAGAAAGATCATGTGACATGCAAGCGTACGTCCATTAGTTTGATTAAAATGAGCATAGTTGGATAGTAGTTGAATACCATTACAGCAAAAGGAGCGTTTGAAGAGAGTAATAGATTAAAGTTTATTAGTTGAGTAAAATTTAAAACATATAGATAAATTCTTTTTATTTATATCACATTTGTTTAAACAACGTTTTTAGTTTTGTATAAGAAGTATTGACATATTATTTTTTTAACGCCAAATATACGACCATGCATCAGTAGATATGCGTTATTATAATCGGACTCATCATTTCGTTTTTCAGTTTGAACCGCACCCCAACCCCTTTAGATAGTACCACCACCACCAAGGCACCAACGATTTGGTTGGGGCTCTACACTATATGAATTCCATATTTAACCTACATTTTAATTTAACCTATGATTTGAACCTTCTTATTTTTAGTTTTTGATTTTTGATTCTTGATTATTTATTATTATTATTTTTTATTGCCGAACACACCATGTGACAGGTGACACGTTCATATTTTTTGGCTTTATTTTAAAAATTATAAGATATTATATTATAAAATTACGTATATACTAGCACTTACTTTCAATATAACTTTTTACAAAATTAAATTTGCTTCATAATATACAAGTAATGGAAGCGTGAATGTAAATGTCATGAAAACTGCTTCAAGGTTTATGTTATTTTGACAATTTAGTTTTGTTTTTCTCTTAGAATGTTTAAAATATGATATTAAAAAAATGATCTTAGTGTTTTGACATACTTATAATTTTACCAACGTTCCAACGTGAATAATTTTCAAAACGGATTTTGAATAGTATTTTACGTGTAATCGAGAAACAAACATACAAGTCAATGCTACTTCAAGGTTTGTTTTTTTAAGTTTAAAATATGATTTTATTAATAGATTAAGAATATGCTGTTAAGACGTTTTATTTTTATTTATCTTTTTCATGTAGATTTTATTTGAAACTGTTGTATGAATATTAACGGACAAATTAATTATCAAAACAAGTATTACGAATTTCAACAACACTGACAGACGGTAACACCCATCTTTATCTTTATCTTCATACTCTAATAAAAGGATATGTAGGAGGGACATGTAAACACCATATTCATCCTCACCAATTTTCCCGCTTCTCTCTCTTGTTTAATTTTTTTAGATTAAAATAGTTTTTAAATAATTAAGCAAGGGATATTTTTACTAATGTTATTTTTAAGGAAATAATTTTTCATAAAATAGAAAACTTTTTAGAACATCAAATTTTTAAAAAATATTAAGTATTTATAATTAGTGTTTTTAATAAGTAAAACTTTATAAACAAAAAATAATTAAAATTGAGAGTTATAAGAAGAAAGTTTTTAGATATGATATTTTAAAAATATTTATTTTGAAATTTTTTTATTATTTATTATAAAAAAAGATTTCAATCATATCTTATTTTAGAATATTGATTTATAATTAATAAATTTTCATTCTATTTAATATTTTTTTATTCAACTCGTGTAATACACGGGTTTACTAAAGTTATACTCTAATATAAAAGTAACTTGAGATGACACGTGCCAACATCACAATCATCTCACCAAAATTTTCCCGCCTTTCTCTGATATTAAATAATTAACTTACTTATTAATAATATTATTAATACTTTTTTAGATTTAAGAAATTAAGAAAGAAATCTATTCATTAATGTTATTTCTAAATAAATAAATTTTTATAAAATAATAATTTTTTCTAAAGCATAAAACTTTTTAAAATATGAAATATTTTAAAATTTGTATTTTTAAAAAAGTCAATTTTTTAAAAACCAAAAATAATCAAATTTAGGAGTTATAATAAGAAAATTTTTAAAAATGACATGTTTATACGGTTGTTTTAGAATAAAATGTCTATTTTTTTGGAAAAAAATTAAAAATAAAATTTTAAAAAGTTGATATTACTATTTTATTATTTTAGTTATTTCTCATATGTAATTTCAGTTATATCATATCTTTGAATATCATTTTATAATTATTAATTTTTATTATATTAATATTTTATTTATTTAACCTGTGTCATACACGGATTTACTAAATCTAATTACATACATATACCTTTACCTCTAAAATCGATTTTCATTACTTGGGTTTAAATCCACTTAATCATCAAGAATCGCCAGTTGACGATAAAATTAATGCACTTTTAATGGATTGGAGGTCTTCCAATATTATATAGCACTTCAATGTTCCCAAGCTTACTCTTCACGTATGTATCATCTAGCTACCTCTCGCTTAACAACATATATGACGTAATTTGAGGATGTTGTTCGGATACACATTGAACATGTTTTTAGTTTTTTTTTTTCATAAAAGTTACTGGACAATTTTTGCACATAAAAAACAAACATACTTTCAAATCTTTCACAAAAACACTCCACAACATAAAGTCCCTAAACAATTTTTTACACGTAAAACACCAACATACTTAAGGTTTAAGGGTTTTTATGTGAAAAATAAAAAGTATATTGGTTTTTTATGTGCAAATATTATTGAGTGATTTTTATCAGACAAAACAATAAGTATGTTGATTTTTTACGTGCAAAAAATTATACAGGAACTTTTGTAAGAAGAAACTAAAAGTATGTTGCTATTTTATACTATTTGCCCTTCTTTTATATTTAATTTTACTTAATGTTGTACTTGTATGGATTTAAACTCACATAAGTTTTGTAATAGACAAACACCATCACCAAGACTATTTGGTAATAGATTGACCACATTTGCTTACTGTGTACTTTTAAAGATAACTTCTAATATTGCTAGTCCTTATAACTGTTGGGAACGGTCTGCCCAAGACACATATTGAATTGATGTGGTTAGTACGTTATGATCCAAGTCGGTTCATACCCAATAACAAGCTAGACAAACACCTACAATATTTGTTTTATGATATGATCATGTATATAAATATTGACACTTGAAGTATTTAGAAATTAGGTCTAAATATTTGCACTAGTGTTATGAATAAATTATATGGATAATTTATTCTAAAGAGAGAGTACTTTGTATTGTTATTCAAATGGTTGAACAAACAATACAAGTGTTTTGTCCGCATTTCTTTTACTCATCCGCATTTACCATCGTTGATGTGTTACTGAGGAAATGCGGATGGATGTTCCTCATCCGCATTAGCAAATGCAGATGTGCATTTGAGGAAATGCTAAAGGAATTACTTCATCCGCATTTACTTATGCGAATAGTAAATGCAGATGAGCATTTAAGGAAATGCTGATGAAACTGATCATCAGCATTTACAAATGCGGATGTGCATTTTGGAAATGCTGATGGAGTTACTTATCAGCATTTACAAATGCGGATGTACATTTGGGAAATACGGATGAACTTTCTTCTTCTGCATTTACAAATGCGGTTAGAGTTTGTTCATCCGCATTTACTTAGAGAAATGCAGATGGGTTAAAAGGATGGGTTCCGCACACTTTTTCTCACTCTAAATTCAGTTTCATAGACGTGCAATATATGATTGCATTCAACCACTCTCTCAGATAACTTACAACACACACAAAGGTGCAAGTCGGTATTCCTGTAGCTTTCTCTCTATCCGTCGAGGAAAACCAAGAAAGAACTGATTCAAGTAAAGAAAATCCTAGCAACCTGGTGTTTTGTTGTAAGCTTGGGGTAGACAAGCTTGAGGTAGACAAGCTTGAGGTTTTCTACTTTGGAAGCTGCCGATCAAAGATCTTCTTCCTCTGTCCCATTCGAGAGGTAGATTTTTAAAACCATATGGTTGTTCATAAGCATGATTTTCATATAACGATCCTTTACGGTTTTAACAGATATATAAATTGGTTTATATATTAACTGTAATAAGTTTTTCACTCCGTTTCCGTTGCGTTTTCATTTTATAAGGATAAAATGACTCTGATAAACTTGTGAAAACCAACAGTGGTATCAGAGCGGTTATATGGATACATGCTTCATCAGGACTGAATTCTCGGTTTCTTGCTGTATTCACCAACAGACCAAATTCAGGTCTATGTTTCCCCTGTTTTTCAAGATTCTACTTTACATGCATATTATAATCTTGAAAATTTAATCATTTGGATGATTTAGTTGTTTGGACAAGAATCATGATATTGGTTTGTTTATGCATTAACCAAAAATTTGTGATTCAAGGGGAAAACCTCGGATTTTGTTTGCATATTTGGATATTATCTTGATGTTCATAACCTAGCCGAGACCTTGTGTTTGGTTTGTTGTGATTTGTATTTGATTATTCAAAGGGTTATAATAATTAAATTTATTTGTTCTTCCTATTGGCTATGTAATTTATTTATTTTCATTTGGTATATAAAATAAATAGATTAGTTGCATTTCACTTTTACTAGAAAATGTATTGGATATATAATTTTGTAAAAGAAGATGCAACAAGAATGTTTTTCGTTTGGGCCAATTTTGTGCCCAAAGGGCTTCATAGCTCTTAATGGGATTTAAGCCCAATAACCGAAAACATATTATGAAGGCCCAAAGTGTTTGGTGCAGAATTTAAGTCCATTTGGAAGCTCAAATCGAATGGGAGAATCACAACACAAAGTGGACACTTGAAGCATTTGGATGCGGGATCAAGTGGGAGTTCACCGACATAAGTGTTACCCTTAGGAAGGACCTAATAACTCACTTGTTTCGGTCAACAAGTGATGTTAAATTAGTTGACTAGGGTTATGAACTTGTTGTTGTATGTGTTGCTTGTATGGTTGATTTAATTATTGTTCATGTGATATTTGGATATGCACTATTAAACAATTTCAAATCAAAAACAAGCTGCAAAAGGTTCTTTTGGAAACATAACATGAGTAATACAATGTTTTATTAAAGATTAATATTTTCGCAATAAAATTGGGTTTTATTAAAAGAACCTTGGAAATTGGTTTCACTAGTGTACCACGCATTTATATGCATGCGAATGTAAGGTACAAAATGTTTTCATAACTAGAATTAATGGAAACAAAATCCCTTTTAAACAAGTTTAACACCATCCTTTTATACAACACTCGAATCACTTGGGAACTATTTATGGGATAAAGGTCACCTAACCATATTTAGGGAACTTGTGTGTTGAGTGGGTTTAACATATTTGTGGGATAAAGATCACCTAACCACCTGTATGTGTAACTCACACGTGTGTGTAAGTAGGACGACTTGAGTTGGAAACCATGTGAATAGGGTCACTGAAGCATGGCATACAATGGTGTTGATGGGATTAAACATGCCGACTAAACATAAAGATGTTTAACCGATCCCATAAACTAGAAGTTGCAAAGGGTTGCATGTCAAAATGACTACCTTGTTAATTTAATAATGAGATAAAGGTCACCTAACCATTTTGAATGTAATGTTGGATTCTAGATTTTAATTATTAATTGTCTATGAGACATGAAAGGGTATTAATAGTTAAATGTTATTTTAAAATGTTAATATTAAAATGTCTATGAGACATGAAAGGAATTGTCCAATCTATCTCAAGGAGTTGAGAAACAAGAGGGATGCTGGGTAGACCTCAGGTACAGCTTTCATGATCCATATTGAACTTAATGTTATTCTTCAAACATATGGGTATTAGATACCGGATGTGGAACTCATATTTGCAATTTGTTGTAGGGGTTCAAAAGAAATAAGCATTTTAAGAAGGGGGATACTAGTCTATATGGGCAACGGAGCAAAGGTTGATGTCGAAGTCCAAGGAGACTATATCTTGAAGCTTCCAAGTGGTTGGAAGTCATTTTGAAGAATGTTTGTATGCTCCTAGTTTGACTAGGAACATAATTTCTGTTTCCCTTGTAAAAAATTTGGTTATGTATTAAAGTTTTAAACGATGGTATTTGTGTTTTTATGGATGATATATTTTATTTTAAGGCTATGCCTTTTAATGGTATTTATGAATTGGTTCATGATGACTCATCCTTTAATAACTCGTTATACCAGTCGAGCACCAAGAAACTTAAATGGGTTTAAGTAAATTATATCTTTGGCATTCGTCTTGGTCACATAAACAAGAATCGTATTCAAACACTTCAAAAGAATGGTCTTTGGAAGCAAATGAAGAGAGTTTATTTGATAAGTGTGAATCTTGTTTACAAGAAAAGATGACCAAGGAACCCTTTAGTGGTACTAACCAAATGGCAAAAGATTTATTAGGAATCATACATTCGGATGTATGTGGTCCTTTTAAAGCAATGACAAGGAATGGTGAAAGATACTTCATTACCTTTATCGACGACTATAGTCGCTATGGTTATGTGGATTTGTTGAGACACAAAGATGAAGCTTTTGAAACGTTTAAAATCTTCAAGAATGAAGTAGAAAATCAACTCAACAAAACCATCAAGGTTCTTCATCGAATAGAGGAGGTGAATATCTTAGTGATGCTTTTTAAGATTATCTTAAAGGGTTGTGGGATTGTCTCATAGCTTGCTCCACCCGAAACACCACAGCATAATGGTGTGTCTGAAAGGAGAAACCGAATCCTATTGGATATGGTTCGATCTATGATGGGTAGAAGCACACTATCTCTGTCATATTGGGGTTTCGCATTGCTCTCCGCGGCTCGTATTCTGAATATGGCCCCAACCAAGAAAGTGGATAAGACACCTTTTGAAATATGGCATGGAAGGGTTCCATCATTATCATATTTAAAGGTATGGGGTTGTGAAGCTTATGTTAAGCAAAACACCCCAAACAAGTTAGAAAGCCTATCCACTAAGTGTATCTTTGTAGGATATCCCAAAGACTCGATGGGATATTACTTCTACAGTCCAACAGAGCAAAAGGTATTTATTGCTCGAAAGGCTGAGTTCTTGGTAACTAAATTCCTTATGGAAGGAAATACCGATAGAATAGTGGAACTTGATGAGGATCGAGAACCACAAGTCGATACACGTTTGGTTGATACTAGCAATCAACAAGAGGTTGTTGATAATGATCAAGTGGTTGATCAATACACACAAAACGTTCGCAGATCTTGTAGAACTAGCTATCCACCCGAAAGATATGGATTTTTCATGAATGGATGCTATGTAGTTGACTCGGATGAACCAACTACGTACCATGATGCAATGTCCATTCGGATTATGACAAGTGCTAGAGATGCAATCCATGTATGACAACCAAGTGTGGGAATTGGTTGTGCCACCGCTTAACTCCAAACTGGTTGTATGTAAGTGGGTTTTCAAGAAGAAAACCGATATGCATGGAAACTTGGATACTTATAAAGCAAGACTTATAGTAAAAGGTTTCAATCAAACTCAAGGGGTTGATTATGATGAAACCTTCTCGCCTGTGGCAATGCTAAAGTCAATTAGGATATCATTTACCATAGCTGCATATTATGACTATGAGATTTGGCAAATGGATGTCAAAACTGCTTTCCTTAATGGACATCTTGAAAAGAATGTCTATATGGTTCAGCCCGAAGGTTTTGTCGATCCACAATATCCTAATAAAGTATGCAAGTTAAAGAAATCAATCTATGGATTGAAACAAGCATCAAGAAGTTGGAATCAACGTTTTGACGAAGTGATCAAAAGGTTTGGATTCATCAAGAACGCTGATGAAGCTTGTGTGCATAAGAAAGCTAGTGGGAGCATCATCGCATTCTTAGTATTGTATGTTGATGATATATTACTGTTTGGAAATGACATTCCAACCATGGAAGGTGTTAAAACCTGGCTTGGAAGTTGTTTTTCCATCAAAGATCTTGGTGAAGCCACCTATATTTTAGGAATAAAGATCTATAGGGATAGATCAAGGTGGTTGATAGGTTTAAACCAAAGTGCATATATTGATAAAATCTTGGTTCAAGATGGAGAACTCTAAGAAAGGTTTGGTACCTATTCAAAGAGGGAAAATATTGAGTGCATCTCAATGTCCAAGCTCAAAGGATGAGCAAGAAATGATGAAGGAAATCCCATATGCATCTGCTATAGGATCCATCATGTATGCAATGATATGCACTAGACCGGACGTGTCATGCACCTTAAGCATGGCAATTAGATATTAGCAGAATCCAGGAAATAGTCATTGGATGGTTGTTAAGAGTATATTGAAATACCTTAGGAGGACTAAGGATATGTTTCTAATATACAGATCTGGCGAAGAGGAACTTGTTGTAAAGGGTTACACGGATGCGAGTTCCAAACTGATCGAGATGATTCTCATCATAATCGGGGTATGTCTTCATTATGAATGGAGGGGCAGTGTCCTAGAAGAGTTCAAAGCAGGATGTGGTAGCATTGTCCACTATAGAATCAGAATACATTGCCGCCTCATTGGCAGCACAGGAAGCTGCATGGTTTAAGAAATTCATTGCCGATCTAGAGGTTGTCTCTACCATTCAATATCCCCTAGAGATCTTTTGTGACAATGAGGGTGCGATTACTCAAATCAAGGAACCCCGTGCACATCAAAAGACAAGGCAAATTGAGCGGAGATTCAACTACATAAGGGATGAAGTTGAAAAAGGAAAGATACGTATTCACAAAGTTCACACCGATCAAAATATTGCGAATCCACTCACGAAGCTCCTTGAAAGGCCAAAGCATGAGAGACATACTTGTGCCTTAGGACTTCGATATTCTAGTGATTGGATTTGATCTATTTAGTTTTTAAATATTAGAACAATTATTATTTTGAATCGTATATATATATGATTATGATACTATGAGTTATGTTCCATTTTAGCATTTTAAATCTATGAATATTTATTATTCTAAACGTCCGTAGTCGTCATATTTGTGGGAACAAATATGAAGTAAAACTATTATGAACTTTGATTGGTGGATATTCATAAGGTATGAATATAGAGCAAGAGGTTGATACCAAGGTTCATAATATTTGTGGGATACAAATATTGGACAGACCCGCTCTCAAATTTTACTGTATGGAATTATGTAATTGATCATAAGTAAATTTGAGTAAAGGCGAATATCGTTGTATCCTCCGACCTGAGATACATATTGGGTTTCGATATTCACCAAATATTATACTTTGATATAGTTCTTCGCTGTTCTAAAATAATGGACAGTACGTAAGGCTAATTTCAGGTGTGATACAAGGTGATTATGAGAAACGTATGTAGTCAAGATGGGATTTGTTCCTCTTATTCGTTGAGAGTATGATGTCTAAGGCCTGATTAAGTTAAATCAACAGAGAATGATCATTCTATGTCTCTGGATTTAACATGACATCTGTAACAAAAGGATAGATGATAGATTCACCTAAATCATTTCAAGTAAGGGACTTGAGGAAGATGATGTTATTGAATGGCACTTCCTCATGCGTATTAGGGGTAGTAAACCGTTTTAGGCGGTATTTACTACTTGCATAAATTCTCTATGTATCTTGTGCAAGTGGAAGATTGTTGAGAACGGTCTGCCCAAGGCACATATTGAATTGATGTGGCTAGTACGTTATGATCCAAGTCGGGTCATACCCAATAACAAGCTAGACAAACACCTATAATATTTGATGATATGATATAATAAATATTGACACTTGAAGTATTTAGAAATTGGGTTTCTAAATATTTACACTAGTGTTATGAATAAATTATATGAATAATTTATTCTAAAGAGAGAGTATTTTGTATTGTTATTCAAATGGTTGAACAAACAATACAATTGTTTTATCCGCATTTCTTTTACTCATCCGCATTTACTAATGCGGATGTGTTACTGAGGAAATGCTGATGGATGTTCCTCATCCGCATTAGCAAATACGGATGTGCATTTGGGAAAATGCTGAAGGAATTACTTCATCCACATTTACTTATGCGGATAGTAAATGCGGATGAGTATTTAAGGAAATGCTGATGAAATTGATCATCTGCATTTACAAATGCGGATGTGCATTTTGGAAATGCTGATGGAGTTACTTATCCGCATTTACAAATGCGAATGTACATTTGGGGAATACGGATGAAGTTTCTTCTTCCGCATTTACAAATGCGGTTAGAGTTTGTTCATCCGCATTTACTAATGCGGATGAATATTAGAAAAATGCAGATGGGTTAAAGGGATGGATCCCACCCATTTTTCTCTCACTCTGAAATTCAGTTTCATAGGACGTGCAATATATGATTGCATTCAACCATTCTCTCAGATAACTTACAACACACACAAAGATGCAAATAGGTGTTCCTGTAGCTTTTCTCTTGATCAGTCAAGAAAAACCAAGAACAGAACCAGATTCAAGTAAAGAAAATTCTAGCAACCTGGTGTTTTATTGGAAGCTTGGGGTAGACAAGCTTGAGGTTTCCTACTTTGGAAGCTGCCGATCAAAGATCTTCTTCCTCTGTCCTATTCCAGAGGTAAATTTTTAAACACCCTATCGAGTTTTAAATAACGATATATAAATTGGTTTATATATATTAACTGTAACAAGTTTTTCACTCCATTTCCGCTGCGTTTTCATTTTATAAGGATAAAATGACTCTGATAAACTTGTGAAAACCCAACAATAACACCATACCATCTCATCGGTGACATGAGTGCCAAAACTTAATCAATTGTCACTATGCAATTATAGAGACATATTCAGTAATCTTCTCCTTATGCTTCAATTTGTTATTCTTGGTGATGTAGTATGTAATGTGACTATGTCATCGACATTTATCTTTCAGACAACCAATACAAATTAATCATCCAATTTGTTTAAAAAGTTGTGATGGATTAGCTTTGAGTTCATCTTCCGTAATTTTTAACGCGCTCATGACATTTTTCATTATTTCTTAACTTTGGTAACATACTATCATTGTCCCTTGAACAATGATTAAACTACCATCTGGAGCTTTAGGAGTGTGGGTTGACCATTCTTTCGTTTACATATGATCTAAGTTTTGTTGGCAATTAACAAATCCATGCCCAATACAATATCAAATCCCCCTAAGACGATCAAGCTCAACCATGTAGAAAATTTGTGGCCCTTTATCCCTATCAGGGAGTCGTTTATAACGTGAACTACAATCGTGGTTTTACCAATAGAAGTCTCTACACTAAAGGTTGTTATCATCTTCTTAACCTTACACCTTAGATATGAATAGAATGTAAGTTTTATGAAACTCTTGCTTGCAATAGAACAAAAAAACAAATGCATAATAGTTATTAGCAAGGAACGTCCTAACACGACATCAGAGTCTGCCCTTGCCTCCTCCTGTGTCAGGGTGTAAGTCCTTGTTTTGGCCCTCGGTTTTTTAGCAACTTTCTTTTTTCCATACCCATCCCTAGTTTTCATCTTCTAGCAACCCTTAACCATATGGCCAAACTCCTTGTAGTTATGGCATGTGATTTCATTTGGGCACACACGAAAGTAGTGCCCTTGTTTCCCACACTTTGTAACACCTGTGTGTCCCACACATGCACTCGCTTAAGCGCCTCTTTCCGTATTTCTCACATCGCTCCAGCACTGTCTAAATTCTCATTTTTTATTTCCCTACGAAGGTCAGTTTCTTCTTGTGATCCTTCAGAACCGGGTCATTTAGGGACAAATCATCATAAACAGTACCACTAAGCTCCATTGCTAATTCAAAGGTCCGCTGGGCACTTGTTTTCACAAAAGTGCGAACCTTGAAAGGTAACCCTTAGATATAACATTTGATCATTCTCTCTGCAGAAGTAACTAGATGGGGCACCAGACGTGCCATTTCATTAAACTTGGAGGCCTACCCCGATGTGTCGTTGACCAATCTTTAAACTCAAAAATTCTCCCTCAACTCTGTCCATCTTATTTTGCGCGCAAAACTTTCTGATGACCAACTCTTTCTACCCTTTCGACCTCATCTGATCAATCTCCTGCTCACTCTTAGCTTGTTGTACCATTTATCACCAATGCATTACCTAGTCTTTGAATGGCTTGGCAACAAATTTGACTGCTTGGTCGACGTGACATTTGTTTATCTTGATGGTGGCTTCCATCCTTTTCACCTAGTTAAAGATGGAAACCAAATCCTTCTTTCCGATTCCCAATGACGATGGTGGCGCGTAGAGAATCGATGGTCGGGATAGGGAGGAGGTAGAGGATTAGGGTCACAACTCTTTGCAACATTTGATGGAAAGATATCTCTAGTTTACACCCTTAACTCCCTATTTATATATAATTATAAATTTAGGGAACAAGTTTAGTTTTGTTTTTAGTAATTATCTAATAGTTATTATTTAATAATAAACTTATCTAGCTGATTCAATTTGTAATTTATATACATACAAATTGCAACTTGATCAACGGTAACGTAACATAGTTAATGCATGATATACAAGGTCCAATGCATCTTCATTAGTGGGATTTTCTTTTAATATTAGTTAAACAACAATTTAATAAACCTGATCACTTGACTCAGTGGTAGACAATTAGGATTAGGCCAATTAAACTTGACGGCAGTTCCAGATCAAAATAGACGTCTTTTCTTTTTTGGATATTCTGTTTCTTTTTTTTTTTGGTTATTTAAATCTATAATTTACTTTCATGTGTATTTTTTAGCAACTTAAAAAAATCAAAAGAGATGGTTTCATCTTGGCTTTCATGTTCATCTTCTCGCTTTTTAAATAAGAAGAAAAAACAATGATTTAAACAAACTTAACTTTATTTTTAAAATCAATTTATATAGTGTAATCATGTTGTTTATATATATTTTTAACTTAACAACGTGATGTTTTCTAAACTCTATATATATTTTTGTGACGCTCTTAGTTCTATCTACATTCTCAAGACGTTATTTTGTTGTACGAACGCATGACATGCTTATTTATGCATATGTGTATCTTTCGATTGAATGCATAAGTAACTTTCACCCGTTAATGTTAGTTAACATATTACTACATTCGATTCCATTAAAAAACAAGTTATCACGTCACATGATATTTGTTGATAGTGCTGTTTGTTTTCTCCTTGCTTTTTTTATTTTTTATAAAGATGCACGTCTTTTTCACTCAGCAATCCAACTTCGATCCTTAGCAGCACCCCTACCTCGTTTCTAATCTATTTTTTATTTCTTTTTCTTATCTTTTATTTTCTTTCATGCATTAAAATTTTCTTTTTAGTTATTTTATATTTGGTAAACTTTTTGTTGGCCTTTTTTTCTTATTTTTAAATTACAAATTTTAACACTCCTATTGTATCAGTATTCAAGAATATATAATCTCGGATCACGAAACCGCCACCAAGTGAGGGATGTAAGACTAGTTATCAACAATTTCATAATTATTAATCCTCAATTATCAACAATATTGATAGTTATAAAATAATTATCAAAAACTTTTATATTATTTGTAATCTAATTATTAATAATAATCAACATCTATTTACATCTTCTTGCTTGGATTTGTGTTTAGATTATTTAACTTTCTAATAATGTTTTTAATTATGGTGTAATTATTTAGATCCTACCTTGAGAGTGATATTGTTAAATTTCTTTTTTATTTGTAGTATTTATTTGGAATGACAACTCAAACATTCATTTTATCTACTATTAATTTTACACAACTGATTTACACAAACCCATCATAATGAACTAGAACCCTTGACGTTAAAAAGAACTTCACCATTCTAACTACAAATGACTTTGTCATTGGTCCAAAACCACACCCATTATTAGATATCATTACTTAGGCATATTGTTCCAAACAAATCAATGGTTTAGATATTAGATGTGATACATGTATATAATAAAACAACCTAAATGCTAGGAGGGATAAAAGATAATAACTTTTATCCACTTCATTCATTTTCTTTTAACTTAACTAACTTTATAAACTTCATTATCCTTTTAAAAAATTATACCAGAATTATATCTGTAATGTCAATAGAGTTATTGCTGCATACTTTTGAGAAATAAAAAACGATTAAAAATATCGATTTATTATGTGTAATATGTGCGTAATTTTGTAAATTATGTGTAATATTGTATCAGTTTTATACATGGCATAGGTTTGACGTTTGTGAGTGGTATTTTTCTAATGCATCATAATTTATTGCATAGCACTTTATACGCAGCTTAATAAGTAGTGCGATTATATATGACGTAATAAGTAGTGTATTTGTAACTTAATAAATAGCTTGATTGTAGCGTGAATTTATAACACATACACATATACCCTTGTCCCATAAACTAATACATGGAGGAGGAATGTGATTGCAGAGAGGAAGGGGGGGGGGGGGGGGGGGGGGGGGGAGATGTTTGTGAAAATAGAAAAGAAACATGTCCGTAAATCCTTCCATTGCTGACGTTCATGACTAAATAAAACTATTAAAGGATGAATGCAAGAATATAAAATTGCGGATACTAGTGCTTACGTTTTGATATAACTTTTTACAAAGTTAAGTTTGCATGATAATGTACAAGTTATGGAAGGGTGAATGTATAAACCATGAAAATTACTTCAAGGTTTTTGTTATTTTCACAATTTATTTTTGTTTTCTTCTTTTAATTTTTAAAATATGATATTTTATATTTGAATATAGTGTTTTGATGTATTTATTTTTACCAACATTACGATGTTAATTATTTTCAAAACTGGCTGTGGAATTGTGGGTGAACCCCCACTTAATCATAAGAAGCCACTAGACGATAAAAAACACTTAGTTATGGATTGGAGCTTCCAATATCATATAGCACTTCAATGTTCTCAACTTACTCTTCACGTATATGTATCATCTAGATACCTCTCGTTTAACAACCTATTTAGACGTGATTTGAGGATGTTGTTCGGATACACATTGACAACTTTTTATTTCTTTTTTTTATTACTTTTTTAATTAAATTTTACCTAATATTGTATTTTAAGAAATTAAACTCACGTTATTTTTGTAAAATATAAACATCATACCATTAAGGTAACAGATTAACTACATTTTCTTACTGTGTACTTTTTAAAGACAACTTCTGATGTTAGTCATTACAGCACCATACCATCTCATATTTGACATGAGTGTCAAAACTTACTCAATTCTTGCTATGCAATTATGGAGACATATTCGCTAGTAATCTTCTTCTTATGCTTCAATTTTTTTTCTCGGTGCATGTTTTATGTAATGTGACTATGTTATCGACGTTTATCTTTCAAACAACTGATACAAAATCATCCAATTTGTTTAAAAATAGAAGTTTTGATGAATCAACTTTGAGTTCATCTTCCGTAAGTTCTTAACGCGTTTGACATCTTTAAGAAAGGTGTGTAAGCATCCCTATTTACTACTATTTTTCAGTAGCGGGTAGTAGTAATGTATAAAACTACGTATAAAATGACGATTGTTCATCTCGACCCATGGTCATTCTTTTACCCGAATGCACCCTAAGAATCTAAGATTTTAGTTTTACTTTACTTATTTCTTGTATCTCATTGTTGCATGCACATAAAAAATATTCCGACCTTTGATAATTTCAATGAGTCACACGTAATTTAGTTACCTGTTTTATTCTGAAATTTTTTAAACAAAATTACAACCATAGCCTAGATATCTAGAAATACATCAGTTTATGGTACTAAAAACAAATTATTGATATATTTCTTCATAGTCATAATTTCTAACTATTAGTCAACTAAATCTAATAGATACAAGTTTAGGGTGAGGTTATTTTACAAAGTGTATTTTTGCTACAAAGTGTGAGAAGACACAATAAGGATAAAAAAGTCACAAAAAAATTATATTTCACAATCTAAATTGAATTTAAAAAAAAGTACTTCGGAGTCTCTGTTCCTCTCGTTATACTCTTTCAGAAAAAAAATAAAAAATAATAAAATAAATTCATTGTGTCTTTCATAATGACACAATGACGTCATTGTGTTTTTGACACAATAAAAAAACGTTAATTTTTATTATTATTTTTTATTTTTTGTTTATTTTTTTCTTAGTGAGGACGGATAGGGAAACAAAAGTTCGGAATTACTTTTTTGAAATTCGATTTAGATTTTTAATTTTTAAGATTTTTATTAATTTTGATGATGAAATTTACAAATTTTAGCTTTCGGCTGTTTTCTTTTCTTTTGTTAATTTTTTTACTTAGAGTTGATTTTTTTTGTTTAATTTCGTTTTACTTGTGATGAAGCATGAGTGGCACTTACTAGCTTAATCTATTTATTAGAACTAATATATTATGTTTATAATTTTAGTTTCTAATGTACCCTACAATCAGTTTGAAATGGATAATCGGACACACCTAATTACTTTTTATGTTGCAATACAAAATAATACCAACGATTGACCTAGCAATGATCACTATGTCATGAATCGGTGTATGATTGACTGGTGTGCCGCTTGGTGCTAGACTTTTTGTTAGCGACGTCAAGCTCGCATACGAAAGATCGTGTGAGATGTAAGCATACGACTATTATTTTGATTAAAATGAGCATAGTTGGATAGAAGTTGAATACCATTATAGCAAAAGGAACATTTAAAGAGAATAGACTAATAGTAGATTAAACTTTATTAGTTGATTAAAATTTGAAACATTTATATAAATTCTTTTTATTTATATCACATTTGTTTAAATCAACGTTTTTATTTTTGTATAAGAAGTATTGGCATATTATCTAAATCTTATATTAAAGTTGATGGTCGATCTGGAAGTACCAGCACCACCAACGTTTTGGTACGTGGCTCTACACTACGGTATGAATTCCACATTTAACCTACATTTTAAGTGAACCTATGATTTGAATCTACTTATTTTTCATGTTATTATTTTTTATTGTTTATTATTAATATTATTATTTTTTGCCATACATCCGATGTGACAAGGGACATGTACATATTTTACGATACAATATTATATAAAATTGCGGATACTAGTGCTTACGTTTTAATATAACGTTAAGTTTACATGATAATGTACAAGTCATGAAAACGTGAATGTATAAACCATGAAAATTGCTTCAAGGTTTTTGTTATTTTCACAATTTATTTTTATTTTTCTCTTTTAATTTTAAAATATGATATTGTATATTTGAATATAGTGTTTTGATGTATTTATTTTTACCAACATTCCGACATTTATTTTTAAAACTGGCTGTTGAATAATATTGTACAACTCAGTACAAGTCATCGAGAAACAAAGGTAAAAGTAAAAGCCGCTTTAAGGCTTTGTTTTTTACTCTCTAAATATGATTTTTCTAATAAAATTAAGAATGTATTGTTGAGATGTTTTTATTTTTATTTACGTTTTTATTTAGATTTTATTGAAACTCCCATGTGAATAGTAAAGCATAAACTATCAAAACCAACATTATAAATTTCAATACCACCTGCACAAGATAACAACCATTAGATAATACCTTTACCTTTAAAATCGATTTTTACTATTTGTGGAATTATGGGTGAACCCCCGCTTAATCATAAGAAGCCACTAGACGATAAAAAACACTTAGTTATGGATTGGAGCTTCCAATATCGTATAGCACTTCAATGTTCTCAACTTACTCTTCACGTATATGTATCATCTAGATCTAGATACCTCTCGTTTAACAACCTATTTAGACGTGATTTGAGGATGTTGTTCGGATACACATTGACAACTTTTATTTCTTTTTTTTATTACTTTTTTTAATTAAAATTTACCTAATATTGTATTTTTAAGAATTTAAACTCACATTATTTTGTAAAATATAAACATCATACCATTAAGGTAACAGATTAACTACATTTTCTTACCGTGTACTTCTGATGTTACTCATTACAGCACCATACCATCTCATATGTGACATGAGTCTCAAGACTTACTCAATTCTTGCTATGCAATTATGGAGACATATTCGCTAGTAATCTTCTTCTTATGCTTCAATTTTTTTCCTCGGTGCATGTTTTATGTAATGTGACTATGTTATCGACGTTTATCTTTCAAACAACTGATACAAAATCATCCAATTTGTTTAAAAATAGAAGTTTTGATGAATCAACTTTGAGTTCATCTTCCGTAAGTTCTTAACGCGTTTGACATCTTTAAGAAAGATGTGTGAGCATCCCTATTTACTACTATTTTTCAGTACCGGGTAGTAGTAATGTATAAAACTACTTATAAAATGACGATTGTTCATCTCGACCCATGGTCATTCTTTTACCCGAATACACCCTAAGAGTCTAAGATTTTAGTTTTACTTTACTTATTTCTTGTATCTCATTGTTGCATGCACATAAAAAATATTCCGACCTTTGATAATTTCAATGAGTCACACGTAATTTAATTACCTGTTTTATTCTGAAATTTTTAAACAAAATTACAACCATAGCCTAGATATCTAGAAATACATCAGTTTATGATACGAAAAACAAATTATTGATATATTTCTTCATAGTCATAATTTCTAACTATTAGTCAACTAAATCTAATAGATAAAAGTTTATTATCATACATAATTAAAGTGAATCACCTAGATCACCTTACTAATACATGTTGCAATAATTATTATAATATCATTTTTTATAATAAAATTTAATACATCTGGAAAGAACTTCATATATCCTCATCTAATTTTATAAAATTAATTTTTTCTTAAACAACAAGTATTCAATACATAATATAGGATGTTTCAAACATATTTTGAATATATTATATTTTAAAAATTCTAAGGGTATTATGATATTGCCCCGTCTATCATTAACAAAGTTCAAAAAAGTAGTTAAAAAGTTGACTCCGTGTCAAACTGATGTTACTCACATTAAAGACCGTCTACCTATGACCTAAACACGTCCATTCTAGATAAACTGTGGGCTCGTTAGTTCGCAACATGTATGTCACGTAAGCGACGACCTACTACATAAGGGTAAAGCGAAATCAATTTTGTGAGATCATTAAGGAAGAAAAGGACATTTGGGGTGATGTGGGTCGTGATAAGCTCTATTCTCTTTATAACATAATTCCGCAAGTCCTACACATTTCGATCCGTCTACACGTATATCTATGTACTTACTACCTAAAATCCAAAACCCATAATCATTCATGCGAGAATAAATGCAACTAACGGACCAACCCCCAACTATTAGTTATAATATTATCTCTATTATTAGATGCATTAATCATTCATTATTTTTTTTATTCATCTAGAAGTTGTATCATGACACATTTTTTTAGATTTTCAGAAAAGGATTTTTTAAATGCACCCTAGTCTAAGTTTCATTTACACTCTATTTTATGTATTAATTATGTTTAATCATAACAAACCAATTAAAGTTACCGCAACATTGTTAAAGTGATGAAAGCAATTAATAAGAGTGAGTAATACATAAATTGTAACATTTTAATTAAGGTGTTATTAAATGCATCATTTAATTACTATAGTTTTTTCAACTTAATAGCAATATTTTAACAACACCCAATTTAAAATGACATCATTCAGTTTAGCAAAATCGGTGTTTCTATATTAGTGCAAATATTTTTTTTATGATAACAAAGTACAATTTGTTCCAATAGATAAGCTTTGAGAGATTATTAATAATAAATTTCAATAGTGAAAACATAGTTTGACAAAATAGATAAATAAATATTAAGTTTTTCAAAGCTCATTATATTATTTTTTACCCTTGAATAAAGAACCTAATTTGGAAAGAGAATAAAATAAAGTTAAGTGAAAACAATTTTAAAAAACTCTGGCAGAACGTACGTATATTATTCTTTTTCTTCTAAAGAAAGTATTAATATTAATAATGTATAAGCAAGGTTTTTAGTTAGATTTGTTATTAATTTTTGAGTAATAATAAATGAATGTTGTTCAAAAAGTAATAATAATAAATGAATTGTAAAAGTGTTTAAATGTTTGTCTGGTAATTAATTAACGAATGATTAGATAATCTATATCTATATATCTATATATAATACTTAGGGCTAGAAACGAACTAAACGTTCAGCGAACAGTTCGTGAACCGTTCGGCGGGAAGTTCATTTATGTTCGTTCATTTAGTAAATGAACGAACACGAACAATAAAATTTTATTCGTTTAGTTAAACGAACGAACATCAACACGAGCCATGTTCGTTCATTTATGTTCTTGAACGTTCGATAATGTGTTCGTTTATGTTCGTTAATGTCCGTTCGTGAACGTTCGACAATATGTTCGTTAATGTGTTCGTTTATATTCTTAATTTTTGTGTCAGTTATTTTTATGACTATTATATCAAGTATTTTTTCATATTTATGTTAAGTACTTGTTTATTTTTTATTGATTTTGTGTAATGTTTGTAATATAAATGTAATTTTATTCTAAAATAAATCTATAGTAATTTGTATTCATTTGTATTCATGAGTTTTTTTTGTGTTCGTCATGTTCATGAACGGTTGTTGTGTTCGTTTGCTTATGATTGTGTTCATTTGCGTTCGGTAAGTGTTCGTGAACAGTTCATGAATATGTTCATTTTCTTAATGAACGAACACGAACAAAGAATCTCGTTCGGTAAGTGTTCGTGAACAGTTCATGAACAAGTATATTTCTTAACGAACGAACACGAACAAGGCCTTGTTCGTGTTCGTTCGGTTCGTTTGCAGCCCTAATAATACTAAAATAGTAACTTAGGGGGACACTTGACATATTTTTAAACCCCCTAAGTTTATTTTTCCCGCCCCTCTCCTCTTAAATAATTACCTAAATTAAAAATATTAAATAATTTAATTCTTTTTTAGATTAATTATTTTAATAAATTAAGAAAGATATCTTTTTATTAATGTTATTTATAGAAAACAATTTTTTATACAATTAAATTTTTTTTTCTAAAACCTCTAAGTTTTTTTTAAAATATTAAATATTTTAAATTGGTATTTTTATAAAGTAATTTTTTATAAACTAAAAATAATTAAAATTAGGAGTTACAATAAAAAAAATTTAAAAATAACATTTAATATGGTTTGTCTTGAAAAAAATGTTTAACTTTTTTTAAAAAGAAAGATTAAAAACAAAAGTTTAAAAATTGATATCGTTATTTTATTACTTATAGTTATTACTCATATGTAATTTTAATCATATCTTATTTTAAATTATCATTTTATACTTCATAAAATTTTATTATATTTAATATTTTATTTTTTCAACCAGTATAATACACGGGTTTACTAAAGTTAGTATTAAATAAATAATAATCAACAACTAATCAGAGATATTATGAACATTTATAGTCCGATCCAACCCCATTCAATACTATATCTCTATATTTGATTACAGGGTCAAAACAATTCGAAATTGATCTAATTATTGCGCATAACTTTTCAGTGTATATTATTTAAATCTTAATTTCTTCATACTAATATCTTCACACACACTCAATATCTTGCTCACGATTTGACCCGTCAAAAGTATTCCTTATAAGTATAAAAGAAGATAGTTTTTTTATTGTATATTTCGCTATGACAATAAACAAAAGTTAAGATCAATCTCTGTCAAGTGTCGGTTTATACTTGAAAGAGTCTATTTTTACGCATGATGAGCTTTATGGCATCTTGTCACAAGTTAAGAGTAAAGATGGATTGAAGCTTTTAGCTTTAGATTATGAGTGTAAACCTACTAATGTTACTACAAATGTAGTTTACAAGGATGTTTTTATTTATTTGTGACCTTATAATCAAAAGTTGTTGTGTCTTGTTTAATATATAATACACTTGATTTTATTTTTATTTTTATATTATATAATAATTAACTCTTCATACTTCCATGTAATACGCGGGTAACTAAAGCTAGTAATTAATAAAATAGACTCCTAGTAGACTAGGGTGCAAAGAACAACACCCTTCAAAAAAATTATAGTACACTTGATGCAAGGCTAAGTTTTTTTTTTTTTGAACGGCTGATGCAAGGCTAAGTGGTTATAATAAATTAGAGGATACACATTAATTTGGTGGCTAAATGATTTAGCGATACTTAATTATGTGTAAACTTTGAATTATATTTTTTTAACAACAAATGTGCGACCATGCTTCGGAGAATAGGTGTTATCTTAATCGGGTCCATCTATCCGTTTTCCAGCCGGGACCGCACCCCCAACCCATCAGGAGGAAACTCATTGCTGAGAAAACCCTCTGGCTCAACTCTAAATATTTTGCTTAAAGTGAGACTTGAACCCAAAACCTCTCAATATTTACTTGAACCCATGACTTTGAATTATATATATAAAAAATAAGCTATCTTACACAATAATAACTAGTTCTCAAGTTCCCTATTAAAATCATTTAAATTTTTCATCTTTCATCAAGTATTCTTACATTATATGTTTTTTTAAGAATTGTTAATTTTTTTAAACTAAGTAAGATAAATAAAACATACTTGAATATATATCGGTTACAATTAAGTGATTATTGTTTCCAATATTATTTGAAAAGGTTATTTTCTTTAAAATAATATATTGGAAATCAAATATTTTTAACGAAAGATATTACAAAAAAGTAGTTGATGTGTGGTTATTTTGGGCGAGACAATGGTCACAACTAGAATAGTTTAGTCGGTAGATACGGTCTAACTAAGCAAGCTCCTTTTTAATATTGTAACTAAGATGTTGATACCAGTGAAGGCTTTTAGTTCTTTATTTAGATTGTCTTCAACTTCACTGAACTAGATTGTATATGTTAAGAGTAAAGTCAAAATAGACAAGTGTAATGACTTGTTTGTTCTTTTGTATTAGTTCAGGGGTATAATGTGTTGATTAGTTAGTTAGGTTGTTAATGACCATTAACAGCCGTGTATAAGAGGGGAGCGAGGAAGTGATTTGAGGGATCTGATTTCTTTCTTGTTCTTTGAAAACACTCTGCAAATTACTTGTTAATGCAGTTGTGTACATGTTTGAATCATTAGTTGTTCTTTGGTCAATTATCATTCTTCGATTTTAATTGTTCATCCGCTGTATACTTCAACGTATCCGCTGTAGATTTCAACAATTGGTATCAGAGCCTAGGTGAAGGCTCGGAACGGTGAACGATTAACTGACGAAAGAACAAGATGGTGTCGACAAAATTCGAATCGAAGAAGTTCGATGGGAAGAATGACTTTGGGCTGTGGAGGGTCAAGATCGAGTGTTGCTGGTGCAAAACGGAGTGGTAGATGCACTGAACGGGGAAGAACGCCTGCCGGGGAACCTCACAACAACAGAGAAGAAAGAGATCATGGAGAAGGCACATAGTTCGATCATACTCAGCCTTGGTGACCGAGTGTTGAGAGAAGTCTCAAAGGAAACCACGGTGGCGGGAATTTGGTCAAAATTGGAATCGTTATACATGACGAAATCACTAGCCAATAGGTTGTATCTCAAGAAGAGGCTATATACGTTCCAAATGAATCCAGGAAAGTCACTAGAAAATCATACAGATGAGTTCAATAAGCTCATCTTGGATCTTAAGAACATAGAGTTTGAATTAGATAAGGAAGATCATGCGATCATCTTTCTCACCTCTCTCCCATGCTCTTATGAGCATTTTGTGGATACTTTAATGTACGGCAGGGAGACTTTATCGATGGAAGAAGTGCTAGCCGCATTGAATTCTAAAGAATTAAAGAAACAAACTGATCATAAGGATGAAGGTGGAGAGGGACTGATGGTGAGAGGTAGACCTGATCAAAGGGGCTACAAGAAAAGGGGACAATCAAGATCCAAATCTAAGACCAAGAAAAGGTGCTTTGTAAAGGGGCTACAAGAAAAGGGACCAATCAAGATCCAAATCTAAGACCAAGAAAAGGTGCTTTCTATGCAATTCTGACAAGCATTTCAAGAGAGAATTCCCAGAATGAAAGAAGAAAAGGAATGATGTTAGTGGAAGTCATAAGGGTCACATCAACAATGCTGCACAATATGATTTTTCCGAAGGGTATGAAAGTTCTAATGTTCTCAGTTTGATTAATGATGAATTCATGGAAGGTTGGGTTATGGACTCAGGTTGTTTCTTTCACATGACCCCAATTAAAGAGTATTTTTCTAAACTAAAGAGACAGGCCATGTGACATTCTTGGTATTGGCACAGTTAGGTTCAAGTTAAAGAATGGGAGTGAATTATCCCTTAAAGGTGTAAGGTACATTCCCAGTCTCAAAAGAAGCCTAATGTCACTTGGAACCTTTGAAAAAGAAGGTTATCATGTTAGTTTAAGAGATGGTAAAGCCAAGGTGTGCAAAGGAGCTCTGGTGCTAGTAACTGGATCAAGGCAAGGCAATAACACTTATGTTATGGATGGTCATGGTGACTAGGGGGCAGCCATAGTGGCTACTTCTGAAGATCATCTTGCTACAGACCTGTTATGGCATAGGCGGTTGGGTCATATCAGTCAGCATGGCCTTGGTGAGTTGTGTAGTCAACAGGTTTTGGGTAAGCTAACCCAAAGCAACTATAGGTTCTATGAAACTTGTGTGATAGGAAAACACAGAGGGTAAAGTTCAACAGAGGTAAACATACCACCAATAAGATACTAGACTATGTGCATTCAGATCTATGGGGTCCGGCTAGAGTTCACTCTCTAGTTAAGGCATGTTACTTCATGTCTATAATTGATGACTTTTCAAGAAGGGTATGGGTGTTCATCCTAAAGGCAAAGAGTGATGCCTTAAGTGCATTTAAAGAACGGAAAGTCCTGGTTAAAACTCAAACAGAAAAGAAGGTAAAGAAGTTAAGGACTGACAATGGCCTTGAGTTCTGTGGGGCTAAGTTTAACAAATTCTGTAAAGAGAATAGGATAACTAGGCACTTGACTGTTCTAGGAACACCCCAGCAAAATAGGCTGGCAGAACGCATGAATAGAACTCTTTTGGAAAGGGTAAGATGTATGTTGACAAGTTCAGGGCTTCTAAAGCAGTTCTGGGCAGAAGCTGTAACTACTACCACCTACCTCATTAACAGGTCACCTTCCAGGGCCTTGGATATGAGGTGTCCAATGGAAGTATGGACTGGATGTAAGGCGGATTATATTAGGCTGAAGGTGTTTGGTTTAGTGGCATATGCTCATGTGAGTCAAGGTAAACTTGAACCTAGGGCCTGTAAGTGTGTTTTTCTGGGTTACCCTAAGGGAGTAAAGGGGTACAGATTATAGAAGATTGAGGGCACTCCTAAGGTGATAACTAGTAGAGATATAGTGTTTAATAAAAGTCAAAATAGATAAGTGTAGGGACTTGTTTGTTCTTTTGTATTAGTTTAGGGGTATAATGTGTTGATTAGTTAGTTAGGTTGTTAATGACCATTAACAGCCGTGTATAAGAGGGGAGCAAGGAAGTGATTTGAGGGATCTGATTTCTCTCTTGTTTTCGTCTTTCTTTGAAAACACTCCGCAAATTACTTGTTAATGCAATTGTGTAGTTCATGTTTGAATCATTAGTTGTTCTTTGGTCGATTATCATTCTTCGATATTAATTGTTCATCCGCTGTATAATTCAACGTATCCGCTGTAGATTTCAACAGTATATAATTCAGAGTCTTGGAGCTACTGGAAAGAACATGCTGAAAAATTAAATGTTACTGGACTCGTTAACCGGCATGGAGGATTGAACCCTAGTCTCCACTAGAACGCCCAAACCGCATACTGCTAGACCACCTTGCCGTGGTTGGAGCCTACACCGCTCAAACATGTTGAAGACACGTCATTCTCTGGTTAGATGGAAAGGGTGCTTGGATAATGTTATTATTGTAAAAAACAAACATGGACATGATTTTTCAATAATCTCAAACACAAATAACTATATTTATATATAAATTATATACATTAAAATTTATGAGTTTGTGTTCTCTTTAAGAAAACTTTCCAACAAGCTAAAATTAGTCCAAAATTATACTAAGATAAATAAAATACTACTGTTTATATTAGTAAGTTTGATGTTGAATATTAAAGGAGAAAATTGATAAAAGTAACTCCAAATAGATGATAGATAAATCTTAGAGTAATATACAATAGAGATCTTCTTAGGTATTGTTTCATTAAACAAGTGAGTATTCAAGATACACAATGGGTAATGAGCGTAAATATGTGACGGTTGATGCAAACTTTGAATTTTACAATAGCGCTAGAAGTTGCTATATTCGGGCACAAAACTTACAGCTTTAATTGACCAATAAATCTATAAATTAAAACGGAGTAAAATGCTACAATGAAATTTAAGTTGTTTTCGTTTTGCCCGCAGGGACTTGCATGTTTCTATAAATTGGTCACAAGACTATCACTTATCATATAACAGTTGATGATATTGAAAAACATTCATAGCTTTGTTTTTCAACTTTTTATAATTTATTCTCTTTTTAAGCGTTTATTTATTTTTTAATTCTTTATATTTTATTATTTTTAACTTTTTATCTTATTACTAATATTTTGTATTTTCTTTACAATATGATTACACTATGGATGACGGATGATGATTACATCATGACATCATTGCCTTATTGTTACAATGTGTTTATATGTATATTCATTTTGATGTAAACTTCAATCGAACCGAATTTGTTTGTACTAATGTATATGAATCACATGCATATCAACCGTCAAAAATGTTTCAAGTTTCCATTTTTGTTGGTTATTTTTAATTTTTTTTTATTTTACTCTACAACTTTAACATATGATGCTATATAAGATTTCGAATTTGCTAATGTATTTATTTTTATTAATTTTTTGATATATATTTTCTTTTTCAAATTGAGTTTTTATGTGAAAACATTACACATGTCATAAACACCATTCTACAAATAAAAAAAAACCCTCCGTAACATGCAGGTTATTAATAATACAAAATGAATTGTAACTTCTTTTTAGAAATAAAATTACGTGAACTCAAAAACCAAACCGAGAGGGACAAACGACACACTTTAGACTATATTGAGAGGGAACATTTATGAAATAGTTCCTCCATATCATTACTTCATTTTCCATAAAATATTAGAAACACTAATTTAAAATTTTGTATAATGAGTAAAAGATTAATTTAATCGGTGTTAATTAATAAGGTTATTGAATTTTAATAATCTCAACTTTTATTTATTGGTCGGGATTAATCTCAACTTAGTAAATATTTATAGACACTCCCAACTTTAAGTTTATTTCCCTCAAACGATCCCTTATTAACTGAGAGTTAACATCCGTTAGTTTTCTTTGATGAAATGGAGCCAACTTTGAGAAATTATTCAACTCTACCGTCGCCCAGCCTCTATCAGGTCCGCTTTTTGGTTTCTAGCCTTTATTGTTACCTAAAACATACATTCAACGAGTCAAGTAGTTCAAAGCAGGAGATGAAGTTTGACAGGTTTTAGGGTGCAGAAGTTTCATATTGATGGACCTAATGGTTGATTTCAACTTTCTACTTATTATTTTGGTCATATAAATAGTCCACGTCATCAAGAACTAACAGTGTTAACTCTTAATTAGTAATGGTCATTGGAGGAAAATAAGCTTAAAGTTGAGAGTGTTTGTAAATATTTTCTGAGTTGAGATTAATCCTGGCCGATAAATAAAAGTTATGATTATTAATCCAATAATCTTAATTAATATTTATAAATTATAAAAAAATTCAAGATAAGATATGATTCAAATTATGTATAATTAACTACCTTAATTAATAATATAATAACAACATATTTTTAAACTTTGTTTTTAAGAAAATTTTGTTATTTTAAAAAATTCATAATTTATACTTTTTTTTAAAAAAAATTATATTTTTTTAATAAAAAGAAATATTTTGATCCCCCTGTATGTTTATAAAGAAATTAAATGAACAGTGAAAAAGTGGTTTTTATGCATTGTGTACAACTCCACATTATGCTGGTATCCCTACCGCTTCTTTATATCCCTTTTTGTAAGAGAGAGAGCAAGAGAGTCTGATGGCTGCGATGGGGTTTTTTGCGGTGTTTTCGCGATACTTTAGCCGATGTTCTCTACCTCCCCTTTGTGGTTGAAATGGGGTCGTCGCCGTTGGCTATGCCGAGATCCCTTCAGGCTCTCTGTCTCTCTGACGCCCTACAAGTGGCGATGGTGGTGGTTCAACTGCTTTTGTGCCCTTCAACCTCTTTAAGGTTTTCAAGGTTGTTGCATGTGGCGATCGTGGTGGTTTAACCACCTTTGCTGCCCCCCATCTTTGTCTCTCTAATACCCTTTTAGGGCTTTTAGATTTGTGACGTTTCTATCTTGATCTGATGTTCGCTTTATTCGTAATGTTGATGACGATGGAGCTTCGTTCATCTGAGACATTTTGTGTTTGCGACTCAATAAGGTGTTTGTTGTAGTTTTATCGGTTTTTTTGGCTGTGATGATTTTCCCTAAATGATCTTGGTCGCTCTGGTTTGGCAGCCGTTTCTGGCATGTAGCCGCAACCAAAAATCGGTTCTGAGCCAAGATCTAACTATTACCTTATTGTTGTTGCTCGATGTGGATCGTCTTCTCCTTTGCCTAGATTTTTGAGGTCATATGTTGGGGATGTGATATTGTTCGATCAGTGAAACTATTGCTTGCTTTTGGTGTTTTTATTAGCTTTGAATGTCTGATGTCGACGATGACGAGCATGTTTACGTCTGAGACTCTTCACTTTTGGTGTGCCTTGGGTGCTCAGGCTTAGCAGCCACTTTTGGCATGCAATCGCGACTGATTATGAGTTCTATAATGTGCTCTAATTGTTACTCTGGCAACGTGGTTGGTTGTACATTACACATAAGAAGTGGTTTACCTCCAATTTCGTTGATTTATTAACATATACGATATCTGTGTTCCAAAATTGAAATGACATGTTTGACTATGATGATGTATTTGAGCCTTTATTCGCCCCATCTATCATGCCCGCAACTTGCGCCGATGTTTAACACTAGTTTTATTAACTTTATTTATTTATTATTAACATTTAATATCATCATAAAATAGTTGACTTGTCATGCTAGTGACATGTGTCAAAATAAGAGTGAGAAGATAACAAGTGACAAAAATATTTTGTTTTATTAAAGAAGATCAAAAGTTCCGGTGATAGCTCGAGAGTGATAGCACGAGAGTGATAGCACGGACCCATGAGTTACTTTGACAGTACAACTATTTTTTTAGTTGTACTCTAGCAAATAGATGCTTTCATATTAGGGGAGGTGTGATATCTAGCCAAGGGTTATAGTTTGGTTTGTTTTGTTTTTACAGCAAATATACTACAAGAACATATCTTTAAAGACACAAATTTGAGTTGAACTATGGTGGTGGCGATGGTGGTTCAAGAACATAGCAAATATCCCTTCAGGCTCTCTGTCTCTCTGACGCCCTACAAGTGGCGATGGTGGTGGTTCAACTGCTTTTGTGCCCTTCAACCTCTTTAAGGTTTTCAAGGTTGTTGCATGTGGCGATCGTGGTGGTTTAACCACCTTTGCTGCCCCCCACATCTTTGTCTCTCTAATACCCTTTTAGGGCTTTTAGATTTGTGACGTTTCTATCTTGATCTGATGTTCGCTTTATTCGTAATGTTGATGACGATGGAGCTTCGTTCATCTGAGACATTTTGTGTTTGCGACTCAATAAGGTGTTTGTTGTAGTTTTATGGGTTTTTTTGGCTGTGATGATTTTCCCTAAATGATCTTGGTCGCTCTGGTTTGGCAGCCGTTTCTGGCATGTAGCCGCAACCAAAAATCGGTTCTGAGCCAAGATCTAACTATTACCTTATTGTTGTTGCTCGATGTGGATCGTCTTCTCCTTTGCCTAGATTTTTGAGGTCATATGTTGGGGATGTGATATTGTTCGATCAGTGAAACTATTGCTTGCTTTTGGTGTTTTATTAGCTTTGAATGTCTGATGTCGACGATGACGAGCATGTTTACGTCTGAGACTCTTCACTTTTGGTGTGCCTTGGGTGCTCAGGCTTAGCAGCCACTTTTGGCATGCAATCGCGACTGATTATGAGTTCTATAATGTGCTCTAATTGTTACTCTGGCAACGTGGTTGGTTGTACATTACACATAAGAAGTGGTTTACCTCCAATTTCGTTGATTTATTAACATATACGATATCTGTGTTCCAAAATTGAAATGACATGTTTGACTATGATGATGTATTTGAGCCTTTATTCGCCCCATCTATCATGCCCGCAACTTGCGCCGATGTTTAACACTAGTTTTATTAACTTTATTTATTTATTATTAACATTTAATATCATCATAAAATAGTTGACTTGTCATGCTAGTGACATGTGTCAAAATAAGAGTGAGAAGATAACAAGTGACAAAAAATATTTTGTTTTATTAAAGAAGATCAAAAGTTCCGGTGATAGCTCGAGAGTGATAGCACGAGAGTGATAGCACGGACCCATGAGTTACTTTGACAGTACAACTATTTTTTTAGTTGTACTCTAGCAAATAGATGCTTTCATATTAGGGGAGGTGTGATATCTAGCCAAGGGTTATAGTTTGGTTTGTTTTGTTTTTACAGCAAATATACTACAAGAACATATCTTTAAAGACACAAATTTGAGTTGAACTATACTCTATAAGATTATAATTTGTTTTTCTATAGTTCTTTACTAGACTATTTTCTAAAAACTAATAAACATTTTCTCTATAGCTTTATATTTTGTAAAGGAGTTTAATATTTCTATGACAAGTGAACTAGTGATTTTCACTTCAATTCTTTGTTTGACCAACCAAACATATATTTTTAATAAATAAATTTTACTTTTAGGAATTCTATGAATGGAACCGGACAAGAATAATTATCTTATGTAGGCTGTAGAACACATAGACAATAAACAAATCATGTGATAACATAGCTCAGTAAGAACCAGATTATCGAACTAAAGACAAGAATGACAACCCATAGACAATGGCTAAATCATATGAGATTTAGGTAAGTAGCAAAACGTAAATGTGATGCAGAGATAGCAGTTCAAAACTCACGCCTAGGTACCTTGAACGTTGTATCGCCTAAATTTTCTGTTGCATCTTGGGCTATGACAGCCTGGTACATGCCGGTTAATGAATTTAGTAAAACACATTTAATTGTTATTTTAGCCAATATTGTATGATTTTTTTATAAAAGAATATTTTGCATAAAAACAAGTAGCAAATCTATCTATTATAATAAAAAAAAGGTTTTAAGTGGACACTTAACAAAATTCTAGAGCTCCTAATTTTAATTTTACCGCCTCTCTCTCCTATTAAATAATTATTATATTAATTACATATGGTATTATTTAATTTTTTTAAATTAAATATAGTTTTTTAATAAATTAAAAAATAGGTCTTTTTATAAATGTAATTTCTAAATAAACAACTTTGTTAAGATAAGAAATTTTTCTAAAACATCAAAATTTTTTAAAACTATGAAAGATTTTAAAATCGTTGTTTTTAAATAATGAAATTTTTATAAAAATAATTAAAATTTAGAGTTATAATAATTTTTTTTAGAAATGACACTTTTTAAAATGGTTTGTTTTTGGAACAAAATGCTTGATTTTTTAAAATACAAAAAAAATATTTTATTACTTATAATTTTTACTTATAAGTAATTTTAATCATATCATGTATCAAAATATTATTTTATAATTAATTAATTTTTGTTACTAATTATTTAGTATTTATTTATTCAACTCGTGTAATACACGGGATACTAACCTAGTGATTAAATATGAGCAAGGGAGGAATCAAGGAAAGTTAAGAGTGTTTGTTGACTCGATGGTTAGAATTTATCGGGTTATATATATATATATACATACATATATATATATATATATATATATATATATATATATATATATATATATATATATATATATATATATATATATATATATATATATATATATAAAAGCAGAGTTTTTCCTTAAGAAAAACATAAGTTTGGTCATGTTGTAATCGGAAGAGAGAAAAAGTTTTATGTTAACCCCCACCCCTACCCCCACTCCCTACCAGAAGCTTTAATTTTGCCACTAAAGACGAGAAATGTTTATTATGAATCCACTTTCCTGAGAGCATCTCCAACAAACATTTACAAACGAGCCCCCTCAGGCGATATGAGGATTTCACTAATTCAATAAAAACATCAACTTTTACTTCAATGCTATGTCTTTTTCCAAGGGTTTTTATATTTCTTCCACATTAGACCTACTTTTATATCTATTTCCTATAAACCAGATTATCTCTTATAAGAATCTATTTTCTACATTTCGTACGTATTTAATACTAAAACATATTTTAAAATACAATAACAATTAAAAATTAAGATACCAAAATAAATCTTATATAAATTAAAAATAAAAACTATATATAACTAGATAAACTAAAAATTAGATGTTACGAAAACTAATAGTTGAAATCACATAAACTAACTATTGTTTGATAAACCATATATGTTTCATTATCTCGGCTTGAAATGTATGATGCGTTTCACTGTTACGTAAATTCTTATCTTGCGCAGTAGATGTTTTCAAGTTCATTATATATCAATTCTTCATACTGGTTCATAGTCATATCCATAAATTTTGCGTTAATATTCGAAGAGATAATAGGAGGTGGATGGCGGTTTGTGGGATTTCATCATCACTAGAGTTCATGTTTGGTGCGAGAATTGAAAACGTAAGTTTGGAGGTTTGGTGGAATGAATCTAGTGACTTAGAAAGTAGTAATTACAAACAAATGGGTAGTCACAATAGTGGGTTGTCTTAGGGCCTTTGTTGTGCATATGGGATTCCGAAAGTAGTAATTACAAAACTAGACGAAATACAGGTTGGTTCTCTTCCAACTCATCGTCTAGTCCACACTGGCGGCCCGCCTATTGTGTTAAAGTTGTTGTAAATGATGATTTACATTGAAGCATGTAAATGATTTGACTAATTTTTATAGCCAAACTACCATATCCAGTACATGGTTTTAACAACCAACTGCGACCATTTATAGTCCGTTAAATGACATATTTATCGATTTTCATTTTGATTGATGACTAGAACGAAAATACATCCCTCTTAACATAATCTATTTTTCTAAAAAAACAGGTATAACATAACGGGCGTGCAATGGATTAACAAAACTTTAGTTGTTGTGAGGATATCAAGTTCTATTATGAAGAAATTACTCAAGCCCGGATTTGGTGACAATGAAGTTCTTTATCTCTCAACACATCCTAGTTTCTTACATACAAATGGGTTTTTGTAGTATCTGATATTAGAACTTGATTTAATACAACTTGATCTTTGTATAACTTAGTTTCAGACTTTTAGTATAAAGCTCTGTTGTTTGATACAAATCGACACCATCCACTGAAAAAAAAAATATCTAGGAAATATGACCGTTGAACAACGGGATTCTATGCGCTAGACAAAAAACTAGCATGTAAAACATTATAAAACAAAGGGCTTTTAATATTGGGCGTATATCTAAAAAATTCCTTGGCAATCGTGGGTCCTGTCAATTATCCAGCGGTGATACTAAGTCAAAAAACATGTTGGTAGTGCATTGTCACATCCCGATCGAAGTGTTTAGAATTTGGAATGTTACTATGTCTCAAAACACACCAGTTATCAATTATTGTATAAAACTAGTAGCAACTTTAGATAATAACCTGAGAGATCATGCATTATTATATCTGATTACATGTCAAAACTTTCCCTAACGAGACTTCTATAATATTCTCATACTTAAACCATTACATCACTACATCAAAACATGGTCACGCAAGTAGACAACAAAAGCAACATTTACACATAAAACCATACCTCATGGCCAAACAACACATTATTCATCCTATATGAATACACAAAACTATAAAGTATCTTCATTACTTGGAAAAACATATTCAGACATATTTTAACATAAAATTGATGAGCATGTAGAGTATACACAAATAAAATATTTACCCAACACTTACATATAAGATGGCATAATTAAATAAGTCCACTACCAAACCTGATCTTATAACACAAAAACCCCACAAATTTATGCTCCGTCAGATAACATAAACACTTAAAACAGGTAACAAACACACAATCCCATATCGGCAGTTTCAGTTGGGTCTCCTACTGTAAGGCCCCGTTCCCGGAGACCTCACAGTTGGACATTCACAACACTATTCATAAAACATTTCATAATTTATTATCACAATGCAGCGGAATTTAAACATTTAGAAGCCATTCATTAATTTATAAACGTTGTTGCTAAGTAATACATGTTTGGTATAGTTACAAAAGATCATTAGTTTGCATTACAAAACAAAAATGTTATAATCATGAATGGATGTCAGCCTTGTCCCGACGAGTAGCCTCCCGAGTGCCATCCTCAACAATATTACCTGCCAACTGAAAATGTATAAAAGTCAGCTTTGCTGAGTGAGTCCTAGCTTTAAAATCATAAAAATATCTTGATAGATTTGTATACAAAATACTTCTTAAAGAAAATATCTTATCTTTCTTTCGGATGTGATCACACATCATACATACAAATCATATCCATTACATCATCACCATTCTCTTTCTTGCTTATTTATTATTATCTTTCACTGTCGATATGGACCAAAGTGCTATACCCCCCATATAATGCGCATAAACCTGGTACGGGGCCTTGAAGTCTATAAATAGACTCCATCCGTGGTGCACATATGCTGGCACCAGTACCGGGGCAGCAACAGTGGTCCCCTCAATCTTAAAGATTGACCCTGTGTATATCCTTTAGGTTAGCTAAACCGTACATAGTTGAGCTAACGACAATATGGTCGTGCACCTCCTGTAAATTTTTACTTGCAAGTCTTTTCATTCTTTATGTTCCACTTTTCGTTAATATTAATCTTTCACTTGATTAATAATAATACTTTATGATCATAGGCAAACCACATAAAGTCACATGTTAATATCATAATAGGCACATAAGGACAGCCCACAACATGCATAAGATAATCAGATACAAGCATCAAGTCAACCATGGTCAAACCCTAATTTGATCTTCCAAAATTCCAGAAAAATTCCTTGTCTTAAAGAAATACGGGTGAACAAAACCATTGCGGGTGAACAAAAACTAATGCGGGTGAACACTTGCAAATGCGGATGAACAAAAGTGAATGCGGGTGAACACTTGCAAATGCGGATGAACACTTGCAAATACGGATGAACAAAAGTGAATGCGGGTGAACACTTGCAAATGCGGATGAACACTTGGTAATTATTCTGTCTTAAAAAAAATGCTGATGGACACTGTAGCAAATGCGCATGTATAAAAAGAAATGCTGATGGACACTGTAGCAAATGCACATGTATAAAAAGAAATGCTGATGGACACTTAGGCTGAATTTAGGCTAATGCGGTGTGAACAACTGTAAATGCAGGCGAACAAAACACTTAGGCGATTATCACAGTGTAAATGCGGATGAACCATCAGACCTGTAAATGAGACTTATGCTATAACCAGTTCTAAAACCTCATTTTCATACATTCTTAACATCGATCTATCATGCTAAACTCTTAGGACAAGCTTACAACCTCATAGAACATAGAAGTTCATACACATACATACACAGTTATCATATACAACGATTGTAAAACATTTTAAATGCATTTTCAGCCCCAAAGAAGTTTAAAAACATAGAATCGGGGTCATAGAACTCACCTATTACAGCAAACAAGTGAATCTCCTCCCAACTTGCGTGCACAAGAGTTCAAACACCTAGAACAAGCCAAAACAAACATCCAAACACCAAGAACACATAGAAATCAGTTTCTAAGGTTGAAACCTCAAAGAAACCGAACCAATTAATCACAAAAACCTACTAACCTTGAAGATTCTTCTTCACCTTCATAATTCGACCGAGAGAAAACACAAAACTCAACTTTCTTTCTTTTCTTCTTCGGAAAGCAGCAGCAGAAAGAGCATGGGCGACCATGCTCTTTATACACCCACTTTTGACTTTTGTACTATTTTACACTTTTCACCCTTCAACTTTGGCCTTTATAAAAATTCGGGTGTTACACCTACTAGTGCAAGGTAAAACCTTAAGTAGGTCTACCTACACCATTTGACAATTCTACAGAAAACTAATTGCAGGACCGTTAAAGGGTACTTAAGCTTGCAGTTAGTTAACACACTTAGGAGGATCTTAAGATCACTTAACAATTCAAATAGGGAACTGTAAACCTTTACTGAAGATACAAGATAAACACAAGTAAAACATGAATAAGAGCACAAGATAAAGTTTTCAAGGAAGTTGTATATTTCTTCTATTACAAGTGTTGTATACAAGAACTACTTATACTACATCCTACAACCGTCAATATGCAAAAAGACAGTTGGAAATGACTAATCTAGACAACAAGATCAGCCTAAAGTCAAAAGACAGATTGCCTTTTGACTAGTGACTATGACAAGCCATAGCTCACTGACTTTCCTATTACAAAAAGCCAAGAAGGAACAAAAACAGAAACTTGCAGGCGAAGACCTTATCTACTTTATCATAAAGTATGGAAGTTTCACCAACTAGTGATAGCAGGTGAACTACCAGAGCATGCAGCGGAGAGTAGGTTACTTTATGATAAAGTTGATGGAAAAGGTATATTTTCTCTCTCTTCAGAGAAAAATCGGTCTTGTCTTTAAACAGCTTCGGAAGACTTTGTCTTAAAGAGCTTCGGAAGAATTCATCTTTTACCTTCGAAAGAGTTGAGTCTTTGGCTTCGGAAGACTTTATACTTGGAATATTTCCAAGTTCAGTGTAAAGCTTCCGCAGCAGTTTCTTCTGAACTTTGGTTTCGGAAGATTTTACACTTAGCATTTTTTCTTGAGTGTGTAAAACTTCCGAAGCTAGTTCACCTTTGTTCCAAAGTGCATGTTGGAAAACTTGGTTGTTTTGGTATCTTTTGGTTGCATCAGCCTCTTAACTTCAGAGGTTCCTACAAACTCCCCCTAGGCTGATGCTACCAAAACAGAGAAGTTCTTTAGACTGAGATAGTCCACATGAGGATCTTCAAAATTCCTTTCTTAATCAGTGGATCTGGATTCTTCAGACTCATGAAGTACCTTCTCATGTCATAGAGATTATGCATAGGGAGTTCAAGCATGTCACTTGTGAAGTAGACATGTTGTTCTCCCTGATCTCTAATGACATACCATCTGTCTGGATCTTCAGCAAAAGTCCAGGATAGCATTTGTCTTCCAACAGAGAGAGGCTCTACTATGATAGGAGTTCGTTGAGAGTCCTCTTCATACACTTCCTCAGGATGTTCTGACTCATCCTAAGGTTGGGAGGAGGATGCCTTTCTTCTTTTCTTCTTTGAAGATGATCTTTTTTTGGCCATCCTTTTTTTCCTCCCTGATGATTTTAACTGAGAGGGTTGGTCTTCAGTACCAGGTTCTTCAGTGGATTCTTCTCAGTTGGGATCTCCTCTCTCCCAGTTTCAGAATCTCCTCTCTCCCAGTTTCAGAAGGAGAGGGATGAGAACCCTGCTTTGGGTTAGAAGATGAAGTTGGCTGTTGTGCAGCTTCAGGTGCAGGTGGTGTTGTCTCTGTAGGTTCCACCTTTACCTCAACTTCAGGTTAAGCTTGACTTGATGATGAATGAAGGTCCACAAGCTCTCCCCTTTTTATCTTTTGCTTGATCACCCTTATGTGCTCATCCATTGTGGATAGAGACATGGGACCAAGCCTCCTTCCGGAGAACCCATACAGCTTCAAGAAGCTCATCATCCTTTGCCTATCTGCAGACTTTTTTTGACTTTTCTGGATGATGGCTCTTGATTTTGCAGCTTCTTCCCTTTGCCTCTTCTTTGCAGCTTGTCTTTCTTTCTTGGCTTGCTCTTCTAGCTGCTTATTGTATTCAAATAATATATAATCATAAGGCAAGGGAAAGAGTGCAGGTGCCTGATAGAGACCTGTGGCACTCAGGTAGTTGATCATTTTTAATCTTTCTTCTTCATCAACTACCATAGGTTGTTCAGCAGCCACAATCTCTGACTCAGGACTTTCTTGAACTGGGGAGAGGACATGAATGTTTTTGTAAAGCCTTTTTATCCTCATTTCTTCCTTGTGTTTAAGGGTCAAGGCTGCATCCTCTGCTTCCTTCCTCTCCTTTGACAATTCAATGTCAGTCAGTTCATTTAACTCCTCTAAGGGGAGAGAGATGAGTTCATCTATGTTGTAGTTCTTGGTCCCCAGATAGTTGAACCTGGCTCCCCTTAATTCATCTTCTTGAGTGTTTGGTACAGGGGCAGTCAGAATTGCAGCTTGCATGAATCCTGGGGAATCACTTGAACTCTCTCCCCTCAGCTTCCTCTTCCTCTCTCTATTTTCTTCTTCAATCTCTTCAGAAGTCATCTTCCTTTTGCCTCTGTCAATTGCAGATCTTGATGACTCAGTCTGAGGAGAGCTTTGGCCTTCATTGCTTGATTTAGCAGTCAAGCTCTGGCCAGAGAGAGGTTGTGAAGCACCATCACCAGCTGGTGCCTCACTGAGGGTATAGGGTGCTGGAGGAGATCTTGTCTCAAGGTTCACAGTCTCAGCCTCTGGGCCTTCAGTCAAGGCTTTCCCTTCGAAGCTAATCTTGAAGTCTACCTCAACATCCAGTTGACCAAAGGCTTTAACTGCTAGCCTCTGTCTATATAATGAAGTTTTCCTTTTGAATTCTATCAGCACCTAGTCTTGAATTTGATTGGCTAATCTGACAGCTTGTCTGTTATTGCTTGGGTTGACAAGTGCCAGATCTACCAAGTTTATACTCTCATAGAAACTCAGGGTGGAGATGTTGAGAATTTCTTGTTGACCCTGAGCTCTAGAGATCACAAGAGCTTTCCTATCATTGTCATACCCCAACCCCAGATTGGGTTCTCAGATGGGGCAGACATTGCTCTTGGTACTCCCTCCTCAAACAGTTGTTGAATGAGCAGTTCCAGATCACTATCTAGAGGAGGTTGCTGAGCATGGACAACTGCAAGATAGGATGGTGAGTCCTGTATGTCCATACTTAAGGAAGAACTCCTAGGTTCTGTGGCTGTCAGAACTTCCTCCCCCTTTTTGGTAGCATCACCCTCATGCATAGGTGAACTGGGGAAGTGATCCATAACATCCACAGGTTCTTATGGACCTGGATGAGTTTGTCCTATAGGTCTCTCAGCTAACTGGCCCTTGAGATCGGTGATCTCAAGTTGCTGGTCATGGACCTTCCTTTGCAAGATAGTGACTTGTGATTCAAGGTGAGCTATCTGTGAAACTAGTTTGGTGCAGATGTCTTCGAGTTGGTGCACCCTGAGTTTCAGACTCCCCTCATCTTCAGTTGAAGAATCATTAGGGGATGAAGGAGGTGAACTGAGGTCTACTCCTTCACCACTAACATGGGGTTCTTGGCTGCTGGATTTCCCCTGCCTAATGACAGTGTCAAGAGGCTGGGTTACCGTGGTTGAGGTCTTAAGGATGTAATTGCTGGCAATAGTGAGAGCCTCTTCCACATGGATCTCCTGGACAATCACAGGAAGATCCACCTCAGTTTGGGGTGTCTGATGTGGGCTAGACATGGGTGAAGCAGGAGTACTCATCTCCCCTTGAGTATGGGTAGAGAGGGGAGAGTCATGATACTCACTGAAACCCAAATCTTCATCAGAATAGAAGTCAAGGCTAGGAATGAGTTGGTTAAGATCAAGAGGCTGGGGATGGTAGCTTTTCCCTGAAGGTTGATCACTAGAGTGTTGAGACTCAGAGTGATGGCTTAAGGCTGTTTGTGGAGTTGTGAGCTTATCAGGCTGAGCATGAGGAACCTCAGCACTAATTGTTTGAAAGATGGGAGTGGTTTCTCCTCAGAGAAGTAGGAGCTCGAGTGTCCACTTCCTCCTGTGTGGGTTGTGATATGGGGGCCTGCACATGCTCAATAGCAAGTGCAGGGGTTCGTTTGGATTTTCTAGTGTAGGTGAGGGTGATTTTTGGCCTTGATGGTGGTTGAGAAGTAGAGGGTGTTGGTTCATCACTAGATGGTGCAGCTAGGATATCACCCTGAGCAATGAGCTCAAACATTTTTGGGACAAGGGCTGTTTCTACCCCGGAGAACCCAACAGTTGGCTTTTTCAATATCTTGAAAATGCCGGGCCTCATATGTGCAAGTTTAAGAACATTACCTGTTCCCCTCAACTGTGGTCCCAATTCACAGTTGAGAATGTGTTAAACATATCGGGAAACATGTAATATTCTAAGGAATCCAAATTCGCTAGTAAATTTGTAAATACAAACTGAGAGTACCTGAATTTGACCCCTTGAACCATCCCATGGACAATGAAGGAGAGGTCTTCTGGAATCTGGTCCCATCCTCCATGTTTGTTGGATAAACTGTGAATGACGACATGGAGGAGGTATTCCATTGGAATGAGACCTTCCCCTTCCTAAAGGTCTTGACTGAGAAGTCACCTTCATATCCTATTTGCTCAAAGGATTGGTGACAATAGTTTTTGGAAAGATAGTTCACCTGCTTCATCATCCAGCTGAAGATAGGTCTTGATAATGTCTGGAGTGATGAAAACCATCCTCCCCTGCATTGTGGTAGATAGTGCCGTCTCCCCGTCCATGGTGACCTCTTGACAGGTCCTCCAGAACTCAAGCAACTGATCCTCATAGAGAGTAGGATCGATTGTAAGGGAGGTGAAGTAGTGAGACAAAGAAAGATACCTACACACGTCTGAGAAGCTTGGATCCTTCTCAGAGTTTAACAGAGCAACTTGATTGTGTTGCCTATGTAGGTGCATGTTGAAATCAGGGTCGTTACGACTATCAAGATTGGCCATTTGAAGAAGCTTGGTAGTGAAGGAAAGAAGAAGATGATGAAATTTGGGGGTAAATTTTAGGTTAAGGAACAATGAGAGAAGTGAGATGAAATAGAATCGTTTGGAAAGATATACTCTAGATTTGAGACAAGGTTATGACAAAAAGGTAAACTTTGAAATCCGCAAGTGGGTCCTACTTCTGAAAAAGGTGCCCAAAAAGTTAGTTTTCTTGGAAGTAGAAAAAGCTTCCGAAGACAATTTTGGTTCGGAAGCGTGTAATCAAAGCTTCCGAAAGCAATTTTGCTTCGGAAGATATTTCAAAGAGTTTTGAAAAGTTTTGCTTCGGATGAAATAAATGAGTCTTCCGAGACTAAATTGCTTTCGGAAGAAATTTGTTCCTAAAAAGTATTCAAGTACTTATACCAAAATTTAAGCTTCGGAAGATACTTCAAGAATTTCTTCCGAAGGTAAATCTCAGATAAGCTTTTTAAACGATTTAGACATAAATTTCTTCCGAAGGTAACTTTTGCTTCATCATTCTAAGAGATATCATTTTAAAAGTCATTTTTCTTCCAAAGAAACTGGGCTTATGAAGTGATCTATAGACAACCTAAGACACACAGTTTTAAGAAATAATATGATTAAGTTATTAAAAAAAATTTACTCAAAGTTAATCATCCAATAGCTGATACAAGATATTAAATCTCTGTTCATCAAAGCTTTGTGAACAGATCGGCATATTGTTCATTTGTGTTAACTTTGATTAGTTTTATCAATCCCTTTTCAAAATTATCCCTAATCAGATGATACCTGATGTTGATGTGTTTGGTCCTTGAATGCTACACAGGATTCTCTGTAATAGAGATGGCACTGTTGTTGTCTATGTGGATGGAAGTCTCTTTGAAATTGAACCCATAGTCTAACATCTGATTCTGAATCCAAAGCACTTGAGCATAGCAGCTGGCAGCAGCAATGTTCAGCTTCAGCAGTTGATGCAGACACACAGGATTGCTTCTTGCATTACCAAGAGACTATCCTTCCACCTAGAAACTGACACCCCTAGATGTGGACTTTGCAGTCATGTTGCAGGGACCATAATCACTATCTGTATAGGCATACGATTGAAGTCTGAATTCTTTGGATACCAAAGGCCTAGATTTGGAGCACCTTTGAGATATCTAAGGATCCTTTTGACAGTGATTAGGTGTGACATCTTGGGGTTGGTTTCATATCTTGCACATATGCATGTGGCAAACATGCTATAAGATCACAAGTGACCCAATGCTAGCAGTAAGATACATAAGTGACCCAATCATATAGCCCTGTAGAGATGTTCATCAACACACTCCCCCTCAAGGTCAGGACCAAGAGAGTGGTTTCTGCTGTGGGTGTCTTTGCAACCTTACAGTCAATCATCTTGAATCTTGTAAGTGTCCTGTACATACTTTGATGACTGATGAAGATGCCATGTTCAACCTGCTTCACTTGAATTTCTAGAAAGAAATTGAGTTCCCCCATGGCACTCATTTCAAATCTATTCTTCATCAGCATCTCAAAGTCTTTGCAGAGCTTTGGATTAGTTGAACCAAAGATGATGTCATCCACATATATCTAACTAGCAATGTGTCATTTCCTATTTCTTTGATAAAGAGAGTCCCATCAATAGTACCTCTTTTGTATCCATGTGACAGAGGTATGATGATAGTGTCTCATACCACTTTCTTGGAGCTTGATGCAGTCCATAAAGGCTTTATCAAGCTTGCAGACATAATCAGGATTATCTGGGTCTGCAAAGCCAGGTGGTTGTTTAATATAAACTTCTTCATCAATCACCCATAGAGAAAAGCACACTTCACATCAAGCTAGTAGACCTTGAAATCCTTGGATGCAGCATAAGCCAGAAATATTCTTACACAGCTTCAAGTCTTGCAACTGGAGCAAAGACATCAGTGTAATCAATTCCTTCTTCTTGAGTGTATCCTTGGACAACCAGTTAGCTTTGTTCTTGATGATGATCCCTCTATCATCTTTCTTGTTCCCGAATACCCATTTGGTTCCTATGACACTCTTCCCTTGAGGAAGAGGACATAAGTTCCAAACCTTCTGTCTTCTGATTAAAGCAGCTCATCTTGCATAGCTTCAATCCAGCTTCCATCCTTCAAAGCCTCATCAACCTTCTTCGGCTCTATCTGGGATAAGAAAAGAATTTAGACAAACATGGCTGTCATGAGCTTGTCCTATTGTTCTTACCCCTGAGTCAACATTCCAATGATGTTTGTGGTGGGATGTGACTTGGGATCGAAGTTGAGGGATCACAGCAAGTTGGTTAGACAGATCTAAATTTGAGAAATTTTGATCTGGCAATGAGGTGTCTCCCACCACATCAGCACACTTTTCAAGAGAGACTTGATCCAATGAGTGGTGTAACATCATTCATGTTGTCTTCAATGGAGTGGTTTTTAAGCATCAAGAAATTCTTGATCACTGTCACCACATCCAGTTCCTCCTCCTGCATTTGAAGTTCCTTCTCCTGAATTCTGAGCTCTGACCTGGAATTTGAAGGCATTCATTGAATCAGCAGTATTTGTCATGCTAGTGCTGATGGGAGCTTCAGTTGCAGGGTTAGTCACCACAGGAGCTGAAGTAGTATTCTTGTTTGGTCTTCTCAGCTCAAATCTTGGATCAGGATCTCTGTTTAGATCCTAAAACATTCTCACAAGATTTGTTAAAACAGTTGGTAACTAAGTCAAGATCAAATAGCCAATCCGGACCAGAACCTTTTACACAGGGTGTGTGTTCATTGAAAGTCACATTGGCTGACTCCTCAATGATTCTAGTTCTGAGATTGTATACTCTATAAGCCTTAGCTTGAGAAGAGTACCCAACAAAGTGTCCATCATCTGATTTCTCAGCAAACTTGGCTATTTGATCTTTGGTATTCAAGATGGTGCAAGGACATCCAAATGTTCTGAGAAAACCAATGAATGGTCTTCTTTTGTGCCACAGTTCATAAGGAGTCTTACCATGTGTCTTAACTACCAAAACTCTGTTTTGCACATAGCAGGCTGTGTTGACAGCCTCTGCCCAGAAGGTGATGGGCAGCTTAGAGTCAGACAACATGGTTCTTGCAGCTTCAATAAGTGTCCTGTTTCTCCTCTCAGCAACACCATTTTGCTGAGGAGTCCTGGGAGCACTGTTGTCTTGAAATACCCTTTTATCACAAAATGTATCAAGGATTTGGTTTTTGAATTCGGTTCCTTGATTACATCTTATGATTTTGACCTTGTGATCAGATTGATTCTTAATTTTCAGAATGAAATTCTTTAAGATTTCAGGAGTTTCATCCTTAGTTCTAAGGAAAAACACCCAAGTAAATCTTGTGAAGTCATCTGTGATCACCAAACAGTATGAGGTCCTTCCTAAACTCATTACACTGGTGGGGCTAAATAGATCCATATGTAACAAGTGTAGGGGAGTAGTGATAGTATTCATTTCCTTTGGTTTGTGAGATACTTTGTATTGCTTCCCCTTCAGGCATGCAACACAGTGATCATCACTTGTAAACTCTTTCTTTGGCATTCCAGTTACCAAATCATTCTTAATCAGTTTATTTATGTTCTTAAAGTTTACATGGCACATTCTTTTATGCCAAAGGAAAGACTCATCACTATTTGCTTTAGATAGAAAGCAAGAAATCTCTCCAGAGGGAGATGTTTCCTGCAAATCCATCTTGTACATGTTCCCTTTCCTAGGGGCTCTGAGCAAAATATGCTCTTGAGGAATGTCGACCCCGGGCTTGAGAACAATGCACTCATGCTCAGTAAAGAGCATGTGATGTTTTTGGTCACAAAATTGGACACACTCAAAAGATTGTATCCAAGCTCCTTGACAAAGTTTACTTCTCAATGCTGAGCTTACCATTTGAGACCATGCCCTACCAGTAATGTAACCTCCTGCATCTCCTCCAAAAGCAACTGGTCCTCCATCAATTCTTTCAAAGTTTTAAAGTAGGGACTCATTGCCTGTCATGTGCCTGGAGCAGCCACTATCAATGATCCACACATTTCTGTTTGCCTTTGGCTGTCCCTGCACAAAAGAGATGATTTAGTTACATTTGGAAACCCAAGCCTCATTGGTCTTGGGCTTATAAAGTTCAGATGAAGGCAATGAAACAGTAAGTGATCATATGTTCAGGCTTTGAGGATCATTTGCTGTTGCTGAAGAGGAGCTTTCAGTCTCAAGGTCTTCCTTCATCTTCCACACCACCTTTGGAAGATTGGGCTTGACCTTCACTACTTCGGAAGCTTTTGTAGCTTCGGAAGCTTTGGAGACGGATCCTTCAGAAGCTCTTGCTTTCACTGCAGCGAACTTCAGTGCTTTGGAAGCACTCCTTTCTTCCGAGACCAACTTTTCTTTCGAAGGCAATTTCCTACTTGCCTTCTTCTTCATTTTGGAGCTTCCGAAGGAAACAGATTTTCCTTCTGAAGCTGTTTGTTTCTTCTTCTTCTCAGAAGTTTTCTTCTTGATCATGTGGATAGTACTCTTGGGATTGTATTGACAATCCTTAGCCAGATGTGAAGTACTACACACATAACACAATCCAATTCTTTCCTTCTGAGAGTCTTCTTTCCTAAAGAAGACTGAGCTTGAACACCATCCTCTTTTTTCTCCACCTTTTCAGATGATGCAGCAGGCTTCTTAGGGTGAAGCTTGCTCTTTGAAATGGATGGTTTAGGCTGTGTAGCAGTGACACACAGCTGATCAGTCTTTTTGTTGTTGCTGGAGTGAGTTGAAGCTGAAGTAGAACTCTTGGTACTAGAATTCTTGACAGGATCTTCAGCTTTCATCACCTTGAACCCTGCAGAGATAAATACTTGTTTCTGTTGGGATCAAAGGTGGTCTTGATCTCTTGAGCTTTTCTGGATCTTCTCTTTGCTCTTCTGATCAAGTTCTTTCTTGGTTTTGCTCAAACCAGCTTCTTTTTCCTCCTTAGGAGCATGGTGACCTTTTTGGATTGACTCTCTTCACTCATCTCAGAGTCATCCCTCACCTTCTCCTCTTCATCCTCTTCATCATTAGGGTCTATGGATGGCAGCTCATCTTGACCAGTTCCACACCTAGGAGATCTGACTGATAGTAGAGTGTGTGGAGGAGCTATCTCACTAGATCCCAGTTCCTGCTTATTCTGATAACACACTTTTGCATGCAGAGATGAGGATATCATGTTCTTGAAGGTCTCTTCTTCAAGAACACATTTTTCTGCCCTGGCTTTGCTGATCACAAGCTCAGCCTGGCATTCAGTCAACTTGGTAATGAGATCCTTAATTTGAGTCCTGTAGTTTGTCTGCTCATGTTTAAGAGTTGAAACTGTTTTCTCTAGATCTTCTATCTTAAGTTTATAGTCATTTTCAGCTCTTTTAAAATCAGCTTTTAAAATATTTAAAGACTCAATATCAGATCTCATTTCCAAGTTGTAGGACCTGTATCTATTTACTTTAGCAATACATTCAGGAGAGCAAAGGTTCAAGTACCTTGGCTTCATCATGATCAGCCATGAGTGCTTGGTTTGGAGATGCATCTTCAGCTTGAAAGCTCCAGTCAAAGCCTCCTTCTTCAACAGCAACTGCAGCTTGCTGTCTTGGCTTCTCATTCTGGTTCCCTCTTTAGTGTAGTTTGGCCTGGATGAAGCTTGGCCACCATTTGACTTAGGTGCCTTGCATTCTCTAGCAAAGTGTCCCATCTGGTTACAGTTGTAACACTTGACTTTGCTCTTGTCCAGTCCAAACTTGCCACTGGCAGCATTGCTAGGAAACCTTCTCCAGTCCTCTTGTAGAACTTCTGGGCTCTGTGAGTGAGAAGAGCCATTTGCTGGACTATCTCCATGTACTCCAGATCATCTGGATGGATACAGTCCAGGTCTTTAAGAGTGAAAAGAAAGTTGCTGTACTTTCATCAGTGGAGACAAAAGCTTGAGAAGAACTTGTCTCTTGGAAGGGACTTCCTTGGATGTAGCTCTCTCTGGGTGTCTCTGGGAAGGTGATGAAAGGACCCTTTTGTGAGGTTTCAGGGTAGTAGATGAGATGATGCTGTGGTTCCCTGCTATCCCTTTCAACCACATGAAAGGCTGAACTCTGGTGAGTGTTGGAGCTACCAGATGAATTTTGCATATTCATCTCCATCTGGTATCCACTGAGTATCCCATACAACTCAGTGAGAGTAAGGGTCTTGAGGTTTTCAGTCCTCTTAATGACCACACAGTAGTATGTCCATTGTCCTGGAAGAGAGGACATGAACTTCCTAACAATATCCCTGTTCTCAATAGTTACCCCAACATCAGCCAGAGTATCCACAATCTCAACATACCTGAAGTATTATTGAGTCATGGTTTCACCTGTCTTGAAGGTGAAATTTTCAAACTGCTGCTTCAGGAGATCCTTCTTGTTCTCCTTGGCTTCATTTGAACCCTCATACATTAGTTTCAGTTCATCCCATAGCTGTTTAGCGGTCTTGCACTTCTTGAAACCTCTGTAGATGGAGTTTGGAAGAGCAGTTTGGAGAGCTGTCATGGCTTTCTGATCAATGTCAATTCTTTTCCAGTCTTCTTCAGAAAAGTCAGCCCTCTCCTTTGGTATCATGCCACCACCAGCAGCAGCTGAAGAGGTGCATGGTACATGAGGTCCATTGACAACAGACTCCCACATCCTGGAATCTTGAGACTTGATAAAGCCTTCCATTCTTTGACACCAAGTGTCAAAATCCTCAGGAGTGATCAGTGGGGACTTTGTCATGGTTCCAGTTTTCATATCAGCTTTGGAGATAGCTGCCATTTGAAGAGTTAAGTGATGTGTGTAACTAAGAGGATTTGAAGATGATGAGATCTTACAATTAAGAGCCTGGAATGCTCTGATACCAAATGCAGGACCGTTAAAGGGTACTTAAGCTTTCACTTAGTTAACACACTTAGGAGGATCTTAAGATCACTTAACAATTCAAATAGGGAACTGTGAACCTTTACTGAAGATACAAGATAAACACAAGTAAAACAAGAACAAGAGCACACGATATAGTTTTCAAGGAAGTTGTATATTTCTTCTCTAGTTCTATTACAAGTGTTGTACAAGTATATTTTAAATAAAAGAACCGGATACTACTTATACTACATTCTACAACCGTCAATATGCAAAAAGACAGTTGGAAGTGACTAATCTAGACAACAAGATCAATCTAAAGTCAAAAGGCAGATTGCCTTTTGACTAGTGACTATGACAAGCCATAGCTCACTGACTTTCCTATTACAAAAAGCCAAGAAGGAACAAAAACAGAAACTTGCAGGCGAAGACCTTATCTACTTTATCATAAAGTATGGAAGTTTTACCAACTAGTGATAGCAGGTGAACTACCAGAGCATGCAGCGGAGAGTAGGTTACTTTATGATAAAGTTGATGGAAAAGGTATATTTTCTCTCTCTTCAGAGAAAAATCGGTCTTGTCTTTAAACAGCTTCGGAAGACTTTGTCTTGAGAGCTTCAGAAGACTTCATCTTTTACCTTCGAAAGAGTTGAGTCTTTGGCTTCGGAAGACTTTATACTTGGAATATTTTCCAAGTTCAGTGTAAAGCTTCCGCAGCAGTTTCTTCTGAACTTTGGCTTCAGAAGATTTTACACTTAGCATTTTTTCTTGAGTGTGTAAAACTTCCGAAGCTAGTTCACCTTTGTTCCAAAGTGCATGTTGGAAGACTTGGTTGTTTTGGTATCTTTTGATTGCATCAGCCTCTTAACTTCAGAGGTTCCTACACTAATGGCTGTGAATCCGATCTTATAACAAGCACTCAATAACTGACAACAAATCTAATGCTCATACCTTATTAATATATGTATCGAATAGTAACACATTAAGAGCATTTACAGTGGATTCCTCATCCCTATGCATATAATTACACTAAAATTTACTACATTTTCTCTCTTTTTTTAATTAAATAATACATTTATATACGTTTATCATTACATTTTCTCTCTCTTTCACTCACATCCACTTTTAAAAATCTTAAAATATTTATAAGGACTTGAACAGTGATTTTCCAAATATACAAATAAACAGTAAATTTTTTCTCCTTTCCACTCACAACCATTTACAACCATTCCATATAATATAGAAAATACACTCATACATTTATAGAGAATTCACTGTGAATGCTCTATATGCTTTTTTTCTCAAATATAAAAGTTTCATAAGAGGCTACAATACTCACCTCAGGTCAAAGCTTGACTAATACTGACAAATGTCTATCAATTTAAATTAAAGATTATTATTAATAATTTAATTAAATTTTGGTTGCGATATTAATATTTAGTTTTAATTAATTACTAACTGAAGTTAAAAAAAATCTTATTTAGTTACTTTATTTAAATTAGATTTTTTAATTATATTAACTAACTATTGTATTCTAACTATGTAATTCCATCTAACATTACCTAAATAACTTTAATATAATATATCAAATCTTTGATTCTAAATTTTGTAGGTTGTTATTCTAATTAATTAATAATACTTTAATTATTATAATTTTAGCTAAGTTATTAGTTTTAAATTATATTTAAAGGCTTTAGATCTTAAAACTAATAAGTATATTTTAATTATATTTGAACTTTGTTTTTATGAAAACAATATTATGTTGTTTTCAATATAAAAAATGTTAGCTTTTAAACAATTTTTAGGTTTTTAAATAATTTAGTAATTTATATAAATGTTTATAATTCAGATTTCATATTTTTCAGAAATTCATCTTAATTTTAACTTATTTGTAAACTTGTTCCATAATCATAATTATTCAAATTGCTAATTTTCCTATTTTTCTCTAATAATCACCTATATATTGAACATTAATCTAACTTAACACATATTATATATTTTTCTAGATTCCAATGATGATGACGACGACCATGGTTTGTTATAATGTTCATAGCTTCCAATAATCATTTCTTGATGGTTAGAAACTGACGAAACATATATAATATCATATTTTGGACCCAATTACTCATGTGTAATCTTAAGAGTTTCAAATGGTTTTAATGATTTAGGCTTTAAGGTCATGGTTTTACCATGGGTTAAACTCTATTTAGTTGCTAGATAATCCCTAACATCATGTATAATCTCTACATATGTCATGTTTAAGGCGCATCCATGCATCGGTAAAGAATATATATGTGCATCAATGGTGTAATAGATAGATGTTGTCATGAGGGTCGATTACCTTGCTTTTAAGGGTAAGACAACTTCTGGAGCAGCTTTGGTTCATAGGAGTTGGTTGAGAGCTTGAAGACTTGATATGGATATATATTGTGTTTAGATTATGGTGGTAAGGGTGGCGGTTGTCGTGGTGTTTGGAGAGAAAGCCGATAGAGTGAATAAATGTGAGTGTTAGTGTGTTGGTGTGTAAAAGTGTGGTACCGGGTGTGTGGATGGGAGTTTGACCGATAGACTTATGGTAGTGGGTTTTAGGGTAATCATTCCCTAGTACTAGGTTTACAACAACATTAGGTAAGTATTAGTGATTAGGGGGGATGCTTTGAGAGGTTAAGGTGGCGAGTGATGTGGTGTACTCGAGGGTGGTGATCAAGGTGTTAACTGAGGTGATTAAGGTGTAGTCAGGGTGATTAGGGTGTAACCGAGTGTTTTAAGATGATTAAGTGTCATTAGGTTAGTTATTAGGGTAGTTATTAAGTGGTTAGTTGTAGTTTAGTTTAAGAATTTAAGGTTTAATCTAATTTAGTTTAATTGTCTTAGTTGTAATACAAGAGGTTTTGAAAATTTTTAATTTAGTTGGCTAGATGTAACATAAGGTGATTAGGTTTACTTATTGTGTGTTTTTGGTGTAAGCTATGTTTGTTAAGGTGGGTGTATGTATTTAGTTGTCTAGGGTTTTCTTTGGTAATATTACATATGTGCATATGGAGTTTGGTTCATGTTTCTTGAAGCTTAGGTTTTATATAGTTCATTATCTTTCAAATAAGTTCTAAAAAGCCTTAGGAACACCTACTAACCTCTCTAGCTAATTCTTAATTCATGAAATCACATACATCAATTTTTCACATAAAATAACACTTATTCTTATAAGGGTTCACATAAAATAACACATAGGCATGTAATAATTCATATAAACTACACATATATGATATATGTATTAATATCACACATGTATGCACTTAACATTAATTTCACATAAAATTTTAGAATTTGCAACCCTAAACATAGTTATAATCACTACGTTTTTATGCTAATCCTAAAATTTTAAACACTTTTGTAAAATCAAACCTGGATTTCTCAAGGTTGTCACTTGCATTTATGGATTGGTTACTAAAAAAATTCACTAAATGATAACTTATGAAAATATCAACAACAAATTGCCGACATAGTTTAATGGCAGTTATCATGGCAATTATAATGGTTGGTTGTTTATGGAAGGATCATTAACGGAGGTTTATGAATAGATCAATGGCAAACACTTGTATCACTAATTTACCGTATTTAAAGTTAATAAAAAATTTGATTGATTTTCTATAATATAAATAACACGTATGAATAATAAAAAAAGGTACGTAAAAATCTCTGATAAAATAAAAGTAGGGTTATAATGAAAAAAATATTTAATCAAAAAGATCAAGAATAATTTTTGGCTTAACATGTGTAGCTCTATCAATTTTAAAGGGAGTGCATTTGATCATTATATCAAAGACGTCATTTTATTGTTTCTAATACATTACATCATTGTGTCAAATATCAGATCATGTGTCAAGTATTTTTTATCATTTTTATATGTATTCATCATTATGTTTTACGTTTTAAAACATTTCATATTATTTTTGTTATTATTTTATGTATTATATAAATTTATTGTTATTTTATTATCGTGTTTTACAATTATAAGTACAACATCATGTTATATTATAAATATATTTTTTAAAGCTTATAGTTTTCAAGAAACACAATGAGACATTTTATCATTATATATCATTTTGTGTTATTTTCTCATTGTTATTAATGTATTATATTGATTGGTTGTTAGTTTACCATTGTGTTTTATATACTAGAAGTATATGACAATGTTATTTCACCATTATTTTTTTTAATTCATCATTTAAAAAAATGATAGTTTTCAGAAGAACACATTAATAAACAACAAGACACAATGTGTTACACTAAAAGACACAATGACGAGTAGAAATCATATAAATTAAAAAACATGATTTTTTTTAATTTTTTATATAACGAAAATGTACTTATTTAAAGCCGTAAAACACTTTCTTATATGATAAATTTTATAAAAAAATAATATCGTATATAAAAGTTATAAACGTTAAAGAAAATATGTGAACTTCTACAAAATAAAAAAGGTAACATATCCCTAAAATACTTATTTGATAAACTTCTTCTACAATTTGTTGTCAATTTTTTTGATTAAATTGATTAATGGTTAATATTTACTTACACTTTTTATATTTAAAACATTTTCATTTAAATATTACTATAAAATAAACTTCTACAATAATGTATGCTTGTAATTAATAACGTGAACGCTGTACTTGTTTGATGTTCTTTCTGTATCTTATCTTTATTTCCTTGAATTAATTTAAAAATTATATTTGAGAAAATTCTCAAAATATCTATTTTGTTACCTTATTTTCTTAAAATGTCTTTTTCAATATTTTATTCTAACAATGTCTCATGTTAACAGGATGCTGACGCCTCGTTATACAGGGTGCAAACGCCGGCGTAATCATCCTTTTAAAAGCTCACACGTAGCCAACAAAGTCGTTGCAAGCGAAACAAAGGCGTGCGGCTCCAAATAAGAGTCGCCGCCCCTATCCAACTTTGATTATTTTGATTTGAAATTTAATATTATTATAATTAATTTTATTCATATTTTATTTTTCTTTTATAACTTTTAAAAATATTTTATAAAATTTCAAATTTACCGTGTTTTTTTTATCTACGTACCGACTCCAATTTTATTCAAAATAGATCTAGTCAAATTTACATCGAACTTTGGATATAAAATTTGACCTGAATCGGTTTTGAATAAAATTTACGTCGGCACGCAGATAAAAATAAACATGTCGCAATAGTAATTTTGTAATTTTATAAAACTTTATAGTTTAAAAGTTATAAAACAAAAACAAAATATAAGTAAATTAATTATATTAATATTCTCCTATATGTTAAATATGCAAGTGTGATGAGCAGGAACGTTACTTTAGTTTCTAGATTGGCCACATTAGATTTTCCACTTTGCTTTTTTACCCCTCCCCAAACATGTTTATAGAGAGAGAAAAAGGGAGGAGAGAGTAACCCAACTTTGGCTCCGTTTGCCGCCTACCATCTCTGCCGTCTATCGTCTCTACTGGTTGCGGTTGATTCGCTGTTGTCACGATGACGATGACGATGGCGATGGCGATGGCGATGGCGATGGCGGTAGGGAACCTTCCGTTTCCCACTAGATCGGCGCGATTGAGGCGGTTGCGCTCTGACGGTTTGTGGTTTTGGCCCCGCAGTTGTCGCCACCGCCGGCTAACGCCGGCTTGTCGCCCCAGCTTCCCCTTCATCATTCGCGGTGCCAATCGTTGTGGTACGGGCCGTTTATGGCCGTTTCAGAGCTTCTTTATGGCGATGGCGGTGGGAGCATGGCGATGGTGGCGGTGGCGCTGCTTTCTCTCCCCGGTAACTTTCTTTTAGGTAGGTTTAAAGCCGACTGTTTTCGGATCTACTCGATTCAACCGTGGTTTAAATCATTGGAATGGTTGTGGTGCCTATTGCCGCCCTGCCTCCTGTTTTGGTTGAGGTCGGGCCGGCAATTGGTTTCTAATTATCCTGGGCTCCGTGATGATGTGCGAAAGCTCATCTGAGAGTTAGGGTTTCAATTAACCCTAATAGTTTGTTGGACCTATGGGTTTTTCATGCTTGGTTGTTGTTTTTTCTTCTGATTGGGATTTTGTTTTGGGTATTTCTAATCTAAACCCTCAATCTTGGTTCTGGTTATCGAACGATGATGATGGACAAGTCGCCCTTGAACCTTAATATTTTATTTTTGGTCTGTGGCGGTGGTGCATGTTCCGGTATTCTTAAGTCGATGATGATTACGACATGTAATCTGAGACCCATGTCCCTGTGTTAGTTTTATTTGATTGTTTGAAGTCATTAGGGTCTTGCATTGATTCGTTCCGGTTTATTGATGATGGTGGTTATGGTACATCTATGATTGTTGCCCTGAGACGTCACTGAATCGGTTATGATTACGGACCTCATTGGTTGTAAGCATTGCTATGATGACTGTGGTAAAAGATGGTTGTTTGGCGTGGCAATATCAGTGAGGGCATGTGTGGTATTCTACATTTGCAACCTGATTTGCAGCCATGATAACCTAATACGGATCTGAGCCTAATTGTTCTTATTTTTGAAATAATATTGTTTTTCTTTTGGTTGCGTTGTTAACATATATATTAATTAATGTGATATAGCCAAATTTGTGCTTTTTTTAAAAGTAATTGTTTTATATGGCTTTAATTTGGTTTTGTTTATGTGTTTTGAGGTAAATTATATTTGTTTAACAATCATGCACATTTGGCTAAGTTCGTATTTTAAAACAGATAGCAGCTCTGTAAAAAAAAATACGATGGAAAGAACGTGATGATAGGATAATATGTGTGTATTTAATCCTCAGTTTAACTGATCTGTTATGCGCGCAACGCGCGCACGGTGAATAACACTAGTTAAATTAAAAAAAACAAACCAATTGCATTGAAATATGGATTAACAGAGGCAGACGCCTCTTCTTTGTAGCCAGCGACTTCATTTTGCGGGCGGTGGCACCTTTGTTAAATACGTGTCTGATTCTTACTGGGCTCAGGCGCTCGCGCCTGTCTTTAGAGATGCCACGTCTTGTCCAGATAGGTCATTTTGAGAATAAATTATTGGAGGGGATATTTTGAGAGAAATTTTAAAAATTTTCACCTTATATATTCATCATTGTCAGAAACATGATGCATTCATAAAACATTTTATAATCTTCAATACTATGTTTAAACATTTTTGGGTGTGTTTATCTATAATCGACTATGCATCTGGTCGTCAATGAATCAATATACGCGGTGTACTCTCTTTCGTTTGTACATTGATGTGTTTTTATATTTTCTTTTAATGTTAACACTTTTTGTTCGAACATATTTACAATAAAAAATACCCACAGCCCACAATGGTCGTCTCTAATTATTTTAAAGGCTTATACAATTAAAATGTCTAATTACTAAAATGAAACAATTAAAACCAAAAATAAAATTTAATAATAAATGTCGTCCTTCTATGTAGATGATATAAAAAGAGTTTCCTTACAGGTTAGACAAGTGATTTTTCTTACTAAAGATAAGTTTTCTTTTAAAGATAGTTTCAGATTTGGAATCGATAAGGATGAACTGATGTACGAGATTCCTTCCGAGCATGTGCCAACCTAGAAACCTTAAAGGTCCTTACTCGAGTAATGGAGATAAATGAATGGACCAATGGTCTGTTAATGATACAATTAGCCGTTAACAAATATTAATAGAACGTGCAAATGTTAAGCTTTATGTCTCATTTATAATAATTGTCACCATATTTTCACAAATAATTTGCAAAAAAAAGTCAAAAAGTATTTAAGAGCATTAAATTTATTAATGTTTAGCTTTATTGGACCGGGATGATTGTCCAGCATGTTTAATTTCTATGTTCGGTATTTGCATAATGACCATTCATCTTTGCTTTTAAATTGTAAATAAACATCTAGCCTTAGAATTTACATATGGATAGTTAGATTTTAATAATTTAACCATTATCTATTGAAAGATAATAATCAATATATTTTACATATTTTACTAATGACATTTTCAACTTTTGTTACCAACAACAATTTCAGTAACATAATTATCATATATTTAGCTTGAATTAAATTTGTTTTCTGATTGATATAGTTGGTGTGTTTTTTCATTTTGTTTATAATCAGGACATATGTATATCATAGTGATATTTCCACATTTTTTTACGTATTTTAATGCAAATTTTTTGATTTTGGTATTTATTGTGTTTATTTGTGAATTTGCAGATAATATGAAGAATTGGAGTTGATCAGAGTAGAAACCGAGACATCGGACGAAAGTTGATGAAAATTGAAGTTATAATGAAGCTTTGGTTGAACGAAAATATTACGGATTGTATGGAACAATGGTATTAAAAATGAAGCTTATGACTATAGGGTATCTGCAAACTCTTGACCGCCACAAGGGCTCTGTAAACCCCATGTGTTATGGTCCGTAAGATTTTTACTCACCAGAAACCCTAGTTTTCTGCATATAAGTAACCTTTCATCCAACCCTTAGGGAGATCGATCATTAGCAGTTGGGCACGATAAAAGATGACAAATTGAAACAAAGTTGAAGGTTTTGAAGGCCTAGAGTTGAAGACCAAGGCTATTAATCCTTCAATTTGGCTTTGTTTTCATTGCTGATTTTTGTTTTTAACCTTTAACCCTTCTTTTAATCATGTTGATAGTTTGTTATTTGTTTTTCATGTTTCAAATCAATTTGAGTAGCTAAACTTATTAAACTAGCAAAGTTTTAAATAATTATTGAATGATTTAGTTGTTTTCGAGTTTGATTAATCGTAGTACTTGAATGTTATTGCAAATATCTATCTTTTACTAGTTTATGATTTGTTTAAGTATTGATTTGGGGATTGGCACACATGCTATTTTCCTATTGTGAATTCTATATGGTTATTTTTATGGTTTTCAAATAGAAATGCATGCTTAGGTTGTTTACTTTGTGTTTGTGATCTTATTGTGATTAATTGAGATAGTTAATCATAAGAACAAGTTCTTTTTATTGATTTAAACCAATGTTTCTACCAATCTTGAGAACGAAAGGTGATAGGTTGTTGTTTCATCTTTTGTCATTGATTTATAAGGATAGAAATGCACGATTACAATTGTGATTCTTGTGATTCCAAGTTATAAAGTAGGTTATGTAGATTTACTCTTTTGCATCTAAGATGGTCTCCGATAGTTCAAATTTTATTTGATTGTTGAGACCTAGATGTAAGGTATAGAGTGCTTTAGCATTCTATGATTGCTATGATTGAAAGCTGATTCATTCCTTTATCTCATGAGTTATATAAGGCCTTTAGGATCCTTTAGACGTGTTTGTAAGACCTATAAGAGGCTTAGTATAGCTCAGTGGTTTTTAAGTACGCATCATATTCTTTAGATCCAATGCCATATGGTTGGTAAATTCTAAGGATAGTTAAATTAGCCAATAAGATTTCATGCCTAGATTGTTGCTTTTTCATATCTGAGCTTCTTCCGTAATAAGTTTGTTGATCGATTGTTTTCTTAATTTCATTCCATCTTTAGTTTTAGTATTCATGAGCTTAGTAATCTTTAGTTGATTAGCTAATCAATTATTTCATTTAAATAAGCTTGGAATAGATAGATAATTTAACATTAAAAGTTGTGTTTTAGTGTCCCACGAATTAATACTCAGAGTTAACTTTACTATGTTAGATATGTCAGCTACACTTGTTTAGTTTGTATAATTTAGTTTAAACGACTTCTTAAGACTATGTTATGATTATTATCTTCAATTTTTATATATATAAACCACACATCATTCGAGATAAATCTTTTATTTTAATTTTTTTTTAATTCTTTTGTTTTACCAATTAAAGGCATAACTTGACTTCATATAAATGACAGAAATCTGTAACAATCCTTAAAGAATAATTAGTGTATCTATATAGTATATAAGATATATAAAAAAGGAAATATAAAATCTTTTACAAACATCAACTCAAACTTATATTATTAATTATTATCTAGATTATATATATATATATACATATGTTCTTAAGAGTTATTATTTTATACTTGTATTAATGGAAGTCACACCAATAACCAGGGACCGTTGCAAGCAAGATGTTGAAGCTGACCCATCATTTACATCTTCTCATCCGTCTACAAGTCTTCATTCATTATTATCACGCCTTTAAATCCCCCACCCTCACCCCCCATTCTCACACCTACTATACACCACCCTAAACCACAATATGATCAAACTCATATACCAGCACCTCATCAACCACTTCCTCACATTCCTACTCATCCCCATCACGGCCACCGTCGTCCGCCTCGGCCCCGACGGCATCACCGCCATGCTCGAATCCATCCAACTCGATCCCATCCACGCCCTATGCGCAGCGCTTCTCGTTCTCTTCATTGCAACAGTTTACTTCATGTCGAAACCTCGGCCCGTTTACCTCGTGGATTACTCGTGCTACAAGCCTCCGGTTACGTGTCGAGTCCCGTTCTCAACGTTCATGGAACACTCCAGGTTGATCCTCAAGGATAACCCCGAGAGCGTCGAGTTTCAGATGAGGATACTTGAACGTTCTGGTTTAGGTGAAGAGACCAGTTTGCCTCCAGCAATTCATTACATACCTCCTAAACCTAACATGGAGGCTGCTAGAGGTGAAGCTGAACTAGTGATATTTTCAGCCATTGATGATTTGTTTAAGAAAACTGGTTTAACGCCTAAAGATGTTGATATTCTTATAGTTAACTGTAGCTTGTTTTCGCCAACGCCATCGTTGTCTGCGATGGTGGTGAATAAGTATAAGTTGAGGAGTAATATCAAGAGCTTTAATCTGTCTGGTATGGGATGTAGCGCGGGGATAATCGCCATTGATTTAGCTAGAGATTTGCTTCAGGTTGTCCCGAATGCTAACGCGATTGTCGTTAGTACTGAGATTATTACTCCAAACTATTACCAAGGAAACGAGCGAGCCATGCTGCTTCCTAACTGTCTGTTTAGGATGGGCGCGGCTGCAATTCTGCTGTCGAATAAACGACGAGAGAGCAGCCGCGCCAAGTATAAACTTGTGCATGTCGTCCGGACCCACAAGGGTGCGGACGACAGAGCATACAGATGTGTGTATGAACAAGAAGATGCTCAAGGACTCATTGGGATTAATTTATCCAAGGATCTAATGGCGATCGCAGCCGAAGCTCTCAAATCTAACATCACAACCATTGGTCCGTTGGTCCTACCGGCGTCGGAACAGCTGCTTTTCCTGTTAACCCTCATCGGTCGAAAGATCTTCAACCCGAAATGGAAGCCATACATTCCTGACTTTAAGTTAGCATTCGAGCATTTCTGCATACATGCGGGCGGGCGGGCGGTGATAGACGAGCTGCAGAAGAACCTGCAGCTGTCCTCGGAGCACGTAGAGGCTTCGAGGATGACGCTGCATAGGTTCGGTAACACGTCGTCTTCATCGCTGTGGTACGAGCTGAGTTACATCGAGTCGAAAGGGCGGATGAAGAGAGGCGATAGGGTGTGGCAAATTGCGTTCGGGAGTGGGTTCAAGTGTAACAGCGCGGTCTGGAAGTGTAACCGGAGTATTAAAACTCCGACCGGCAGTCCGTGGGAAGATTGTATTGATCGGTACCCTGTGCATATTCCTGAGGTCGTGAAGCTGTGAGTTTACGGAGTTTATGAAACAATAAATATAACACGTTTAAAATAGTTGTTATGTACACATGTTGCTGCAGATTTAATGGTTCTGTACCTGTAAAACAGTGTTTGATGTGTTGTATAATGTATAGTGTAAACTTCTGTAGTAGTTGTGTATTTAATAAGGGAACATGGTTGTATGCAACTAAGATACGACTTATTGATGAATGTTTTAAACCTTTTAGTCATGAATAGAAAACATAATTGTTTTTAAAGTGTTTTTGTTTGTTGGGAGTTTAAAATCTCACAAGTGGCAATCGGTTCACATGTGATTTCTAACTGTACTTGATGGATTGGTTAATTAAGTTAAAACATTTAGTATTTCATTTTTAGTTTTTATTTTTATGATTTTATGCAGATAAATATAGAAATATATCACTTTCCTATTAGTGCCTTATGTGTTTTCTTACCTTTCATGTATCGCAATTGTAACACATTTTGCAACTTTCTAAAACATAATAACCTTGAAACTTCTATAGATAAATCAAATGTCAAGTCAACCGGTAGTGAGCCAGTAAATTGCATTAAATAAGAAACATCACAACGACTAGGAAATAATCCAGAACCATTACCTCCCGGTAAGCACAATAAACTAATAAAGTAAAGTCTTTAAGCAGATCTAATAACTAATTAAGTATAATCTGTAGCTAAAAATTTGTTATAAAATCAGTAGTTATGATCCATCACGATCAAATATTAAACCTACAACCACCAAACATGACTCATCCTAAACTACTAGAACCCCATTAGTATTTATCACAACTAAACATTGCTCATTAATTACACATCCTTTAAGACCCGTTCATTATGATCCATTGCAAATATAATCTATCAAACCCATTATGACTTTTACGGTGTGATGGTGGTCCTGAACTCATTCAAAAGGCCATGTGCTGAGTTCATGTATAGAAGGCCATGGTTAAGGCTTTTCCCAAGGATCAAAGGCCTTGCTAAAACCCTGAATGTCCTCGGCACAGCCTGTGACAAGAACATGTCCTTTCTAAAGTTTCCACAGTACATATTCAGTGTTAAAAGTACAAAATGTCATCGGGAATAGATTTTAAATTTAATTTATCTTTTATTTTTTGTTAATTTCTTTTGTCGTGACAAGTGGTCGGAATATATTTAAAAAAAAATGTTTTTATTTGTTGTTAATTTCTTGTGTAGACGACAAGTCGTTGAAAAATCCGTCCTTGGTATAGGCACTTTTTTTTTTTTTTTTTTTTTTGGGACAACGCCGTGCAATATCAATAACCAAATATTCATCCAAAACATAAATATCAAAACACTACAATGCCGAAACTGAATATTTATATTAAAAAAACATAACGTGAATAATAAATTAAACATGGAATTGTTCAAAAGATCATTCGATCACCAAAAGAAACAATTACTTAATCGTCTTCATTTTCATTTTATTCAGTTAATCGTTCGGTGATAGATTAAACGAAGGCACTGGCGGGAAGTTGAAATCAGGATTCATGGCACGGAATTGGTTCATATACTCGGTCCACTGTTGCATATGTTGTTGCAATTGTTGTTGGACTTGTTGTTGCATTGTTGAAGGTCTCGTGGTGTTGATGAAGACGAAGATGCCATGTCAGGTGCCATGTTTTTCACTATTCTATCAACACACCATGTATGCCCACTTCGTTCACCTAACACACGTCTTAGGCATTCCACCTCATCAATCGCATCGGACCCTGCCTCACTCCTTATCAAACACTTCACTTCTTGAATCTTTAACTCCATTTAACACCTTATCAAACTTTTTTGGAAAGTTTGGACTGCATAACTGTTGTGGATAAGATAACCAACTTGTTCAATTAAACATTTACCATCCACAAATTTCAATCAACCAAACTTTAATAGCAATTAATATTCTGATGTAAGGTAGTTGTTTGGGTTTTTCAACATCATTATTATAATGTTGCAACATATATATTAAATAATATAAATGAAATACTTTTTAATAAACCAATCTTTTGTTACACCATTTTCCTTTCTTAATAAAAGTGATTTTCCTTCCGAATATCAAGAGAACTTGCCGTCGTTTCCAGGTCTTGTCTTTACAACTCCTGATTCTATAAACAACAATAGTGCAATTAGACTGTATTTTGATAATTAAGAAGGGGAGAACAACACTGCATTTAAGAGAGGACTAGAGTTGCAATAAATTCTCTAAAAAATAAGAATAGTTTATCTTACACTTTTGTATAACTACTGCGCATATGACTGACTCTCTTGTAGGCTTGAATAGAGTTGTTTAGCTCAATTTTGTGTGTTGGTCTTGGAGTGCCGCCTAGCCTTGGGAGTATTGAACCATTTATCAGCGACTGATACCAAGTTTCATGAGGGAAGTCGTTTGGCTGTTCGATCTTGTAGCAACAACATCATCATAACCTCCACTTTCCACAAAATATTATTCAGTTCATTTCTCTTATCACTGTAAGTTTGCTTTTATTTTATGCCAATTAGTAGTCTTCATCAAGCTATCAAGATCTAAATAGTACTGTAAAACAAAGTTGATTATTAGAAAACATCTAAAAATATGAAACTGAAATACATAAAACATTACATTGTATACTAAATTACCTTAACTCAATTCTTGTTTTCTACAGAATGGTATGATACCCACGAAAAAGAGAACGATTTGAGCGAATAGACCACTAACTCAATTCTCATTCAATTGAAATAAAAAGAATACAGTGACTTATATAATAACCAAACTTGAAGTCTAAGTTATCTTATAATTCAAACTAAACAAACTTTATCTAGAAATCAATACTTATTGACTCAAACAATTAAAATGATAAATATAAAGATAAAGAGATAATGATCTCCTCCAACCACCCTTTGAATGCTTCGAATATTGCTCTCGTTCAATACTCCCTCTCAATATTCGATTTCTTCATTCCCAAGTCTTCACAGAACTCTAATAGCTTTATACCCGACAAACTTTTGGTAAACATATCAACTTGTCTTTTCGTATCCACATATTTGAGATCAATTTCACCATTCAATACTTTTTCTCTTATGAAGTGATAATGAACCTCAATATGTTTGGTTCTAGCATGAAAAGTAGGATTCTCGGCCAAAGCAATAGATGATATATTGTCACAAAAGATCACCATGTTTTCCTTTGTTTCTTGATTTAAATCTTTCAACAATTGTACGGGCCACACACACTCTTGAGCTACCATAGCTGCAGCTCTATACTCAGCTTCGGTTGTCGAAAGTGACACCGTAGGTTGTCTCTTACTACACCAAGTAACCGCACTCGAACCGATCATAAAAACATACCCGGTTGTAGACCTTCGAGTTGTTAAATCATGTGCATAACCGGCATCACAATAGCCGACCAACTCGGTCTTCGACGCCCTCTTAAACTTTACTCCAAAGGTTGGTGTTGATTTAATACACCGTAACACTGTCCGAACCACATCAAGGTGTGGCTTTCTTGGGCTTTGCACGAACCGGCTTAACACTCCAACAACAAAAGCTATGTCCGGTCTTGTGAGGGTAAGATATATGAGGCTTCCTACTATCTTTCGATACATTGTGACGTCTTCCAACACTTTTCCTTCATCTGCATGTAATGAGATATTAGAGTCCATAGGAACTTTGGTAGGCTTATAACACTCCATACCAAACTTGACCAACAAGTCTACTGTATATTTGTGTTGATGTAAAAGAATACCATCTGCTTCATACTTAAGTTCTAGCCCTAAGAAGTGCTTCAATCTTCCTAAATCTTTCATGAAAAAACGAGTGCTCAAGTTTGATTTTAATTGGTCAATTTCTTCAATTAAGTCACCTGTTATAATTAAATCGTCTACATAGACGAGTACAATGGCCACTTTTCTTCCTTCTTTTCGAACAAATAAACTCATATCAGCTGTGGTCGGCTCATAGCCATTAATCTCCAAGAACTCTCCTATCTTCCCGAACCAAGCCCTCGGTGCTTGTTTTAATCCGTATAAGGGTTTTCTTAACTTGCATACATGGTGTGGAACTTCTTTATTAACGAAACCACCTGGTTGCTCCATATAAATTAATCGATCCAAATCACCATAAAGAAATGCGTTTTTCACATCCATTTGCCACATGTTCCACTGTTTACTCGCCGCTACCGCTAGTATTACTCGAACAGTTGTAAGTTTTGCAACCGGACTGAAAGTATCATCATAATCAACTCCATATTGCTGTGAAAAACCTCTTGCAACCAGCCTTGCTTTGTAGCGTTCTATTGTTCCATCGGCTTTAAGTTTAATCTTGAATACCCATTTACACGTTACATTGGTTGATGTAGGAACGAGTTCCCATGTTTGGCTCTTGTTTAGTGCCTCTAATTCTTCTGTCATAGCCATCTTCCACCTAGGATCTTTTAAGGCTTCAAAAACAGATTCCAGTTCGATCCCTCGGGCTTTAACTGTTGCTATATTGGCATATTTAGGATTGGGTTTCTTCACCCTTTCAGACCGTCGTATAACAGGCTCTTCATTAGTGGACTCGGTATTTGGATTCAAAGGTACCAGATTGCCATGGGTTTCTTTGTGGGCTTCTTTGTTCACTTTGTTCATGATGTCCTTCACTGGACTTTTATTCATCTTCTCCTCTACCAAAACCAAGTGCAACTCTTTCATCTAGTTCTTTTTTTAGTTCTGGTGTGTTAGGTAAAGTTTCATAATTTGTTGACCACCATGATGAGGCTTCATCAAAGATTACATTCCTTGAGACATAACATTTTCCAGTAACCGGTTCACAACATCGCCATCCTTTTCGTTCATTGTCATACCCAATAAAAATACACCTAACAACTTTCTTTTCAAGCTTATGTCATTGGTGACGCACACCCGAAAACTCAAACATGACTAACATTGGGCTTTTTGTTGAACAATCTTTCGAATGGTGACACATATTTCATTGATTGTTGAGGTAGTCGGTTACTTATATATGTTGCTGTTTTCATAGCTTCTGCCCAAAATTGACCCGGGATATTTTTATCATGCAACATATTCCCGGATAACTCTGTAAGGTGTCGATTTTTTCTTTCTGACACCCCGTTTTGTTGGGGTCTATTTGGGCATGTTAGTTGCCTCTTGATTCGATTTTCTTTAAGGTAGTCAAAGAATTCCTTGGAGGTATACTCCCCTCCGTTGTCCGATCGCAAGCACCTTAGATCACACCCAGTTTCTTGTTCAGCTTCCACTTTAAATTCTTTGAACCTTTGAAAAGCTTCTGCCTTTTCTTTCATAAAGCCAACCCACAAATATTTTGAAAAATCATCAATAAAGGTTACTAAATACTTTATACCTTTAAGTGATGGTTGCTTAACCGGACCAAACACATCAGTATGGACCAGCTCGAGTGGCTTTGACGTATGATGATTTGAGCTTTCATAAGGTAACTGATGTGCCTTACCATATCGGCATCCTTTGCACACTATATCGGTTCGAATTTCACACTGAGGCAACCTAGCATTTGTTTCTTAATCATCAATTGTAGTTTATCATAGCCAACATGGCTAAGTCTTTGATGCCATAATGCTGCACTTTGGTTTGATTTTGTCTTCTCAATAAATGTTGTTCCCGCCATTAGAACATAGATGGACTCTCGTTTCTTGCCTTGAACTACCGGCTTCGACCTTGTCTCAAACTCATCAAAGATACACACTTCTTTTGGACCGAAGAGGACATACCTTCCTGTCTCCGTAATTTGCGGTACTAATAACAAGTTCTTTCGCATACCAGGAACATGGAATACGATCTCGACTAGTAGTTGCTCGTTTGTATTCCCCGGTACGAACCCTACTTCACCAACATGGGCTATAGCGTATCGTGAGTTATCGGCTATGACCACGACCTGATTTCCATCGTATTTCACCGGGTTTTTCAATCGTTTATTGTCACCTGTCCTATGGTTAGAACAACTAGAGTCAACAATCCAATCATTAGGATATATACCTAATTTCTCAGTTGATGCGGCTAGAGCGTGCACGGTTTCGGTTTGAGCAAAGAATGCTTCTGCATCCCAAGTTGTTTCTATTATTGTTTGGGTTAAAGCTATGTTTCCTTCCTCAAGTGCCTTCGATCGACAATATTTTGCTATGTGGCCTCACTGACCACAATTGTAGCATTTATATGTTGGCCTTTTGTTTTGAAAAGATTTTCCCTCATCTCCTTCTTCCTATTGGTCTTTATCTCCAGCCTTGTTCCTTTGGTTATCGGTTTTTCTAGACTTATGATTTCCATATTTACCATGTTGATGGTTTTGCCTGGTTCGAGACTTGCCCTTCTCGACATATAGGGCATCGGTTTTAGATTTGGGTGTGGTTGAGATCGTGGCTTCGGCCATCTGTTTTGCGAGAGCCTCCTGCCCGGCTAAGAGATTTTCAAACTCTCCTAGCGTGGATTAAGTCGGCCACCCTTGAATAGCCGCCACAAACATTTGAAACTCCGGTCTCAACCCGTGTAAAATTATCCTTTTCATTCGTGCGTCTTCGATTTTAGATTGTTGATCTAACTCGGCGATTTCTCTGTATAAGGTCTTTACCTTATAAAAATATTGAGGGGTCTTCATATCTTTTTGAGTTACCAATAACAATTCATTTTCAAGAAGTTGTAGACGGGTATCATTCTTTTTAGAAAATAGTTTAGAGAGAATATCCCAAACCTGTTTTGGTATTTCAACATCCCGGAAGTGATCCAACATCTCTTCTTCAACAGTGGTTTTAAGTAGGAACATGGCCTTTCCAGCCTTGATCCTCCACTTGCCTTGTACTCCATTGGTGTCGTTTCTAGGCATGGTTGTCTCCGACCCGTTTACCACCTCCCACAGGTCTTGACCTTGTAGGTAAGACATTATACATGTAGACCATGTATAATAATTAGTTTGATTCAGCCTCTTTATTCCAGAAACTATCGAAAACTCTGCCATAGTTCTTCTTCGTGTACTAGTTCTTGGATCTCGACTTCACGTGGTTCTTGATCAATTATCAGGTAACCCTTGAACAATGATAATCACAGCTTTGATCGATTAACAAGGCTCTGATACCACTTGTTAAACCAGATCAAACCAATGTGACACACACAAGCTGTGTATTAAACCAAAGAATTAAAATTCTTGTTTTCTGCAGAATGGTATCATACCCACGAACAAGAAAGCAATTTGAGGGAATAGAGCACTAACTTAATTCTCATTCAATTGAAAAATAAAGAGAATACAAAGACTTATATAATAACCAAACTTGAAGTTTAAGTTATCTTATAATTCAAACTAAACAAACTTTATCTAGAAATTAATACTTATCGACTCAAACAAATAAAAAGATAAATATAAAGATAAAGAGATAACGATCTCCTCCAACCGCCCTTTGAATGCTTCGAATATTGCTCTCGTTCAATACATATATCATTAAGAATCAGATCAACAAAGAAACTATGTAAACAAGAATAAACCTACACCAAATTAGAGAATGAACAAATAAAATAGCATTGGTGTAAATTTCAAACAAATTAAAAAGATGAACATGCATGTACAAGTTCCAAGATAACCACTGCTTATGAAATAAACCCATTCAAATTGAAAATACCGACAAGAAGTACTGTGATTATGTGTATGGAAAGTTGGGAGAAATCAAGTTAAAAAACAAGCACCATTATAGCCAAAAATCAAGTTCAAATGGAACCTAATAGCAATAAACACAAATCAAGTTCATACGAAACCTATATCGATTCCATACGAAACTTAACAGCAACAAACACAAATTAAGTTCAAAACTAGCACCATTATTAGCCAAAAATTATGTTCAAAAGTAAAAACAATCAATCAAAATTAAACATCACTGAATCACAAATTCCTCCCAAACCTCTCAATTCCATACGAAACCTAACAACCATTGATTTCGAGACCGGCAGGTCGAACCGGTCCGACTGGGAATCGTAGGGTGGGCCGAACCGGTTCAGACCAGTTTAGTTTGGAGGGGTTGGACCGGTAGGTTCGTCCCGAACCGGTGGTCGGACCTGGAACCGGACCGGTGGTAGGACCGGATTTTGATTTTTTTTTTGGATTGTAATGGGTAAAAACGAGTGGTTGAACAATAAATTAGTATGTTGGACATAAGATTATTGTTAAGTTTTATATATAATTATAAAATACACACATAAATTACTTATATTGAATAATATGTATAACTATATATATAATATACTATATATATATTATGATGTCATCCGGTTCTTAAATCCGGTCCGACCACCAAACCAGTAAGGCGTTCGGTTCGACATTCGATCCGGTTCTGAAAATATTACTAACAACATTAAACACAAATTAAGTCAAACCTAAGAGAACTAAAATCCAGGATAGTTAAAATAAAAAACCACGTAGTCGATGATGGTGTGTGTTACGAAGACAACTGGTGATCAAGAACATTAAGAGCTAAAGTTAGAGGAAGAAGAAGAATTACAGAGAAGAATGAGATTAACTCTTAAATCATTAGCTGCTTTTATTATGTTTTGTTCTCTGATTAAATACACAAGCCAATTACAACTAACAATGGATACCCTATACTATGAATCATTTACCATAAAGCCCCTCCACTATATGATATGTAACAATACTGCCTCCATAAAAGATTCTTGCCCCAAAGAATCAAAAAAAAAAAAAAAAAAAAAAAAAAAATTACAAGCCAATCTGAATTGTGAAAACAAGAAAGTGTAGCCTTCGTGAACCGATAGCAGCCTTAAAAAATTGGCACACTAGTGGCACCCAACATAGGAATATTGTCTAGCAAGTAGCCCTATGGGAATTTTAGGAAATGTGTGGTTGACAAGAATACCTTCTTGTTGCTTGCTTCTATCATAATACCATGTTAGATAGTAAACAATGAAAACATTAGTGCTATTTAACCCTCAAGCAGGAGTAACATTCTATATTAACCACATTAACGCATTCCACATGATTCACATGTTACTAACTTTGACTTCACTAATTCCTAGATCCTTGTAATTGATTATGACCATATTAATCCAATTGGAAAATTTCAAGCCTTCACCTGTTGACATTTGATCATCAATAAAACAATATGCCATAAGCATTCTGCACGTCTGAAGGTAACAGTAGCAAGATTTCATAAATTCTACACTGGTAGCAAAGTCTCTAGTTTGCATCGTAGCCCTCGTCACAAGCTTGGATCTATAAGATGGCGTCTTACCAAAAATACCGTAAAAATCAGTTTTTGTTTGAGCAATAGTAGAAAACACCACTTGTGCAATAACTGATGTACATGCTTCCACATGTGAGGTGCTTGACGGATGAAGATTTAGCATGCTCCATTGAAACATTTTAAAGTTGAGGGTCACAATCAAGTCTCTTAATTCTCTATTTGTTAGCAAGAAAATGGCTGAACGTATATCAAGTAGAATTGATTGTATAGCATTAGAAGTGTACTTCTACAATACAAATGGAGCCACTAGTTGAACTTGCTTTTGTGAAGTCACTGTCTTTGTGTTAGTCAACTCCATAATTCCTAGATATAAAAATGCTTTAATCTCTAAATGATCATCACGAATTCTACTCCCGTACGTTGTGTCTAGTAGTTGGCTTCTGACATAGTTAACACCTTGACTTTTATTTAAAACAATTACCCCTAATACGAGTTCACCTGGTACAAACTGTAATATCTCCCCATGTTTTACCAAAATTTCATCTTCATAGCATGAAAATGCTTTTGCCAAATCCCAGATACTAATTATGACATTATGAATTCTTTTTCCTCGAGTAAGACAACATTCAAAAATTGCCAAAACCTTCACAATCTAATATTCTTTTGGTAGGCTACATGCTTTCTGATCTTGGACAAAAGATAGATCATATCGTATTTCATCACTATTACCATAAAAAAACTAAAAAAACAGGAATGGAACATATTGGACAGGCATCTTGGATTGAACATACAAATTCAGAATTTACTAAAGCCAACTCCACTTTCTTGCAATCATTTTGACAACTACCATTTGAATGTGAAGACTTAGGAACTTTCGTTATCCTTGAACCAGCTATGTGAAGATCATTCATGAACAAACACCATATAACATCACCTTTATTCAAGTGAGACAAGATATGGTGCAACAAGCACACCATCTCTGCTATTGAAAATTCTTCTAATTGCCTTAAATCAGCAAAGACATGTTCATTCAATGAGATTGTTAGGATTTCTGCAAGCTTGTAATTGAACTCTACATCACACATGATATCATTGGACCCTAACCTACCAAGTATAATAGCACTGCCAAATTCCTCATAGTTTTCCTCTTGAAATATGTACCTTGGATCAAAAGAACTAGTAACAAGAACCCATAATTTGAATTTCCATTTATGCCACACATATACCCTTGCCTTCATTTTGAAAGGATTGTTGTCTAAGACATTAGGAAGAAACACAACTGATTCCTTTTTTATTATTCATCGTTCTAACAATTTAAACTGGACACTCATTTCATCAACATCAAAAAGAACTGTAAGAATTAAGCTATCCATCATTTTTGATTCGTTCATTTGCACAACTTCATGGCTTCTATTTTCAACACTAAAAACAAGTACAGGAATTAATTTTTCTGGTTTACTACCTTTCCAAACAGATTTGGACACATAAACATCCTCCTGTACTGCATCCTTTAAAGCTTCCAAACAATGTTCTGAATAACATTCATTGGGTCACTATTCAAATCATGAGTTCTAGGCCAATTTGGTACAAACTCTTTTTTCTTGTACGTCATTACAAAAATCAACATGAACCTGGTTATTTTCCTTATCTTTACCATTTTTCTTGAAACCCTTAGCATCAAATGATTCTTTATTAAGTTCTTGAATCTCATCACCTATGGCTTCTTTTATATCATTACTAACATTCTTGGATATCTCATCAAACAACATAGGTGCAGTCTCAACCTTAATAGATTGAGAAGAATATGATGATGCAAAACCATTTTCGCGAACACTAGAACTAACAAAGCTGTTTTGGTATTGTAAAGCACAAGTGCTTACCTCAAGATCTGATGATATTCCTTGAATAGAATCTAAATTTCAAACTCTTTCTTGTAATCTAGCAAAAGAAAATGCCTCTTCCAACTTTAGACCTTTGTCAATATTATGATACCACATAAAAACTTCACCAATTTTTGGTTCAAGGCCGAAAATGAAGAGATATGTTGCATAATCTTCACAATTTTCCTCAGAAACTATGACTTTATTAAGAAAAGTTGCAAATTCACCACAGTAGTCATGAACCGTACCTTCTTGTCTGATTGACATAATCTTATCCATTGCTAGTTCCATGGAAGAATCTTTGCTTGCTTTAGTTCTTGAGTTATTGATGTTTATCATTGTTGATACTGTCGTTGTTGTCCTAACCCAAGGACAGAGGAAGGAATGCTCTGATACCATTGTCATGACCATAATTGGTGATCAAGAACATTAAGAGCTAAAGATAGAGGAAGAAGAAGAATCACAAAGAAGAAAGAGATTAACTCTCAAATCATTAGCTGCCTTCATTATGTTTTGTTCTTTGATTAAGTACACACGTCAATTACAACTAACAATGGATGCCCTATACTATGAATCATTTACCTTAAAACCCCTCTACTATTTGATATGTAACATGGTGGTGGCGAAATTGCAAGTGATGGCCAGTTTGTAGTCGATAGTGGTTCATCGTCATTGCATGTGGTGGTGGTGGTTCACCGTCCATGCCAGTGGTAGTGGAATCGCATGTGATGACTGGTAATATTTTTTTTGAAAAAGACCAAAATAAACAACAAAAAGATTTATTTTTTGGAATCAAGATTTGTTTTTCTGAATTCCTTTGACTTTAATTTTCAAAAGAAAATAAAACCTATGTATGCATTAAGAAATTTATAAAAGTTTTATTTAAAAGTTTATGATATTACTTTAAAATCATAAACACTGGGTTCTATCATAACCAAGAGAGAAATAATTTTCATTAGAAATAGTTAAAAATTATATATATAGCAAGTAGAAATCGAACATCTGTTGTTTCACATAGCAAGTTAAATTAGATCACAACGATTCGAACAACAAGTAGCAAGATACTTCGAGACCTTTTATGGTTCGTTGAGAAAATCAAGTAGTAAGTAACTCCTAGACTTCGTGACTCGTTAAGTATAGTAAGAAACTCTGAACTTTCGTTCGTTGAGTATAGCAAGTTAGTGCATAAAAACTTGATTAGTAAGTTGGTCATGAGCATATAAAACCTGATTAGCAAGTAGGAGAGGAACACAATGCCCTAAATAGCAAGTTGGTTGGAAACAAAAAAAATTAGTTAGCAAGTTGGCCAAAAAAAGTTATAGTAAGTATCAAGAAAGTAAGACGATTCATCCTTGAATCAATTAGCAAGAAGAAAAGTTCAAGCTAGTGAAGTACAAGAACATAAAGCAAGAAAACATGGCATTGCAAGAGGACAAAAAGCAAGAAAACGCGTCTAGCGATTCAATATCAATTCATGATCAAGGAAATGTATCACGAATATGCCCGAAATTAACTGAAACAAACTACACCTCATGGGCCCTTTTAATGGAAACAATCTTAAAGGTTTTTGGTCTTTAGGAAACAATTGATACTAACGAAGATGTAGATGTAAAGAAAGTACATACGATAAAAGCAATGATCTTCAAACATACCCGAAGATATATTGATGCAAGTGGCAAAATATAAAAATGCAAAAGAGGTTTGGGAATCGATCAAAGTTTGATACCTTGGAGCAGACCTAGTTTAAAATGTATGTCTACAAGCCTTAATGAGTGAGTTATAGACATTAAAGGTGAAAGAAAATGAAACTTTAAGTAACTTTGCAAGCAAGTTAAGCAGCATAAGAGCTAAATTTAAACGTCTCGACACTTCTATTAAAGATATTATGATAAGAAATCTACTTAACTCGGTACCTATGAAACTCTTACATATAATGGCATCTATCTAGCAATACTCAGGATTAGACAAAATGCCATTTGAAGAAGCAACAGGGAGAATAATAACATTTAAAGAACGCCTTAAAAGTCATGACAAACTAGAAGAAAATCACCAAAATAAACTCCTAACGGCAAACTCAAGTAAATATTCAGAAAATTGGCATCATGATAAAGCATGTGACAATCAAAACCAAGGAAGAGGATGAGCAAGAAACTTTGACAAAAAAAGAAAGAATACAAGTGAGAACCACGAGCCAAGAAAGCAAGGACAAAAGCAAGTTCAGGAGTTATGAATGTGAGGTATTTTGCAAATGAATGCACCAAATGAAAAGACAAGAAGAAAGAAAAGAATGAGCAAGAATCCCTTCTCTGGTATGAAGATGATCCCATCCTACTATGAAGAATGAAAAAATAAATCAAAGATTAGGGGGTTGAATGTTAGATTTAATATTTGTTTATTCTAAGTTATTTTATCTAATATGTATTATTAGTGTATAACCTTATGTTTTGCCAGTTACATTGTAACACACCGAACCGGTGTCTCTAAAGGGGACACACCCTTTAGTTAGTATAAATAGGATTCAATACTTCATTTGTAAAACTTGATGATTGTATGTACAATTAAGTTTATAAGAATTCTCTCAATCATCCCTCAACATATAGCGGTATGAGTGCCATATGATCAAAGATAAAGTTACTTTTGAAAGTATGGCATAATTGATTTCATGCCACTCGAAGGAAGATTTTAGAACTATTTGGAAGATGAGGTGTATGCTTCATAACCTAAAGCATTATGGTATTTCTTTAGATTGATACTGCTAATAGATTACATGAAGAAGAAAATATGTTGTCTTTGTTGATGTGTTAATTTGGAAGATTAGTAAGTCAATATGATACCACTAGTGTAAGATCAAGATGATTATCTTAAAGGCTGATGCTAACAAAAAATCTCTCAGCATACAATGAAGTACAAGGAAGGAAGTACTTCGGAAGATTTGACTATGTACAAAGAAAATAACTAAGTGACAAATCTTCTGAAGTCAAAGACATAAATCATCCAAAGCTAAAGTGAATTCTTCCGAAGCTTGAAGACTGAATTCTTCCAAAGACTAAGAAGGCTTGTGTTTCTTCAAAAGTCTAAAATCTCGGAAGAAACACACTCTGACATACTTTTGACAAAAGCAGAAAACATTTCTGTCAGCTCTGAAAACTGATTACCTTTTTACTTTTGTCAACTGTATAATAAGGTATTTTTTTGTAATTTTCTACTTTAGTACTTTTATCCTTATTGTATTACAATAGGATTGAGCTATATCCTGTATAGTCATAAGTCAAAAGGCAATCTGCCTTTTGACTCAACATTGATCTTGTTGTCTAGATTAGTGTCCATCTGGCCTTCAAAGTATGGCCGGCTGTAGGTTGTAGTATAAAATATCTCATGTATCAGTCTAAGGACTAAGCTTTGCAATACTTTTAAGTACTTAAAAGCAATATACATTATCCTTGAAAGCCTATCTTTCTATTCTTTAGTGTTCTTACTTGTTGTTCATTTGCTTTACTGCCGGGTTCCCTATTTGATCTAGTAAGTGTGTTTAGTTGATAATCTCCAACTGTGAAACTGTTGTTTGAGCCACAACCGGTCCTGCTATTGGTATTAGAGCATCTTAGGCTCTTGATTGCAAGATCTCACCATCTTGAATCACTCTTCAGTTTCACATTCACTTACTTGCTCAAATGGCAACTTTTCTAAAGCTGATATGAAAACCGACACAATGACTAAGTCTCCACTGATCACTCCTGATGATTTTGACACTTGGTGCATGAGAATGGAAGGCTTCATCAAGTCTTAAGATAGAAGGATGTAGAGATCTGTAGTCTATGGACCTCACATCCCAAAGACTGCTTCAACAACTGTTGAAGTGGGATGATACCCAAGGAAGTGGCTGATTATTTTGAAGAATACTAGAAGAAAATAGACATTGATCAGAAAGCCATGACCGCTCTTCAAACTGTTCTTCCCAAATCCATCTACAAAGGCTTCAAGAAGTGCAAGCGTGGGAAAAAACTCTGGGATGCACTGAAGCTGATGTATGAAGGATCTGAGGAAGCTAAGGAGAACAAGAAAGACATAATGAAACAACTATTTGAAAACTTCACCTACAAGACAGGTGAAACTATGACTCAATAATACTTCAAGTATCTTGAGATTGTAGACACTCTAATGGATGTTGGAGTCAGACTTTAGAACAAGGATATATTTAGGAAGTTCATGTTCTCTCTTCCTAGAGAATTGACTCACTACTATGTGGCCATCAAAAGAACTGAGAACCTCTTTACCCTCACTCTCACTGAGCTGTATGGTATCCTGAGCGGTTACCAAATGGAGATGAACATGCAAAATTCTTCTCCCAGCTCATCCAGCACCTAAAAGAGTCCAGCCCTTTATGTGGTTGAAAGGGACAGCAGAGAATCACAACATCATCTCATCTGCTACCTTGACAACTTACTAAAGGGTCCTTTAATCACCTTCCCAGAGACACCTAGGGAGAGCTATACTCAAGGAAGTCCTTTACAAGAGCCAGCTCTTCTCAATCCTTTGTGTCTTCAAATGAAAGTTCTGGCAACTTTCTCTTCACTCTTGAAGACCTGGAATACATCCATCCAGATGACCTGGAGTACATGTAAATAGTCCAGCAGATGGCTCTTCTCACTCATAGAGCCAAAAAGTTCTACAAGAGGACAGCAAGGAAGTTTCCAAGCAATGTGTCAAGTGGAAAGTTTGGGCTGGACAAGAGCAAAGTAAAGTGTTACAACTATAACCAAATGGGACACTTTTCTGAGGAGTGTAACGCACCAAGAACAAATGGTGGCCACAGACAGTCCAGGCCAAACTACACTGAGGCAGCTCCAAGTGCTGAGAAGCCCAACCAACCAAAGCAACAAACTACAATTGCTGTTGAAGAAAGAGGCTTTGATTGGAGCTTTCAGGTGGAAGATGTCTCCCCAAACCAAGCCCTAATGGCAGATCATGATGAATCAAAGGTAGTGGAATATCTTTGCTCCCCTGAATGCATTGCTAAAGTTAATATGTACAGGTCCTACCACTTAGAAGTAAGATTTGATCTTGAGTCCTTAAACATTTTAAAAGCTGATTTTAAAAGAGTAGAAAATGATTATAAGCTTAAAATAGAAGACTAGAGAAAACCATTTCTACTCTAAAACATGAGCATACAAACTACAGGACTCAGATTAAAGATTTTGTTTCCAAGTTGACAGAATGCTAGGCTGAGCTTATGATCAGCAAAGCCAAGGCAAAAAAATGTGTTCTTGAAGAGGAAACCTTCAAGAACATTATATCTTCATCCTTGCATGCAAAAGTTTGTTACCAGAATAGGTAGGGACTTGGATTAAATGAAATAGCTCCTCCACACACACTACTATCAATTAGAGAACCAAGGTATGAAACTTGTGAAGATGAGCTGCCTCCTATTGATCATTTCCTAGAGGAAGATGAAGATGAAATTAAGGAAGAGGATATAGTGAAGGGTGAACTAGAAATAAGTGAAGAGGTTCACTCTAAAATGGGTCACTATATCCCTGAAGAGAAGAAGTGACCAGGGATGGCCAAGTCTGTAAGAAAGAACTTGATCAGGGCTCCAAAAAGAAGATCAAATAAAGTGCAGGAGATCAAGCCCACCTTCAACCCCATGTAAAAAAAAGTTTTCATCTCTGCTGGGTTTGAGGTGAGAAAGACTGAAGACTTAACCAAGGACTCTAGTACCAAGAGTCCTAGTTCAAGTCTAAGCTATCCTAGTAAGGAAAAGAAGGTTGAACCAATATGCACCATTGCTACACAGGCTGGACCATTCAACTCCAAAGGCAAGCCTCACCCTCAAAAGCATGCTGAATCATCCAAGAAGATAAAGGAGCTGGAAAAGGCTCAAGACAAAACTTATCCTCAGGACAAGACTCTTAGAAGAAACCCTGAGGAATGTATCATGTGTGGTGGTACAACTCATTATGCTAAGGATTGCATTTACAATCCTAAGAGCACCATCCACATAAACAAGAAAAATACCTCTAAGACAAAAAAGAAAATAGCTTCGGAAGGAAATTCATTTTCCTTCAAAAGCATCAAGGTGACCTAGAAGAAGATAGGTGGAAAACTATCTTCGGAAGCAAGTTTGGTCTTGGAAGAAAAGAATGCTTCCGAAGCACTGAAGTCTGCTGCATTGGATGCAAAAGCTTCCGAAGGTTCAGTCTCCAAAACTTCTAAAGTCATAAAAACTTCCAAAGTTTTCAAAGCCAAGTCTAATCTTCTAAAGACGATGTGGAAGATGAAGGAAGGCCATGTAACTGAAGTTTCTTCATCAACAACAGCCAAGGATCCCCTAAGCTTACATATAGGATCAATGACTGTTGAACCATCTTCAGTTCATCTTGATAAACCCAAGACTAGTAAGGCTTGGGTTTCCAAATATAACTAATCATCTTTTTTCATGTGCAGGAACAACTGAAGACCAAAAGCAATGTATGGATCATTGATAGTGGTTGTCCCAGGCACATGACTAGTAATGGCTCTTTGCTTCAAAACTTTGAAAAACTTGATGGATGGCCAGTTGCTTTTGGAGGTGAATCAGGAGGTTACATTACTGGAAGGGGTAAGGTCATAAACGGTAAGCTCAACATTGAAAAGGTAAACTTTTTCAAGGAGCTTGAGTTCAACATTTTGAGTGTGTCTTAAATTTGTGACCAGAGACATAACATGCTCTTTATTTGAGTATGAGTGCATTGTTCTCAAACTCAGGGTGATTATCCTCAAGAGCATATTTTGCTCAGAACCCCTAGGAAAAGGAACATATACAGGATGGATTTGTAAGAAACCTCCCCTTCTAGAGAAGTTTATTCCTTTCTATTCATAGCAAATAGTAATAAGTCTTTCCTTTGGCATAAAAGAATGTGCCATGTAAACTTTAAGAACATGAATAAACTAATTAAGAATGAGTTGGTAACTAGAATGCCAAAGAAAGAGTTTACAAGTGATGATCATTGTCTTGCATGCCTGAAAGGAAAGCAACACAAAGTGTCACACAAGACAAAGGAAATAAACTTCATCACTACTCCTCTTCACTTATTACACATGGATCTCTTTGGCTCTACAAGTGTAATGTGTTTAGAGAAAACTTCATACTATCTTGTGATCACAGATGATTTTACAAGATATACTTAGGTCTTCTTTCTAGTAAGTAAGGATGAGACCCCTAAAATCTTAAAATCCTTCATTTTGAAAGTTGAGAATCAATGTGATCACAAGGTTAAGATCATAAGATGTGATCAAAGAACTGAATTCAAAAACCAAATCCTTGATTCATTTTATGATGAAAAGGGTATTTCAAGACAATAAAGTGCTCCTAGAACTCCTTAACAAAATGGTATTGCTGAAAGGAGAAATAGGACACTTATTAAGGCTGCAGGAACCATACTCGCTGACTTTAAACTGTCTATCATCTTCTGGGCAGAGGTAGTCAACACTGCCTGCTATGTGCAGAACAGAGTTTCAATAGTCAAAAGTCATGGTAAGACACCTTATGAACGGTGGCACAAAAGGAGATCTTTCATTGGCTTCCTCAGGTCATTTGGATGTCCATACACCATCTTGAATACCGAAGATCACATAGCCAAGTTTGCTAAAAAGGCAGATGGTGGACATTTCATTGGATACTCTTCTCAAGCTAAAGCTTATAGAGTATACAATCCCAGAATTAGAGTATTTAAAAAGTCAGCCAATGTGACCTTCAATGAACACACTCCAAGTGTGGAAGGTTTTGGTCCTGATTGGCTATTTGATCTTGATTTAGTTACAAACTATTTTAACAAATCTTATGAAGATATTTTAGGAACAATAGGTAATATATCTACAAAAGATCCTGATCCAAGAGTTAAGCTAAGAAGACCTAATGATCAAATCTCTTCAGCACCAATGGTAACTAACACTGCAAGTGGAAATCCTATCAGCACAAATATAACAAATTCTTCTGCTAATACATCTGAGGTGCCAACCAATTCCAGCAATGAGGCATAAAACTCAAATAAAGGGATCTCCAATATAGGAGTAGATGGAGATGGTGAAAATGATCAAGAATATCTTGTAAGAACCATCTGAGGATTATGAGGCTGATGCAACCAACAAGCCAGAACAACCAAGTCTTCCATGCATGCACTAAGGAACAAAGATGAACTAGCTTTGGAAGTCTTACACTCTCAAATGTGTCTGCTAACAGTTCAGAAGGAGTTACTTCAGAAGTTTCACACTCAAACAGAAAAATATTCTAAATGTGAAATCTTCCGAAGCCAAAGACCAGCATCTTCCGAAGCCAAAGATGAAATCTTCCGAAGCTTCAGAGACAAAGTCTTCCGAAGCTGTGAAGACTGATTTCTTCAGAGGACAGAGAAAATATGCTTTCTCTGAATCAACTTTTGATAAAGCTGACACACTTTTCGTTGCCTGCTCTGGTAGTTCACCTACTTTACACAAGTTAGTGAAACTTCCATGCTTTATCAAAAAGTAGGTATGGTCTTTGTTTGTAACTTACCTTACTTGTTCATGTAGACTTTTTGTATTAGGAAAAGTTAGTGAGCTATGGCATGTCATAGTCACTAGTCAAAAGGCAATCTGCCTTTTGACTTTAGTTTGATCTTGTTGTCTAGATTAGTCAAATCCCAACTGTCTTTACATGTAAGTCATGGTTGTAGGTTGTAGTATAAAAGTGTCTCAGGTCCTTGTAATTTCTTTATGCTTTGTAACACTTGTAAAAGAACTTGAGATCAATATACAACATCCTTAAAAACCAATCTTGTGTTCTTGTGTTGTTTTTAGTTCTGTCTCTTTAATTTACTTGTGTTCTTAGTATCATCTGTTTTTTGTTACCAGTTCCTTATTTGAATTGTTATGTGATCTAAGATCTCTCCTCAGTGTGAAACTAAGTGTTAAGTACCCTTACCCGGTCCTGCAATTGGTATCAGAGCATTCCAGGCTCTTTATTATAAGATCTCACCATCTTTAATTCTCTTAGCTTCACATATCACTTAACTCTTCAAATGGCAGCTATCTCTAAGGCTGATATGGAAACTAGAACTATAACAAAGTCCCCACTGATCGCTCTTGAGGATTTTGACACTTGGTGCCAAAGAATGGAAGGCTTCATCAAGTCTCAAGATTCCAGGATGTGGGAGTCTGTTGTCAATGGACCTCATGTACCATGCACCTCTTCAGCTGCTGGTGGTGGTGGTATGATACCAAAGGAGAGGGCTGACTTTTCTGATAAAGACTATAAAAGGATTGATATTGATCAGAAAGCCATGACAGCCCTCCAAACTGCTCTTCCAAACTCCATCTACAGAGGTTTCAAGAAGTGCAAGACCGCTAAATAGCTATGGGATGCACTGAAATGATGTATGAGGGGTCCAATGAAGCCAAGGAGAACAAGAAGGACCTCTTGAAGCAACAGTTTGAAAACTTCACCTTCAAGACAGGTGAAACCATGACTCAACAATACTTCAGGTATGTTGAGATTGTGGATACTCTGGCTGATGTTGGAGTAACTATTGAGAACATAGATATTGTTAGGAAGTTCATGTCCTCTCTTCCCAGAAAATGGACACACTACTATGTGGTCATTAAGATGACTGAAAACCTGAAGACCCTTACTCTCACTGAGTTGTATAGGATACTCAGTGGATACCAGATGGAGATGAACATGCAAAATTCATTTGGTAACTCCAATACTCACCAGAGTTCAGCCCTTCATGTGGGTGAAAGGGATAGCAGAGAACCACAACATCATCTTATCTGCTACCCTAAGACTTCACAAAAGGGTCCTTTCATCACCTTCCTAGAGACACCCAGAGAGAGCTACATCCAAGGAAGTCCCTTCCAAGAGACAAGTTCCTCTCAAGCCTTTGTCTCTACTGATGAAAGTTCAGGCAACTTTCTCTTCACACTTGAAGACCTGGACTGTATCCATCCAGATGATCTGGAATATATGGAGATAGTCCAGCAGAAGGCTCTTCTCACTCACAAGTTCTACAAGAGGACTGGGAGAAGGTTTCCTAGTAATGCAGCCAGTGGCAAGTTTGGGCTGGATAAAAGCAAAGTAAAGTGTTACAACTATAACCAAATAGGACACTTTGCCAGAGAATGCAAGGCACCTAAGTCAAATGGTGGCCAAGCATCATCCAGCCAAACTACACTGAAGGAGGGCACCAGAATGAGAAGCCAAGACAGCAAGCTGCAGTTGCTGTTGAAGAAGAGGCTTTGACTGGAGCTTCCAAGCTGAAGATGCTTCTCCAAATCAAGCACTCATGGCTGACCATGATGAAGCCAAGGTATTAGAACATTTTGCTCTCCTGAATGTATTGCAAAAGTAAACAGATACAGGTCCTACAACTTAGAAATGAGATCAGATATTGAGTCTTTAAACATTTTAAAAGTTGATTTTAAGAGAGCTGAAAATGATTATAAGCTTAAAATAGAAGATCTAGAGAAAACAATTTCAACTCTTAAACATGAGCAAACAAACTACAAGACTCAAATAAAAGATCTTGTTACTAAGTTGACAGAATGCAGGCTGAGCTTGTGATTAGCAAAGCCAGGGCAGAAAAATGTGTTCTTGAAGAAGAGACCTTCAAGAACATAATATCCTCATCTCTGCATGCAAAAGTTTGTTATCAGAATAAGCAGGGACTAGGATCTTGTGAGATAGCTCGTCCACACACCTTACTATCAGTAAGATCTCCTAGGTGTGGAACTGGTCAAGATGAGCTGCCCCCTATTGACCCTAGTGATAAAGAGGATGAAGAAGAGATGGTGAGGGATGACTCTGAGGTGAGTGAAGAGATTCAATCCAAAAAGGGTCACCATGCTTCTGAGGAGGAAAATGGATTTGGTTTGAGTAAGTCCAAGAGAAAGAACTTGATCAGAAGAGCAAAAAGAAGATCAAGAAAGGCTCAAGATATCAAGTCCACTTTTAAACCCAAGCAGAAACAAGTATTCATCTCTGTAGGGTTTGAAATAGTGAAAGCTGAAGACTCTATCAAGGATTAGTACCAGAGTTCTGCTTTAGCTTCAACTCACTCCAGCTCCAAACAGAAGACTGATAAGCTGTGTGTCACTGCTACTCAGCCTGAACCACCCATCTTTAAAAGCAAGCCTCTCCCTAGAAAACCTGCTGCATCATCTGAAAAGGTGAAGAAGGAGAAGGGAAGTGTTCAAACTCAGTCTTCTCAAGAAAAGAAGATTTTCAGAAGGAAGCAAATGGACTGCATCATGTGTGGTAGTACTTCTCATCTGGCTAAGGATTGCATCTACAATCTTAAAAGTACTATCCACATGGTCAAAGAAATGGCTTCTGGGAAGAAGAAGGAAAAGAAAGCTTCTGAAGGAAAATCTGTTTCCTTCAGAAGCTCCAAAATGAAGAAGAAGGCAAGTGAAAAATTGCCTTCGGAAGAAAATTTGGTCTCGAAAGAAAGAAATGCTTCCGAAGTACTAAAGCTTGCTGCAGTGAAAGCAAGATCTTCCGAAGGTCCAGTCTCCAAATATTCCAAAGCTGCAAAAGCTTTTGAAGCTTTGAAGGTCAAGCCAAATTTTCCAAAGGTGGTGTGGAAGATGAAGGAAGACTGTGTGACTGAAGATTCTTCATCAGCAACAGCAAATGATCCTCAGAGCCTGAACATAAGATCACTTACTGTTTTATTGCCTTCAACTCATTTTAACAAGCCCAAGACCAATGAGGCTTGGGTTTCCAAATGTAACTAAATCATCTCTTTTTATGCAGGGACAACCAAAGGCAAACATAAATGTGTGGATCATTGATAGTGGCTGCTCTAGGCACATGACAGGTAATGAGTCCTTACTTCAAAACTTTGAAAGATTTGATGGAGGACCAGTTGCTTTTGGAGGAGATGCAGGAGGTTACATTACTGGCAGGGTCAAGGTTACAAATGGTAAGCTCAGCATTGAGAAGGTAAAGTTTGTCAAAGAGCTTGGATACAATCTTTTAAGTGTGTCCTAATTTTGTGACCAAAAACATCATATGCTCTTTACTAAGCATGAGTTCATTATTCTCAAGCCCGGGGTTGACATTCCTCAAGAGCATATTCTGCTCAGAGCCCCTAGGAGAGGGAACATGTACAAGATGGATCTGCAGGAAACATCTCCCTCTGGAGAAGTTTCTTGCTTTCTGTCTAAAGCAAATAGTGATGAGTCTTTCCTTTGGCATAAAAGAATGTGCCATGTAAACTTTAAAAACATGAATAAATTGATTAAGAATGATTTGGTAACTAGAATGCCAAAAAAAGAGTTTACAAGTGATGACCACTGTGTTGCATGCCTGAAAGGGAAGCAACACAAAGTGTCTCACAAGCCAAAGGAAATGAACTCTATCATTACTCCCCTACAATTGTTACATGTGGATCTGTTTGGCCCCACTAGTGTAATGAGTCTAGGAAGGATCTCTTATTGTTTAGTGATCACAAATGATTTCACAAGATTCACTTGGGTGTTTTTCTTTAGAACTAAGGATGAAACCCCTGAAATCTTAAAGAACTTAAAATTGAGAATCAATCTGATCACTAGTTCAAGACCATAAGATATGATCAAGGAACTAAATTTAAAAACCAAATCCTTGATACATTTTGTGATGAAAAAGGTATTTCAAGACAATATAGTGCTCCCAGGACTCCTCAGCAAAATGGTGTTGCTGAGAAGAGAAACAGGACACTTATTGAAGCTGCTAGAACCATGTTGTCTGACTCAAAACTGCCTATCACCTTCTGGGCAGAGGCTGTCAACATAGCCTGCTATGTGTAGAACAGAGTTTTAGTGGTTAAGACACATGGTAAGACTCCTTATGAACTGTGGCACAAAAGGAGACCATTCATTGGTTTTCTCAGAACATTTGGATGTCCTTGCACCATCTTGAATACCAAAGATCAAATAGCCAAGTTTGCTGAGAAATCAGATGATGGACACTTTGTTGGATACTCTTCTCAAGCTAAGGCTTATAGAGTATACAATCTCAGAACTAGAATCATTGAGGAGTCAGCCAATGTGACTTTCAATGAACACACACCCTGTGTGAAAGGTTCTGGTCCGGATTGGCTGTTTGATCTTGATTTAGTTACCAACTATTTTAACAAGTCTTGTGAGAATGTTTCAGGATCTACAGATAACAGATCAACAGAAGATCCTGATCCAAGATTTGAGCTGAGAAGACCAACCAAGAAGACTACTTCAGCTCCAGTGGTGACTAACCCTGTAATTGAGGCTCCTATCAGCACAAGCATGACAAATACTACTGATTCAACTGAATTGCCTTCAAATTCCAGCTCAGAGGCTCAGAATTCAGGAAGGAACTTCTAATGCAGGAGGAACTGGAGGTGGTGACAGTGATCAAGAATTTCTTGATGCTGATAACCACTCCATTGAAGACAACATGAATGATGTCACACACTCATTGGATCAAGTTTCTCTTGATAAGTGTGCTGATGTGGTGGGAGACACCTCATTGCCAGATCAGAATTTCTCTAATTTAGATCTGTCCAACCAACTTGCTGTGATCCCTCAACTTCGATCCACAAGTCACATCCCACCACAAACATCATTGGAAATGTTGACTCAGGGGTAAGAACAAGAGGACAAACTCATGACAGCCATGTTTGTCTACATTCTTGTTTCTTATCCCAGATAGAGCCGAAGAAAGTTGATGAGGCTTTGAAGGATGGAAGCTGGATTGAAGCTATGCAAGATGAGCTGCTTCAAATCAGAAGACAGAAGGTGTGGAACTTATGCCCTCTTCCTCAAGGAAGACTGTCATAGGTACCAAATGGGTATTCAGGAACAAGAAGGATGATAGAGGGATTATCATCAAGAACAAGGCTAGACTGGTTGTCCAAGGATACACTCAAGAAGAAGGGATTGATTACACTGATGTCTTTGCTCCAGTTGCAAGACTTGAAGCTGTAAGAATATTCCTGGCTTATGCTGCATCCAAGGATTTCAAGGTCTACCAGCTTGATGTGAAATGTGCTTTTCTCTATGGGGTGATTGATGAAGAAGTTTATATCAAACAACCACCTGGCTTTGCAGACCCAGATCATCCTGATTATGTCTGCAAGCTTGATAAAGCTCTATATGGACTGCATCAAGCTCCAAGAAAGTGGTATGAGACACTATCAACATACCTCTGTCAACATGGATACAAAAGAGGTACTATTGATGGGACTCTCTTCATCAAAGAAACAGGGAATGACACACTGCTAGTTCAAATATATGTAGATGACATCATCTTTGGTTCAACTAATCCAAAGCTCTGCAAAGACTTTGAGATGCTGATGAAGAATAGATTTGAAATGAGTGCCATGGGGGAACTCAGTTTCTTTCTAGGAATTCAAGTGAAGCAGGTTGAAGATGGCATCTTCATTAGTCAGTCAAAGTATGTACAGGACATACTTACAAGATTCAAGATGACTGACTGTAAGGTTGCAAAGACACCCATAGCCAGAAACCACTCCCTTGGTCCTGATCTTGAGGGGGAGTGTGTTGATGAACATCTCTACAGGGCTATGATTGGGTCACTTATGTACCTTACTGCTAGCAGGCCTGATATTATTTTGCCATATGTATATGTGCAAGATATCAAGCCAACCCCAAGATGTCACACCTAATCACTGTCAAAAGGATTCTCAGATACCTCAAAGGTGCTCCAAATCTAGGCCTTTGGTATCCAAAGAATTCAGACTGTATGCTTATACAGATAGTGATTATGGTGGCTGCAACATGACTGCAAAGTCCACATCTGGGGGATGTCAATTCCTTGGTGGAAGGATAGTCTCTTGGCAATGCAAGAAGCAATCCTGTGTGTCTGCATCAACTGCTGAAGGTGAATACATTGCTGCTGCAAGCTGCTGTGCTCAAGTGCTTTGGATTCAGAATCAGATGCTAGACTATGGGTTCAACTTCAAGGAGACTCCCATCCACATAGACAACAACAGTGCCATCTCTATTACAGAGAATCCTGTGCAGCACTCAAGGACCAAACACATCAACATCAGGTATCATCTGATTAGGGATAATTTTGAAAAGGGATTGATCAAACTAATCAAAGTTAACACAAATGAACAATATGCTGATCTGTTCACAAAGGCATTTGATGAACAGAGATTTAAATATCTTGTATCAGCTATTGGGATGATTAACTTTGAATAGATTTTCTTTAATAACTTAATCAACTTTATTTCCTAAAATTATGTGTCCTAAGTTGTCTATTAGATCACCTCATAAGCCCAGTTCTCTTTGGAAGAAAACTAACTTTTAACTGATATTCCTTAGATTTGTGAAAATTTACCTTCGGAAGAACTCAAATTGCCTTCGGAAGAAATTTATGTCTTTAAATCATTTAACAGCTTATCTAAGATTTACCTTCGGAAGAAATTCTTGGAGTATCTTCCGAAGCTTAAATTTGTATATAAGCACTTAAATGCATTCAAAGAACAAATATCTTCCGAAAGCAACTAAGTCTCGGAAGACTTATTCACTTCTTCCGAAGCCAAATTTTAAAAATTCTTTGAAATATCTTCCGAAGCAAAAATTGCCCTCGGAAGCTTTGCTACAAAGCTTCTAAAGCCAAAATTGTCTTTGGAAGTTTTACAACTTCCAAGAAAACTAACTTTTTGAGCGCCTTTTTCAGAAGTAGGACCCACTTGCGGATTTCAAATTTTATCTTTTTGTCATAACTTTGTCTCAAATCCACAACATATATCTTCCAAACGGTTCTATTTCATCTCTCTACTCTCACTGATCCTTACCCTAAATTTACCCCCAAATTTCATCTTCTTCTTCCTTTCGTCACTGTAAAGCTTCCTCAAATGGCCAACATTGATAGTCGTAATGACCCTGATTTTTCCATGCACCTACACAGGCAATACAATCAGGTTGCCCTGTTACACTCTGAGAAGGATCCAAGCTTCTCAGATGTGTGTAGGTACCTTTCTTAGTCTCACTACTTCACCTCCCTTACAATTGATCCTCCTCTCTATGAGGATCAGTTGCTTGAGTTCTGGAGGACCTGTCAAGAGGTCACCATGGACGGGGAGAAGACACTGTCTGCTACAGTGCAGGGAGGAAGTTTTCATCACTCCGGCCATCATAAACACCCATTTGCAGCTGGATGATGAAGCAGGTGAGCTGTCCTTTCCCAAATCTGCTGTCAACCACTCCTTTCAGCAGATGGGCTATGAAGGTGACTTCTCAGTCAAAACCTTCAGGAAGGGGAAGGTCTCATCTCAATGGAAATACCTCCTCCATGTCGTCATTCACAGCCTTTCTAACAAGCATGGAGGATGGGATCAAGTTCCAGAAGACCTCTCCTTTATAGTCCATGGGATGGTACAAGGGTCAAGTTCAGGTACTCTCAGTTTGTATATACTAATTTACTTGCAAACTTGGACTCCTTAGAGTATTACATGTTCCCTAGGTATGTTCAACACATTCTCAACTGTGAGTTGGGACCACAGTTGAGGGGAACAGGTAATATTCTTAAAATAGGACAAATGAGGCCCGGCATCTTCAAAATCTTGAAGAAGCCAACTGTTGGCTTCTCTGGGGTAGAAACAGCCCTTGTCCTAAAAATGTTTGAGCTCATTGCTCAGGGTGAAAACCTAGCAGCACCAGCTAGTGTTGAACCAACACCCTCCACCTCTCAACCACCTCAAACACAGCCTACCATCACCATCACCTACAAAAGAAAATCCCAACGAACCCCTGCACTTGCTACTGAGCATGTGCAGGCCCCCACGTCAGAACCCATACAGGAGGAAGTGGAATCTCGAGCTCCCACTTCCCCTGAGGAGCAGGCCACTCCCATCTTTCAACCAATCAGTGCTGAGGTTCCTCATGCTTAGCCTGATGAGCTCACAACCCCACAAACAGCCTTAAGCCATCACTCTGAGTCTCAATACTCTAGTGATCAACCTTTGGGGAAAGCTACCATCCCCAACCTCTTGATCTAAACCGCCCCATTCCCAGCCTTGACTTCTATTCTGATGAAGATTTGGGCTTCAGTGAGTACCATGAGTCTCTCCTCTCTTCCCACACTCAAGGAGAGATGAGTACTCCTGCTTCCCCATCTCTAGCCCACATCAGCAACCCCCTACTGAGGTGGATGTCCTGAACTTATTCAGGAAATCCATATGGCAGAGGCTATCACTTTTGCAAGTGATAACATCACTAGGACCTCTACCATGGCAACCCAGCCTCTTGACACTTCTCTGGAAGTTGTCATTGGGCAGGGGAAATCCAGCAGCCAAGAAACCCATGCTGGTGGTGAGGAAGAAGACTTAGGTCCAATTCTCTCATCCCCAATGATTCTTCATCTGAAGATGAGGGGTCTGCAACAAAAGGTGCACAAACTGTCACATCTTTGCACCTATTTTGTTTCAAAGATAGCTCACCTGGAATCTCAGGTGACTATCTTACAGAAGAGGGTCAATGACCAGCAACTTGAGATCACCGATCTCAAGGGAAGTTAGCTGAGAGACCCATGAGGACAACTCATCCAGGTCCACAAGAACCTGTGGATGTCATGGATCAATCTCCCAGCTCACCTATGCAAGAGGGTGATGCTACCAAAAAGGGGAGAAAATTCTGACAATCACAGAACCTGGGAGTTCTTCCCAGAGTATGGACATAGAGGAATCACCATCCTCTCTTGCAGATGTTCATACTCAGCAACCTCCTCTAGACAGTGATCTACATTTGCTCATTCAACAACTGTTTGAGGAGGGAATACCAAGAGCAATGTCCGCCCCTTCTGATAACCCAATCTGGGGTTGGGGGTATGACAATAATAGGAGAGCTCTTGTGGTCTCTAGAGCTCAGGGTCAACTAGAAGTTCTCAACATTTCACACCTGAGTTTCTATGAGAGCATCAACTTGGTAGATCTGCCACTTGTCAACCCAAGCAATAACAGACAAGCAGCAAGATTGGCAGAAAGAATCCAAGACAGGGTGCTAGAGGAGTTTAAATTGAGATCAAAATATATAGACAGAGGCTAGCAGGTGAGATCTTTGGTCAACTGGATGTTGAGGTAGACCCGGAGATTAGCTTCAAAGGGAAAACCTTGACTGAAGGCCCAGAGGTTGAACCTGTGAACCTTGAGACAGGATCTCCCTCTACCCTATTACCCTCAGTGAAACACCAGCTGGTGATGGTGTTTCACAACCTCTCTCTGGCCAGAGCTTGACAGCTGAACCAAGCAATGAAGGCCAAAGCTCTCTCCAGCCTGAGTCACCAAGGCCTGTGATTGACAAAGGCAAAAGAAAACTGACTTTTGAGGAGATTGAGGAGGAGAATAGAGAGAGGAAGAGGAAGCTGAGGGGAGAGAGTTCAAGTGGTTCCCCAGGGTTTATGGAAGCTGCAATCAGGGCTGCCCCCAGGCTAAACACTTAGGAAGATGAGTTAAGGGCAGCCAAGCTAAACTACCTGGGAACCAAAAACTATAATGTTGATGAACTCATCTCTCTCCCCTTAGATGAGCTGAATAAACTGGCTGACACAGAGCTGTCAAAGGAGAGGAAGGAAGCAGAGGATGCAGCACTGCTCCTCAAGCACAAAGAAGAAATGAGGCTGAAAAGACTCTACAAGAACATTCCTTCCTCTCCCCAGTTCAAGAAAGTCCTGAGCCAGAGACTGTGGCCACTGAACAACCTCAGGTAGCAACTAAGAAGAAAGACTAAAGATGATCAGCTACCTGAGTGCCACAGGTCTCTATCAGGCAGATGCACTTCTTCCCTTACCATCTGAGTACATATTGTTTGAATACAATAAGCAGATGGAAGAAAAAGCTAAAAAGAAAAACAAGCTAAAAGAAAAGATTAAGAAGAAGCTGCAAAGTCAAGGGCCATCATCCACAAAAGCCAAAAAAGTCTGCTGACAGACAAAGGATGATGAGCTTCTTGAAGCTGTATGGATTCTCCGAAAGGAGGCTTGGCCCTATGTCTCTATCACAATGGATGAGCATATAGGGTAATCAAGCAGAAGATAAAGAAGGAAGAGCTGGTGGACTTGCATTCTCCACCAAGTCCAGCTCAACCTGAAGTTGAGGTGAAGGTTGAACCCACTGAGATAACACAACCTGAACTTGGAGCTTATCTCAGCTAACTTCATCTTCTGATCCACAGTAGGGTCCTCCTCTCTCTCCTTATAAACCTGTAAGAGAGGAGATCCCAACTGTGGGGGACTCAACTGAACAACCTGGTACTCAAGACCAGTCCCCTCAGTTAAAATCATCAGGGAGAAGAAAAAGGATGGCCAGAAGATCAACCTCAAAGAAAAAAAGAAGAAAGGCATCCACCTTCCAACCTCAGGATGAGTCAGAGCATCCTGAGGGAGTGCATGAAGAGGTCTCTCAATAAACTCCAATCATAGTAGAGCCTCTTGCTGTTGGAAGACAAATTATGTCATGGTCTTATGATGAAGATCAAGACAGATGGTATGTCATAAGAGATCAGGAAGGCATGCATGTCTATTCCACAAAAGACATGCTCAATCTTCCTCTGCATGATCTCTTTGACATGAGAAGGTTCTATGTTAGTCTGAAGGATCCAGACCTAATGATGAAGAAAGGTATGCTGAAGATCCTAATGTGGACTATCAAATCTGAAGAACTTCTCTATTTTGGTAGCATCAGCCTAGGGGGAGTTTGTAAGATCATCTGAGATTATGAAGGCTGATGCACCAACAAGCCAGAACAACCAAGTCTTCCATGCATGCACTAAGGAACAAAGATGAACTAGCTTTGGAAGTCTTACACTCTCAAATGTGTCTAAGTGTAAGATCTTCCAAAGCTAACAGTTCAGAAGGAGTTACTTCGAAGTTTCACACTCAAACAGAAAAATATTCTAAGTGTGAAATCTTCCGAAGCCAAAGACCAGCATCTTTCAAAGCCAAAGATGAAATCTTCTGAAGCTTCAGAGACAAAGTCTTCCGAAGCTGTGAAGACTGATTTCTTCAGAGGACAGAGAAAATATGCTTTCTCTGAATCAACTTTTGATAAAGCTGACACACTTTCTCCTGCCTGCTCTGGTGGTTCACCTACTTTACACAAGTTGGTGAAACTTCCATGCTTTATCAAAAATAGGAATGGTCTTTGTCTGTAACTTACCTTACTTGTTCATGTAGACTTTTTTTATTAGGAAAAGTTAGTGAGCTATGGCATGTCATAGTCACTAGTCAAAAGGCAATTTGCCTTTTGACTTTAGATTGATCTTGTTGTTTAGATTAGTCAAATCCCAACTATCTTTACATGTAAGTGATGGTTGTAGGTTGTAGTATAAAAGTGTCTCAGGTCCTTGTAATTTCTTTGTGCTTTGTAACACTTGTAAAAGAACTTGAGAACAATATACAACATCCTTGAAAACCAATCTTATGTTCTTGTGTTGTTCTTAGTATCATCTGTTTTAAGTTACCAGTTCCCTATTTGAATTGTTAAGTGATCTAAGATCTCTCCTCAGTGTGAAACTAAGTGTTAAGTACCCTTACCCGGTCCTGCATATCTTTATGTTGACAACCACTCCACTGAAGACAACATAATTGATGTTACACACTTTCCAGATCAAGTCACACTTGATGGGTGTGCTAATGTGGTAGATGATACTCAATCAACAGATCTAAATTTCTCATATTTGGATCTATAAAATCAACTTGCCGTGATTTCATAGCTAAGAATCCATAAGTGACATCCTACCACAAACATTATTGGTGAAGTTGAACCTCGGGTGAGAACAAGAGGACAAACCCATGATCAAAATATTTGTCTGCACTCTTGCTTCTTATCCTAGATTGAGCCAAGAAAATAGATGAAGCTTTAAGATATGGAAGCTAGATTAAAGCAATGCAGGAGGAACTGCTTGAATTCGAAAGACAAGGTATTTGGAACCTATGTCCTCTTCCTCCTGGGAAGATGCCAATAGGACCAAATAGGTATTCAGGAAAAAGAAAGATGATAGAGGACTTGTCATCAAGAACAAGGCAAGATTGGTAGTCTTAGGGTACACTCAAGGGAAGGGATTGACTACACAGATGTCTTTGCTCCTGTAGTAAGATTTGAAGTTGTAAGAATATTCCTTGCTTTTACTGCATCAAAGGATTTCAAGGTCTACCAACTTGATGTCAAGTGTGCTTTTCTATATAAGGTGATAGATGAAGAAACGTATGCATGTCAACCACCTGGCTTTGCAGATCAGATCATCCTAATTATGTTTGCAAGCTTGACAAAACTTTTTATAGGCTGTATGAAGCACCAAGGAAGTGGTATGAAACATTGTCACAGTACCTAGTTCAACATGGTTACAAAAGAGGTACTATTTATAGCACACTCTTCATCAAAAGAACATGTAATGACATGATGTTGGTTCAAGTTTATGTTGATGACATTATCTTTGGGTCAACTAATGAAAAGCTCTGCAAAGAATTTGAGAAGCTGATAAAGAATATATTTGAAATGAGTGTCATGGGGGAACTCAATTTTAATCTAGGAATTCAAGTGAAGTAAGTTGGCAATGGCATTTTCATAAACCAGTCAAAGTATGTACAGGAAATACTAACCAGGTTTCATCTGACTGATTGTAAGGTTGCTAAGACTCAAACTACTCCTTAGGACCTGATCTTGAGGGAAAGTGTGTTGGTGAACATCAATACAGGGCTATGATTGGGTTTCTTATATACCTAACAGCCAGCAGGACTGATATCATGTTTGCTACATGCATATGTATCAAGCCAACCCCAAGATGTCATACCTAGTTGTTGTTAAGAGGATTCTTAGATACCTTAAAGGAGCTCCCAACTGGGACTTTGGTATCCAAAGAATTCTAACTTCAATCTGTATGCATAAATAGGTAGTGACTATGGTGGCTGCAATATGGCTGGCAAGTCTACATCTGGGGGATGTCAGTTCATTGGTGGAAGGATAGTCTCATGGCAATGCAAGAAGCAATCTTGTGTATCTGTATCAACTACTGAAGCTGAATACGTTGTTGTTGCAAGCTGATGTGCTCAAGTGCTTTGGATTTAGAATCAGATGCTAGATTATGGATTCAACTTCATGAAGACTCCTATCCATATAGACAACAATAGTGCTATTTCAATCATAGAGAATCCAGTGCAACACTCCAAGACAAAGCACATTAATATCAAGTATCATTTGATCATAGATAATTTTGAAAAAAAGATTGATTAAACTGGTCAATATTAACACAAATGAACAATATGCTGATCTGTTCACAAAAGTATTTGATGAAAAAAGATTTAAATATCTTGTATCATTTATTGAGATGATTACCTTTGAGTAGATTTTCTTAAATTAATTTCAAAATTGTTTTTCAAAAGGTGTGTGTCTTTACTGTTGTCTAATTTAACACTCATATAAGCCATGTTAATCACGGAAGAAATTTTTCTGAGTAAATATTCCTTAGAATTTTAAGAAGTATGGACAAACTTTCTCTCGGAAGAAATTGATTTGACTTTGGTAGAAAATTATGTCTTCAAAACTAATAACTACTTACTAAGGGATTTAACTTTGGAAGAAATTCTAATATATCTTCTGAAGCTTAAGTCTGCTTCTATGTACTTATATGTTTTCAAGGATAGTTTTCTTCCGTAAGCAACTAAGTCTCGAAAGTTTTATTTAGTCCTTGAGTATAACTTCTAAAGATTAATATCTTTGGAAACCAAATCTGTCTCGAAAGCAAAAGAAAAAAAATTACTCTAAGTACATTTTCTTCCGAAGCAATTCTTCCCAAACTAAGAAATATCTTACGAAGTCAATTTAGCTTCGGAAGCTTTCTTTAAACTTCCTAAGACCAATTACCTTCAGAAGATTTTAAACTTTCGAGATAACTACTTTTTTGGGTATTTTTCAGAGGTAGGACCTACATCTGGATTTTAAAGTTTATCTTCCGAAATAACTTTGTCTCAAATCCAAGCCTATAAATAGCCTTTCCAACGGTCTCACTCTCTCTTCTTCATCTGAATCTTTCAAGCCCTAAAATTTTCCACAAACCCTCGTTCTTCTTCCAATCTCTCTCCCAAAAGCTTCAAAAATGGCCAACCCTAAACCCTAAAACCAGCAAGCAACCATCTACATAGGCAACACAACCAAGTTACTTTGTTAAATGATGAAAAAGACCCCTAGCTTTTCAAATATTCACAACTTTCTTTCACACTCCTCCTACCTTACCGCCCTTACCATTGACCCTCCACTCTACGAAGATCAACTTTTGGAGTTCTACAGGACTTTCCAGGAAGTTATTATAGACGGTGAGAAGGCACTCTCGGCTTTAGTGCAGGGGATGACAGTTTTCATCACTCTAGCCTCCATAAACCAACATCTATAGCCGGATGATGAAGATGGTGACCTGTCCTTCACCAAAGAGGAAGTCAATGGATCGTTCCATCAAATGAGCTATGAAAGTGACTACATAGTCAGAACCTTCAGGAAGGGAAAGGTATCTTCACAATGGAAATACCTCCTCCATGTGGTTATCCACTCATTATCTAACAAGCATGGAGGATGGGACCAAGTTCCAGAAGACCTATCCTGCATACTTCATGGAATGGTCCAGGGGATCAAGTTTAGGTACTCTCAATTTCTTTACAAAAATTTACTTGCAAACTTGAATTCCCTTGAATATTATATGTTCCCTAGATATGTCCAGCACATTCTCAACTGTAAACTTGGCACACAAATGATGGGAACAGGTAATATTTTAAAGCTGGGACAGATGAAGCCCAACATCTTTAAAATAATAAGTAAAACCACTATTGATTTTTCGGAGTAGAAACAACCCTTGTCCCCCAAATCTTAGAGCAACCTGATCAAGGTGAAGACTTGGCAATCCCAGCCAATGTTGAACCCGCATTTTTTTCACCATCACCTAAACAACCTCAAATCTCCATCACCTACACTAGAAAACCAAATGAACCCCTGCTCAATCTATTCAGATTGAGCAGGATCCCATATACACACCCATACAGGAGCAAGTGGAAACAAGAGCTCCCACTTCTCCTAAGGAGCAAACCACTCCCATTCCTTCAAGTATCAGTGTTGAGGTTCCTTATACTCAGCCTGATGAGCTCACAACCCCATCCTTAAGCCATCATCTTGAGTCTCAACACTTAGATGATCAACCTTCATGGAAAAGCTACCAACCCTAACCTTTAGATCTCAGCCAACCAATTCCTAGCCTTGAATTTTATGATGATGAAGACATGGGATTCAATGAGTACCATGAATCTCTCTACTCTTCCCCTACTTAAGGAGATATGAGTGCTCCTGACACTCTTATTTCTAGCCTACATCATCCACCCATTACTGAGGTGGACCTCTCTAAACATGTTCAAGAGGTCCATATGGAAGAGGCTCTCATTTCTGTAAGTGACTACATCATTCAGACCTCAACCACAGCAACCTAGCTTCATGGCACTTCTTATAAAACTATCATCGAGCAAGGGAAATCCAGAGACCAAGAACAAACATCTGGTGGTGAGAGGAATGACTTTGGTTATGTACTCTCATCCCCCCATAATTTTTCTGATGAAGATGAGGGGAGCATGAAACAAAAGATTCAATAATTGACGGCTACATGCACATACTTTGTTTCAAAGGTTAGTCACCTGAAATCTCAGGTGCCTAGCTTACAAAGACAGATGCTCAATCAATAACTTGAGATCACCGGTCTCTAGGGTAAGCTAGCTGAGAGGCCTACCAAGCATGCTCAAACATGGCCACAAGAACCTATGGATGTAGTGGACCTAACCTCTAGCTCACTTTTGTAGGTAAGTGATGCTACCAAAAAGGGGGAGAAAGTTACTATAATCATAGAACATGGGAGTACTGCCCAAAGGATGGACATTGAGGATACACCCTCACTTGCAATTTTCCAGATTCAACAACCTCTTTTGGCCCACATTAATGTGGATGCCATCTTTCAAAGCTTATTTGAGGAGGGTTTTCTACCAAGGGCCATGTCACCTCCATCCAATCTTGCTGCAAATCCAATCATAGTATGAAGGTATGACATTGAAAGAAGGGCCTTGGTGCTTTCTAGATTCTTGGGTTAACAAGAAATCATCAACAGTTACAACCTGGGATTCTATGAAAGCTTCCCTCTAGTAACCTTACCATTTGTCAACCAGAGTGTTTGAGGAGTTCAGAAGAAAAACAACCATTTACAGACAAAGGCTAGCAGGAAAAACAATTGGTCAACTAGATACTGAATTGGACCCTAAGATTAGCTTTGAAGGGAAAGCCTTAGTTGAATGCCTAGTTGTGGCTCTATGAACCCAGATTCCTACTCCTTCAGAACCAACCACTTTTAGTGAGACACCAGATAGTGAAGGTGTCTCAGAGCCTCCTCCTAGCCATAGTTCCAATGAAAAACAAGGGCAAGAAGGTTAAAGTTATCTCCTCGCTGAGTCACACAGGCCAGTGGTTGATAGGGAAAGAAGAATCTATCTGTAGAGGAGATTGAGGAGGAGAAAAGGGAGAGTAAAAGGAAAGCAAGGAAAGAAAGACAAAAAGAGAATCCTAGTTTCATGCAGGCTATAATCAGGGCTGCTCAAAGGCCAAACACTCAAGAAGATAAGTTAAGGGCAACCAGATTGAACTACCTAGGAACTAGGAATTACAATGTTGATGATCCATCATACTTCCCTTGGATGTATTGACTGAACTAGCAGACATAGAGGTGTCTAGAGAGAGGAAGGAGGCTGAGGATGCTGCTTTGTATATAAAAATCAAAGAAGAAAGAAAGAAAAGAAAATTATATCAAGCGCATGTCCTCTCCTCAGTTCAAAAGGTGTCTGAGGTGGAAACTGTGGTTGTAGAGGAAGAAACTCAAGTTAAACAAAGAACAAGATAGATAGAACATAATCACCTACTTGAGTGCCACAGGTTTCTACAAGGCAGAAGCTTTACTCCCTCTATCTTATGATTTTATTGAGTTTGAGTACCTTAAGTAGCTAGAACAAGAAGTTCTTAAAGATAGAAAAGCTGCTAAGAGAAAGATGAGGAAGGAAGCTAAAAAATCAAGGGCCACCATTAAATCCAACAAGAAGAAATCAGATGACAGACAAAAGATAGTGAGCTTTATGAAGCTTTATGGGTTCTCCGGTAGGAGGCTTGGTCCCATGTTTCTATCCATAATGGATGAGCACATCAGGGTTATCAAGCAGAAGATCAAAAGGGGTAAGCTTCAAGACTTGCATTCTCCTCCAAGTCAAGCTGCACCTAAAGCTGAGGTCAAGGTTCAACCCAAACAGACAACAGAACCAAGATCTACTTCTGATCCACATCCAGGTTTATTTTCTGACCCACAGCAAGGTCCCGAACCTTCTTCTAAACATGTTAAGGGGAAGGACCAAACAGAGAAGGAAATAGAAAGAAAAGGTGATCAAGACCAACCTTCTCAGTTAAAATATAGAAAGAGAAAAATGATGGCTATTAGAAGAGACTTGAAGTCAAGAAAGAAGAAGTCTAAGGCATCCACCTCTACACCTCAGGATAAGCCAGAACATCCTAAGGGTCAACCAAAAGAGGCTGCTCAACCAACTCTATTATATGTAGAGCCTCTAGCTGCTGAGAGACCCATCATGTCTTAGGCGTATTCTCCAAACCCAGACGGATGGTTTGTCACAAGATATCAAGGAGGTCAACAAATACTCTTTTGGCAAAACATACTTGACCTGCCTGAGCATGATCTCTTGGACATAAAAATATACTATGAAAGCTTGAAGAATCCTAACCAGCAAATGAAGAGAGGTCTGGGTCTGATTCTGATGGCTTTAATCAAGTAGAAGATCCAAATTCATAGTAATCTTCAAGTTTTGGTAGCATCAGCCTAGGGAGAGTTTGTAAGAGATGATTATCTTAAAGGCTGATGCTAACCAAAGATCTCTCAGCATGCAATGAAGTACAAGGAAGGAAGTATTTTGAAAGTTTGACTATGTACAAAGAAAATAACTAAGTATCAAATCTTCCGAAGCCAAAGACAGAAATCTTCCGAAGTCAAAATGAAGTCTAAAGACAAAGTCTTCTGAAGCTTGAAGACTGAACTCTTCCAAAGACTAAGAAGACTTGTGTTTCTTCTGAAGTCTGAAATCTCGGAACAAACACACTCTAACATACTTTTGACAAAATCAGAAGACCTTTCCGCTGTCAGCTTTAAAGACTCACCAACTTATACAAGTTCGTGATTATCTTTTTTACTTTTGTCAACTATACAATAAGGTCTATTTTCTGTAATTTCCTACTTTAGTACGTTTATCGTTATTGTATTACAATAGGATGTGAGCTATGTCTGTCATAGTCACAAGTCAAAAGACAATCTATTTTTTGACTCTACATTGATCTTGTTGTCTAGATTAGTGTCCAGCTGGCCTTCAAAGTATGGTCGGTTATAGGTTTTAGTATAAAGTATCTCATGTGTCAGTCTAAAGACTAAGCTTTGCAATACTTGTAAACACTTGAGAGTAATATGTATCATCCTTGAAAATCTATCTTTCTGTTCTTGAGTGTTCTTACTTGTTGTTCATTGCTTCACTGACTGGTTCTCTATTTCATCTAGTAAGTGTGTTTAGTTGATAATCTCCAAATATTAAACTATTGTTTGAACCACAACCTGTCCTACAATTAGGCTTATCATTTCTTTCGTAGTAATATGACAAACTAATCTACTATGGTTTAACACCCTATGGTTTGTTTTGATTAACTATGTTTTCTTCGATCTTACATATGGATGACTAGAAAAGATAATTCCTTTTTGATTTTGATCAGACTACCCTTACTTTGTGTCTTATTTTCAATTTGTTAAAAAGACAAGAGAATTCCAATAGGTAAGTGGTGAATTACGACAAGGAACCGATGACCACCATAAACATTCTTCAGCAGATCTGCTTGCTCACTATGAAGAGGGCAACGATTTTTTGGTGGTGATGGCTAGCAAACATGTGTTGGTTGGTTTGTGTTAATATAGAGGGGGGGATTAGGTACGTTATGTGGGTGAACCTTACTTTGTTCTTTAGTTAATTTGTATTATTTTTTTACAAGAATGGGGTGGGCCAAAAGAAATTATAACTTTAATTTCTACATATTGTGATGTATGTTGTTTTAAATCTATGTATCGTTCATAGGTATTGAATTCATCAAATAAAGAGTGACTATTGAGTTGTTCAAGCTAGTTAGCCACATAATTTAATTTTATGACAACAAACTAATACTTATATACTTTTTTTTGAAATGCTACTAAACAACATTTGTTTAATCCACCTAGTACCCTATTATGGAGATCAAACTCCCATAATTGGGATAGAGGCGGGCACCAATACCGCTAAGAAGAAGCCCTTTGATTAATACTTGTTTACATAGATTAGAATAAGAATGTTGATTTTGTGTTTGCATGGATACCAGTCAGCATGTGAAATAAAGGTGAATAGTGTGCATATCATTAACAGTGAGCCGATCTTTAACTTATTTCAATGACTTCTATAGAAACTTTACTTTTGGAGTAATTGACTTACCCAAGGAGAGGGAGACACACACACACACACACACACACACACACACACACACACATATATATATATATATATATATATATATATATATATATATATATATATATATATATATATATATATGAGAAAGTTACACAATACATACATAAGAAATAAGACAAATACATCAAAAGACCTTAAACAATAAGGACATGTTAAGATTGGTTAATATCCCCCGCGCAAGCGGAAGGGAGGCGTCCCAAGACCCAGCTTGTGACGAAGAACTTCAAATTGAGGTCGAGGCAGACCCTTTGTAAAGATATCCACCACCTGAAGCTTGGTGGAGATGAACTAAGTGTGAAGTTTCCCGGACTCTATATGGTATCATAGAGTCCTGCGATCCTTACCCTTTCCTTGCCTTTTCTCCTTCACCTTCCTTTTCCCTCACCTCCATGGCTTCCTTATCTTCCTCTAGTGACGGGTCTCTCCCCATGAACACCATCCTTCACATGCTACCAATCAAGCTCTCCCCATCTAACTATACTATCTTGTCTGGAAGAACCAAATGACCCCCTTCCTCTCTCTTCAAAATCTTCTTTTCCATGTCGACGGTACTGCCGAAATGCCTTCTCCCACCACTCTTCAAGGTGACAAACCTGCACCCAATCCGCTCTACTCTTAATGGCTTGCAGATGATCAGAAAACCATCGTTCTTCTTAATGCTTCCCTCTCTGAACAAGCGATGGCTGAAGTTCTGGGTCTCACCTCGGCCCGTGATATATGGGTCGCCTTAGAAAACACCTATTGCAACACTTCTATTGAACGCATTCACCACCTTCGGGACCAACTTCGCACCTTGAGTAAGGGGTCATCTACTATTGCTGATTTTGGTCGCAAATTCAATGGTATTTGTGATCAACTCTCGGCCATCGGGCACCCGGTTGATGACACTGACAAAGTCCATTGGTTCTTATGTGGGCTTGGTGCTTCTTTTGAAAACTTCTCCACTGCTGTTCGGGCTTCCAAACCGTCTCCTGCTTTCCGCGACCTTCTGATCCATGCGGAGAGTCATGAACTCTTTCTCCGTTCCATTCACGGTCCTTCAACCCCTCCCGTGGCTTTCTCAGTTCAACAAAACAAACCGCTTAGTCCTGCTCGTGGACGCGGTGGTCGGCTTCAGCGTGGTAGTTCTCCCGGCGGCCGTGGTCGTGGCCGACGACCTCCTCATTGTCAGTTATGTCGTCGCGATGGACATTATGCCAATATGTGCCCGAATCTTGCTAACTTTGCTTCCAACAGTGCTCCTCTTGGAAATGACTTAGCAAAAGCATTTCATGCTCTGATATCATATAGAAACTTTACTTTTGGAGTAATTGACTTACCCAAAGAAAGGGAGAGCCATATATATATATATATATATGAGAAAGTTACACAATATATACATAAGAAATAAAACAAATACATCAAAAGACCTTAAACAATAAGTACATGTTAAGATTGGTTAATAACTTTATATATAGTACTCTCATAACTGATAAGGAATTACATTCCAAACCGATAACCTGTGAAGTGAATACTTGAGCCAATGAGAAGTAAGATGAAAACAGAGTCAGGAGCTATGTGTGGAATCAAGTAAACATTGGTAACTGACATGTCAACTTTTTATAAAACACATCTAGTACAAACTAATCCACCAACCAGAAAGTCACAGATGTTTAATATTAGTACAAACAAACATATGCAACAAAAATCTCTCGTATAGTCGGTTGATGACTTTATAGGATAGTTTTAATATAAAACATAAAATCTAAAAAGTACTACCTTCACTTTTAATTCTTTTTTAAAATTTAATGATTTATAGAATATTTTTATATAACAGACATAAAAATCTAAAAAGTATATTTTACTAATAAATAATAAAAGAAATACATCTATAAGGCATAGGACCATGCCTCACAGTTGACCGACTTAGTGTAGTATTCAACTATTTTATTTAAGAGCATTCATAGTATATGTTTTTTATATTCATGTAGTATATTTTTTATATTTTAATAATTTTTGTAAGTGAAAAAAAAACGAATAGAAATGAAGGTAGTGAAACTAAACTCCAATTTTTGTTACACAAAATTAAAATGTATATAACTACATTAGCTTTAATAAACCCGTGTATTACAAGGGTTGAATAAAAAATATTAAATAAAATGAAAATTTATTAATTATAAATTAATATTCTAAAATAAGATATGATTGAAATCTTTTTTATAATAAATAAAATAAAAATTTTATTTCAACACAAAACGTTTTAAAAGATGTCTACTTAAAAACTTTCTTATTATAACTCTTAGTTTTAATTATTTTTTGTTTATAAAAATTTTACTTTTTAAAAACACCAATTATAAAATATTTTGTATTTTTAAAAAAGTTTGATGTTCTAAAAAATTTTCTAATTTTATAAAAAATTATTTCCTTAGATATAACACTAGTAAAAAATCTCTTTCTTAATTTATTAAAAAAACTATTTTAATCAAAAAAAATTAAATAATATTATTAGTAATTAGTGTGATTATTAAATTTGAGAGAAAAACAGAAAAAATTTGATAAGGAGGAATATAATGTTGACATGTGTACTTCCTAGATACCCTTTTATTATAATAGGGAGATTTGCGTCACATCTAAGCAAGCGTGTCATAATTTTATGAGCTTATTATTTTTTCTCGAGTCTTAAATAATATACATAAATCAAATTTTATTTATTTACATATTTAAATTTTACATCTAATTTAAGATGTTATTATTTTATTTTAAATTTTCAATAATCTTCTTCACCATTTGTATTATGTATGATTTATATATACAAATTTATTTTAATTAATTTTCATAATTTATTGGGATTTTATAAGTTTTAATATTTCCGAAATCTTCATTAATTATTATTTATATTTTCTTTATTTAACCTGTGTTTTCGTAGATTAGGTTGCACCGTTTTACCTACGCTGTATAAGAACTTGTTGGCCATGAGTTTCATATTTGATTAAAAAAGAGATGTTTCTGATCAAATAAAACTTTAATTCCTCAACAAGCGGGGATTTAGTAGACCTAAAGAGTAAAGATGGTGTCAGCCTGTTAGGGCTCCTGGCTGGGTCAAGTCCAATCAAAAGAAGTGTTATATGATGTATTCATGGGTTGGGCTAACAGGCTATTATCGAATGATTTCTAATTTGGTCATCTTAAATTTTATTTCGGCCCACAATGACATTTTAATAAAAAATTTTAATGTATTATAACACCATTCTTAATATTTTTTGCTACAGAAAACAGTAAACTAAGTAGGATATAGTTAGCAGAGTTAGGAAACTACGTATTAATTTAAAGACAATTATTTTAAATGAAGTTTATTATTCTAGTTTTTCAATGCCAATTGTTGAATGAAACTCACTAACCCAACCCTTACTAGTGTTTTTTCTTTATCTTCATCAATCAATCCTAGATAAAATTAAACATCAAAGGGGTTAAAATCGGATAGAGATCTGGTTAGCGAAGTCGAGATGGACCATTACAATGAGACAAGAACTAGAGGTAGCGAGGTGATAGAGAAGAGCGCTAGAAGCAACTACAGAGGTGAAAACACACCAGTGTAGTAGTATTATGAAGAATATGAAGAGAGAACCGAAGTTTTAAAGGAGATATGTCGCCATCCGTCAGGTAACATGTTATTGTCACCAAAGCGCTATAAACCGGATCATGCACATTGAGCATGATAACTAAGGCAGAAAGGATTATGTAAAGCTTTTGATTTAAAATCAAGTTTCACATTATTTCCTTTAAGATCATTACCGGTCAAGGGGTCCTTGGAACCAATGAGGTTAAGGAACCACCCTTCAAGAAAGCAATAGTTAAAGGAAATGGCTAAAGATGGGTTTTACATATTATAAAATTTTTTATTTTTAGTAGAATGATCATATAATATTGACTCAATCGGTTTTTATTGAATGTAGCTAGTAAAATATATCAACTTTAGTGAATAATGAGGACCCTTTATGCTATTTTTGAAAAAAATAAAAATAAAAATAAACTTGCAATGTGAAGATAACAAATGACCATCTTTGTAGTTTACTCTATCATTAAAATATTAATAAAAGCATCACTTATAAATGATATAAGATCACTTACAAAACTTAATATTAGACATAAATCTAAAAGATAACTAAGATCATGTTTTAAGTAGTTGTTTATTTTAGTACAAATTTTATAATTTATGTATTGCTTTTAAAAAGCTGACACTCAAATAGTTTAAGGGTGGATACTACGAATAGAAAAGAAATTTTGATACGCATGAAGAGAGTAGATCACAAATTCTGTGTCCATTGCTACGCATGAAGACTCACTTCTACTAATGAATAATATTAGTTGCAGATGTTAATTGATACTCATGAAACTTTATCTAAGCGATTGAGTATAAAGCGAGTATTCAGTATTCAGTATTCAGTAGGGTGTCGAGGTGATTTTCTTTAACTCTGTCAGTCTTGCTCAAAATGAGTCAAACTTGGAACAACTCGGTCCAGTCCAACACAATCAAGTCAGATATCCACTGGTTTTTTTTTTTTACTAATTTTTATTGTTTTTCAAATTACATAAATACTATGTTTAGAATATTAAAGACTGAACATCACGTTTTGAAACACCTTAGTATTTGAAAATGTATCAGTTTGACTTTTATTTATATTCATGTATTATCAATATTTATAAACTTATGATATTTGACATTTATAAAATTTTATAAAAACTAAATTTTTTAAGTTAACATATCCCCGAGTACTCCTCGCCTAGGGTATTTGTGACTCTCCAGTTAACCGAACTGAGGGCCTAGCGACTTCTGGACTCATAACTGATGGTTTCTACTAATGTAACCATCCAACTACCGACAAGCCAACCGGCATACTCTTTCATAAAGAGTTATAATGTTTGAAGTGTTGTTTTTCATCTATATAAGGATGATCTTTGGTCAAACTTCAGTACACGAATTCAAAACAAAACTTGCATGCTCTTTGAAGTTTATTTTGTCTTATTCAATTAAAAATTTTAAAGTAGCATATTATACTATTTAAAAGAGTCAAGAAAACTTACAACCTAGAGCTTGGATCTCTTATACATAAATTGAGGGGTTTTAAGTGGATCGCTAAAATAATATGATCATGAGCAAAATGAATAGGAGGAGAAGCTCTCAATTGTAATTTTTAGCTAAACTTCTTTTTAACTTTTATTAACAATCATGATACATGTTAAACTAAATCTTTTTAACTTTACTAGTCTTATAGAGTGGATCCTTCCTTTTGCTCCTTCGCCTACGAGGTATTACGAGTCTTCTCCTGCTCTCTTCAGTCTTCCCCTCTCAAAGGCAGGTTATTTTGCATTACTAGAATCGACACACTCCTAGAGTACAAATTAAAATTGATCATCATAAATATCCTTTTGATTGTAGTTATCTAAATCTTTGGAATACGATCAGCCTTTTTGACTAATTTGCTTTGCAAATACCTTAGGATTTTTGCTTTCTGACCAACCGAAATGATTTCAGTTTCAATGATAAGAACATGTAGATTCATTCTCTCATCCATATATTGCTTTCCGCAATTTATGGCATCCCCTTATTAAACCTTTCAATTTTCAAATTGCTTTTTCATGAAATAAAAGATGCATATGCTTTTTTTTCCCTTGAGGATTGTAAATAAAGCTATACTATCAAGACATCAACACTCTTTTGGACTCAATTATGAGATATCGACAAAACATATCCCGAAAATGACTCATATTTGATCCTTTTTTACTACCAATTCTATGTTCAAGTACTAGAGTTTTCTTAGATATGGAAACTTTTTGGATTCCTTCATCCTTTCCACTTTTTCAAATGCGAAATCTTAGCCACTACCGGCCCACTAATGACACGAACGATTCCAATTTCATGTAACTCAAGTTAATTGAATTGATTAACGTCTTTAGTTACGTATTAAATTTGATACTTTGCAAGGCCGGCCCAAATGAGGGCCGTGAAAGGCGATCTTTATAGAATTGCACTTAACCCAAAATTTAAAAAAATTATATTATAATATATTAAAAAATCTTATATATAATTGACTCTTTACACACTTTAAATTAGCTCTTTACTCACTTTAACTTAATATATTTTACCCAAATATGATTTTAGCTAAACCATTTAACACATCTAATTAGCTTACCGCATACAAACAATTTAAAACCCATTCTAGTTTTTTTTTTTATTTGATACCCATTTTCTAGTTTATCCTGAAACCCTAAATCTTCAGCACAACTTTGTGCAGGTACATTTAAAACATGTGCTCAGTAGGCTTTTTATTCAAAACTACATCTTTGAAAAGATAGCTAATCTTATAATTAATATATTAATTCAACTTAATTATTCTGTATTTTGTCTTTTCTGAATAAGTTTATATTTAGTATTTTAAAGGTTTCTTTTTCCTTTTCTTTTTTCATGATTAGTTACATATAAAATCAACTGTTTGTTAACTTTTTTCTTAAGATGGACTGTTTTTTGATTAACATATTATCATATTAAAAACATTAGATTAAGAAATAGCTTAATGTAAAAAGTATAAGAAATAATTTAACTATCAATTATTTTAATCTATAGCTGAAATCAAATTGTAAAAAAAATACGATTAGAGAATATTTTAGGCGTAATTATTTTTGTTATTTTTTTCAGTTAAGTTCTCTCACTTTTTTATAACGTTCATAACTTTTTGTACACAACATATTTTCTTTTATAAAAGTTACACCATATATCTATATATAAAACGAATTAGGCAAATCCCACATCGGCCGTGAACAATAGAGATTCTTGGTTTATAATTAATGTATTGCCTCTAATATAACCAACGCGTTTTGGGCATATTGGCTTTAGATGATATGAGAACTATACAATTAAGCATGCTCAGATGATAGCAATCCAGATGTATGACCTCCCTTGAAAGTTTTCACAAGGGTAATCAAAAACAATTCCGTGAGTTTCTCATATGCAAAGCAGATAATACTGTTAATATGAGGGGCCAGATGTTACGGTTGAATTGGGTCACATCTATGGGCGCCATCTTCATCACACTTCTCACATCTATGTTACAATTATATATAACATAATTATAAATAAAAACGATTTTTAGTATCTTGTTTGGCGCTGAGTAAACAAATAGAACTCGGTATCTAAATATAAATCGATTGAATTACATTAACATAATTGAAAATGTAATGAAGTTTGTTTTCTTTACTAAACAACGGGCTCTATCACGCAATATGATTCTCAGTAAAATTTTCAAAATCCTATAATGTCACTTTTTAAAAAATCTTCAAGATCCTACTTTGTATTTGTAATTTTTCCGGCTAGTCACTTGCTAGTCTACTTTCTACGATATATTCTTAGTTGCTCAAAAAATATTAATTCGCATGTGGATTACCCCAACAAAGTTATTACCCTGCGTGTGCCGATAGTCTCTTAATTAGTCTTGTGGCACTTGATGTTTATTCCGGTCAAGTGGTGTAGGTTTAAATCTCATTTTGTGGCTGCTAGGTGGATATTAAAAGGAAAAACCTGATGTTGAAAAGAAAATTTTTGAAATCAATATTTTACCCATCTAAAATTAATTTTTTCTAAAGAAATTATTCATTATTCATAGAAAGATAGAAAGGTAAATTTTCTTAGCTTGAGATTTTTAATCAAGATTTGAGCCCTTCAAAATCTTCACAACGCACACATAGATAGAGATGGGCTTAAAACCCGAGTACGGACCCGAACCGGTGAACCCGACCCGGACCTGGGTACGGGTACGACCCGGTAGAGGGTATACCCAGTTTGGACCCGAAAAAACCGGAGGGTTGGAACCGGGTTTAGTTTTATGGATTTTTCAAGAATCCGACCCGACCCGATTGTACCCGGGTCCAACCCGGTTTTTACCTTTTTTTTTTCTTTTTAAAAAATTTAGCCGTTTTTAACGGCTATATAGCCGTTAGAAGATTTTTTTTGACCTTTTTTTGTCATTTTTTCCCCATAAGTTAGTATAAATAGGTGGGTTGATATGGTTGAGTACCCAAGTCCCAAACGCAAAAACATAAGTAAAAAATACTCTCTTTTACTCTCGTTTTACATTTTAACTCTCTCATTTTACACTTTCACTCTCTTGAATCTTGATATGGCTCATTCACAATCTTCCGTTGATCAAGGTTCGTCTAACGCTCCAACCGTTGTTCGTATTCTTGCACACAATCGTAACATGGATGTTTGGTGCAATTGGGATATGATTGAGTTGAGTGACGGGTCTGTAAAGGCTCGTTGCAAGTTTTGTGGAGCTTTGCTCGCTAAAAATTCTAACAAGACTTTAAGCAAACACATTAGCAAGAAGTTTTGTAAGTCGTTGAAAAGTAATCCGGTTCGCAACAAACACAATTGGGTGGAGATGGTGGAATCTTGAATTAAGATGTTAATACGGTTCGAGATCGAATGACGAAGTTCGTGATTCAGAAAGCTTTGCCTTTTAGTCATTTCCAAAATTCTCGGTTGACCAACTTAATTCGAGAGACGCTTCAACCTCGTTACACCCACGTAAGTCGTACTACACTTAGACATTATTGTTTAAAATTATGGAAACAAACAAAAATTGATTTAATTGTATTATTTGAAAATTTAAATACCGGTGTAAACTTAACTAGTGATGTTTGGTCGGCTCCACACGGTTTACCCAAATCGTACATTTGCGTCACTACTCATTAGGTAGATCTCAATTCATGGCAAATGATGAAGCGTACGATTGCATTTGATCTTTTATCGTATCCACACACAGGAGAATTTTTGTTTTACTTTTTGGATAATGTAATAACCATTTTTAAGTTACAAAATAAACTTTTTTCAATTGCATTTGATAACACTTCCAACAACACAACCGCGGTTGAAACATTAAAATTAAAATATCTTCCGATTGCAAACGGTGATTTTTTCCATACTCGTTGTGTTGCACATATTATTAAAGACGGGCTATCCGTGGAATTTATTGATAACTTTATTAAATCTTTTCGATTTATGTTACATTACGTTTTTAAAAAAAGTAGAAAAAGATATCAAGATTATACACAAATTTGTAAGGATACGGAATCTATATTTTTAGGTCCTAATTGGGATGTACCTACTCGGTGAAATTCGATTTGTCACATGTTTGATTGTGCTTTAAAACAAAAGGGCACTTTGAAAGCTTTTTATAACAGTCTTTTGAATAATGGTGAAGTCGACCCATTACCGGATGCGGGTTGGAAGAATGTTCAAAGTCTATCCGAGTTTCTTGAGGTGTTTAAAAACTCAACAATAAAATTATCGGGAGTTTATTATCCCACTAATTGTTCGGTACTTCAAGAATTATATTTCATGGCTTTGAATTTTAAAAATTTTCGAAACAAAAATCATATGTTTAGCCAAATGATAGAACCAATGAAAGAAAAGTTTAAAACATATTTTAAGGACTTACCATCCGTTTTTACTTATGCCGCCGCTTTAAATCCTTTTTTAAATGTTGCGGGGGTGAATGTTTGATAGACTACCTGATGAGTCAAAAATAAATTTTAATGAAAGTTTGAAAACAATTTATAATTTTTATTTAAATAGATATGGACAACCATAACATGTCAAGCTAGTACCTCGTTAAAGACCAGGTTTTGACTATGTCGAATATTGTTCGGGATGCGACGGCTAAACGACAAAGGGGTAACACCCCAACAAGTGAGCTCGGTAGATATAGTGGAACGGATTTTATTTCTACTATGACTACCGAAGATTATCATACATTCGATATTTTGGCTTGGTGGAAAGGAAAAGAATCTCAATTTTTCGATTCTTTCTGTTATGGCCCGTGATTTACTAAGCGTCCAAGCTTCTACGGTAGCTTCGGAATCTGCTTTTATCTTAGTGGCAGGGTAATATCATTACGAGGAACAAGATTAACTCCGGAAGCGATGGAGATGTGCATTTGTTTAAAGGATCACTTAGACGCGATGGATCGTATAGAAGATCAAACAAGCCTGGAAGACGAAATTACACTCGAAGCTAAAGTACATAATGAAGAGGTAGAAGAAGGAGTATCTTCTGGCATATCCGATAAAGAATTAGCATTTGATCAAGCATCTAGTAGAAAATAAACATTAGACAATAACTTAAATAAAAGTTTTATGTTATTTTTTATTGATTCATTTATATATTTTTAAGTTGTTTTAATATTGTTATAGAAATACATGACGATTAATCCAATGTTTTTATTTCAAAAATAATAAATGATGAATAATAATAATAATAACAATAATAATAATAATAAAAACAAGAATAATAATAATAATAATAATAATAATAATAATAATAATAACAATAATAATAATAATAATAATAATAATAATAATAATAGTAACAATAATAATAATAATAATAATAATAATAATAATAATAATAATAATAATAATAATAATAATAATAATAATAATAATAATAATAATTTATATTAATAATAATAAAATACAAAACCCGCATTGTACCCGGTTATGGACTCGACCCGGACTTGACTCTACCCTAACCGGGTATATCGGGTAAGATTTGGATGAATGTGAACCCGACCCGGGTTCGTACCCGGGTTCACCAATACCCGGGTACAAAAAAAGCCGGTTGGGCCCAACCCAGTTTGTACCTGGGCCCGGGTTCGTCCCAAAACCCAATTAGTGCACCTCTACACATAGTCATCATGTTATGCATCACCTATGCGAATGAGTTTATTTCATATCGTGAAGTCAAAGTAAAACAGTATCTAATTTAAAAAACTAAAAAACATTTTTTGGCTTAGCATGCTTTTTTATTGTTTTCTAGAAAAGGGTATTTTAGTTATTGTTTTCTTATAATATCTTACGTTATTGTGTTAAACATTTTTTATCACTTGTTATGTATATTCATCATTATATTTATGTTTTAAATCAATTCATGTTAATTTTGTCATTGTTTTTATATATTATATAAAGAGTAGATTATAAATTTTGTTCTTTATAATAGATCAAATTATGGATTGGATTTATCCTTTTAAAAAATGACACTCTTTATCCTTTATGATAAAAACTTTTACGGATTTCACCATTTGTACTAATGGATGTTAACTTTTTCGGTTAATTCATCTCATGTTACGACCACACACACTTGCACATTCTTGTTTACGACTACCATCATCATGGAATCACCACCCCTCCTTTAATTATCTTCTTTTTTTACGGTTGAAAACCCATCATAACATCAATTTCGCCATGGCACCACCATTACCAATGCCCAACCACCACCATTACCATCGCTTGCATTGCACCTCCCACCATAGCACCACTATCACCAAAGTCTAACCTACACCACCACCATTGCCTACATCTATCCTATCATAGCACCACCATCACCATTGCCTTCATCTATCCCAGCATAGCACCACCATCACCATTTCCATCACCACACCACCACCATACCAGCCCACACCACCACATTGAGTCAAAATCAAACAACCAAATCAAACATGTCGTTCCCTCATACTATTAATATTGTTCGTTTTGCTCACGAGCAGCTCACGGATTTGCTTTTGATTGTCCGGGTGAAAACTTCCCGGGGAGGTCACCCATCCCTAGATTGCTGCCACCTGAGCACGCTTAACTGTAGAGTTCTTTTCTCATCCACAACCAATACGCCCAAAACGATTTGGTCATATTAGAGGCAAGACATTTGTTAGGAACTAGGAATCTCTACTGTCCACGCCCGATGTAGGATTTGCCTAGGGTGTTACAATCACTCCCCGTTTGGACTCATCGTCCCCGATAAGGTTTGCCCACCATCCTATTCATGGATGTGGGGTTTGCTTAAGGTGTCCATTTGAACACCTCTAAGGACTCACCATCCTTGATGAGGTTTGCCCCACCATCCCGAATGGCACAGAAGTGACTTTAATACCATCTGTAACATCCGACCTCTTACACAATCAATATTGACCGCTTTGCCCACGAGGATCTCCCGGATTTGGTTTTGGTTGCCCGGGTGAAAACTTATCATAGAGGTCAACCATCCTCGGATTGCTGGCTCTTGAGCATGCTTAACTGTGGAGTTCTCCTTTCATCCACAGCCAATACGCCCAAAACGCGTTTGTAATATTAGAAGCAGGACATTTCTTATAAACCAAGAATCTCTACTGTCTACGGTCGATGTGTATTTCCTTAGGATGTTACAAATGGTATCAGATCTACTCCTGTGCCGTTCGGAATGGTGGGGCAAACCTTATCGAGGATGGTGAGTCCCCGCGGGTGTTCAAAGGGACACCTTAGGCATATTCCACATCCATGAATGAGATGGTGGGCAAACCTTATCCAGAACGATGAGTCCAAAGGGGGGGGGGTGTGTTGATTGTAACACCCTAGAAAAACTCACATTGGCTGTGGAGAGTAGAGATTCCTGGTTCATAAGGAATGTCCTTCATCTAATATCATCAATGCGTTTTGAATGTATTTGCTGTGGATGAGAGGAGAATTTTATAGTTAAGCATGCTCAGCTGGTAGCAATTTAGGGATGGATGACCTCCTTAGGAAGTTTTCACCTGGGCAACAAAAAACAAATTTGTGAGCTGCTCATAGGCAAAACAGATAATATTGGTGGTATGATGAACCGGATGTTATAACATCATTTGAAGCCAATTGATGTATGTCGATGCGTTACATTGAGAGTTTGTTGATATTAGATTAGATTGTCTTTGGGGGGCGTATGGATGATTGCAAACCTAATCCCATCTTCATAAATACATATTCATTTCTAACATATACGGTTCATATAGCGCTTTCATCACAAATGAATTTTGAAATAAAAGCATATGTTAATAAATGTATAATTCAAAAACGTGTTTAAATATATTTGAGAAAGCTAGTAATAGTATAAAGAAAAGTGTATTTGGTATTGATATTATGAAAGTTCGCTACTTTAACTTTGAATCATGATATTTCACTAATTTCAATTAAAACTGATATCATTACCCTTTTTAAGCTTATCTTTTCCATTACAATGATTAACACAAAATACTTAATTATTAAATTATTAAGTCCAAGTTGTGTAATGAAAAGTAAATATAATATATAAAAGGAAAATCATATTTTAATAATTTAAGTATTACCTAACACAATATCACACGTTGACTAATAATAATCCAAGTAATTTGACAAATAACACTTCTAGCTTTTAGTTTAGACATTAAGACAATATCATTAGCATAATAATTATACATTTATGGTTAATTTACACTCAAATACCTTATAATGATAATTATAAATAGAATACCTTATAATGATAATTATAAATAGAATGAAAAAACTTACAATCAAAATTAAATTGAATTTAAACACAAATCGAACGTAAGTATATGATTATTATTCTATTGTAATTTCACTTGTCAACTAAAATGAATGTTTGAAGTTCAATTGGTCAAACAACATGTATAGATTATAGTCTTAATTAATTATTAAAATTTGATTATTAATTTTAAAAGTAAAACAGAAGTCAAAGTCACAAAAGCTTAAATTTGATAGAAGAATTTTATGGTGAGAGCATGATAAAGCGCACAAACTTTTAATACTTATTCAAATTTAAATATGATAAGATGCCAATTTCGCGTGATTTATATATGGAAAGTTATGTTTTCAAAGTTAAAGGAAAGAATTCTAATGAGTAATTAATTTTACTAGTGATCCTTACTTAAAGTTGTTGAGATTCGGTATTTTAAGATTTAATTAAAAATAGAAGAAAATTTTGGATTCAAGTTTCACATGTGATAATAAAAAAGTTTTAAGTTAGGTCAGAGGAATTTCACACTTAATTTTAGTTTCTTTTTAAAAGTGGTCTCGGGTTTTGTACTCAAGTGACGGAGATGATCGGGTGCGGTAGTAGCACGTTAGTGATCCTTTAGCTGTTAGAAAAAAATCTTAACATACTCAAAGAGTAATAAGATTTGGTTTAGAGCAGATAAGTCCCTTATATTATAAAAAGACTAAGTGTCTGCTTGGTATGAAATGATATTATCATTCATTGTCATGTTTGATTATACTATAAGAATAAAATTAATTATGAAAGATGGAAAAAATGAAAAAATTAAAGGGGTAGGAATTATTATGAGGTGTTTAGAAGGAATGAGAATTCTTACAATTCTATTTCATTGATCAACCAAACATCTCTATTTTCCATCTCTAGAAATAGTTTATTCCATTCCCTCTATTATTGCTACATACTAAACATTATGTACCATAACTCGGTTGTTAGTAATTAATCAAGTTTATTTACCCACTTTATAAAAAGAAATTTGAATCTATATACATATAACGTTTTTGTCAAATAATGAAAAGGATATATTGTAAAATTAGTTTTTTTTTTCTTGGTAATCAGTTTCAATAAGATTTGAAAGAAAGTTTAAAAAGTTATGTTCAAATTTTTTTAGAGGACACCTCGTCAGTTTTGAGCCAATTTAAGGGGTAGGGTCTAGGGATGTCATAACAAACCCAAACCGATGGGAATACCCAAAACTTAAAACATTTTAAGATGTGCAATTACGTATAAGATTGATCATGATATTAATTTTCAAAATTTTCACTCGTATGAGTGTAGGGTTTGAACCTAAGAGACTCGGAAAATCAAATCAAGATGAAGATCAAGATCAAGTCACGCGAGAACCTAGAGTTATCGCGCGAAAACTGCTTCTCGCGACAACTACTAGTCGCGCGAGAACTGATGTTTTCGCGCGAGAACTTCTTTTTGTTTATAAATAGAAGTTTTGCTTTGTAATAGTTAGCACTTTGATAGAGATATTTTCATTTTCCTGATTTGTACTACTGTATTGTAATCGAATCAGAGATCAATAGATTTGGAAGTTTATTTACTCGTGTGTTCTTCATTTCTACAATCTCATTCTTATTACCGTAATGTCTATATTTCGCATATTCATTACAAGATCGATCTAATTGTATTGTGCTCAATTGGTATCAGAGCCTTGTTGCTCTAGATCGATTTGTTGAAGTTTGAAGAAGTGTTTTGAAGAGCTAGTGAGCATTAAACTCATGGTTATTCTAAGTTTTTCTACTTATTCTTGCTGAGATTGATCATTTGAAGATGTTAAAGCTGATAAACTTCATGTTCGTTGATTTGATGACTTTTTGAGCTTAAAACGAGATTAAATGAATCAATTAAAGACAATTAGGATCTAATTTGAACCTAAATCACTAATTGAACACTTAATTAATCAAAGTTTAATCAATTGGGTGAAAAATTGAGGCTGAAACACTCAGAATCTCAGAGAACAGTTCAGGAAAAAACTTGGTTTTCCATGCGAAAAGTTACCTTTCGCGCGAGAAGTTGAGGTTTTTGCAAAAGTTGGTTCCAAGTTTGTTAAATCAGAATCTACTCGCGCGACAACTTTCAGTTTTTGCAAGATTCAGTTACAAAAGTTTTCGCGCGAGAAGTTTGCTTTGTTCGCTCGAGAACTTTGAAAATTTTCGCGCGATAAGTTGATCATTCGCGCGAGAACTTTGGGTTTGAAGAATTTGGGAAGAATTTGATTTTCAAGTAAGAACAATGGCTAATCTGAAGCATATCACTACCACTTTGAATCTCGACAATGAGATTGGTACGAGCACAAAGCCACCTCGTTTGCTCAGTGAAGAAGATTATCCGGATTGGGCGTTTAGGTTTGAGAACCATGTCATGTATACTGAACCCCGGATGATGCGATCTATAAAGCAAGGTTCATATATTCCGGTGTATAAAAATGATAAGGGTGATTGGGTCCTAAAACCTGAACATTTATGGGACGAGGAAGACATGAAGATGAAGGAACTTAATGACAAAGCTTATGCTGCCATCACCATGGCACTCATAACTGAGATTGCACAGAAGTTTAAAGAATTTACCAAGGCTAAGGATTTATGGGATGCAATGGAGGAACAAATCATGGGCAACAAATACATGAGAGAGAGTAGAAAAGACATGTTGAACCAAGAGTTCAATATGTTTAATCATATACTGGGTGAAACTTTGGAGGCTTAGATGTCTAGGTTCGTGAAACTAGTCACTAAAATGAAGAGTGCGGGAATTGCTTTGGAGAATATAACAGTTAACAAAAAGCTATTAAATTCTCTACCATATAGCTGGAACAACAATTGCACCACCATTAAGAGAACTAAGGATCTGTTCACCTTGACACACAGTGATCTCATCTCAACTATTAAATCCCATGATAAGGATGATAAGCAAAGGGCTGCAAACTACATCAACTCAATGGGGGCTGAAGCATCGTCATTGTACGCCAAGATGGCCAGTAATCCGAACTATTATATCAGCTATTCTCAATTATGTCAACAACAACCGCCAGCATCTTCTGCTCTTCCAACTATCAAAGATCAAAACTTGCCACAATCCTTACCCCAATATCAAGCTACTCATTAAAATCATTATGTCCAAGCTCAAATTCAATCCCAATCTCTAACCTACCCATAGATTAAAGCTTCTCAACCTACATAACAAGCTTTTGTTGTTAACTCACAACCAACCAAACAAACCATCCAAATAGCTAAAGAACACCTGGCCTTATTCACTACCTTCATGAACAGTTATAAAGCATTTTCAGTTGGAAGACTCAGTGTACCCAACATGTTGGTGGATGACTTGCAATAAGTCAATCCTGATGATGTCGAAGAAAATGATATTAAATCCCAAATGGCTATGGTGGTGTACAGAGCTAAGAATTTTTCTAGAAGAACTGGAAGGAAAGTGTTTGGGATGAATAACTCCAGCAAAATAGGGTTTGATAAGTCCAGTTTGAGATCCTACAACTGTGACAAACCTGGTCATTTTACCAGAGAATGCACTGAACCCAGATCAAATTAGAGTGATCATGGAAAGAAGTTGGTAACAGTGGAGGTGGAAACAAAAAAGATCAAGCCAGCACATCCAATAACAAAGCTTTGGTGTCTTAGACCAATGAGGATTATGATTGGTCAGACCAAATGGAAATTCTAGACATTAAGCTGTCTACAGCTCTATTGGCTGAGATTGAACCAGTTGAACAACCCCATGAACGTAACTTGTTTACTGAGTTTATGTCTGAAGATGTGTTAGATGGGGTGTTTGCTGAGAAAGAGAAGATTGAAGTAGAAATAGTGGAGAAGTCTGTGAAGGATCAAGAGGAAGAGGTGAAAATTGAAGCAGTGGTTGAAAGTGATGAAAATGCTGTTGAGTCTACTCCAGCAAAAGATGAAGAGATCAATAGATTTTGAAGTTTATTTACTCGCGTGTTCTTCATTTCTACAATCTCATTTTTATTACCGTAATGTCTATATTCCGCATATTCATTACGAGATCGATCTAACTGTTTTGCAAGAGATAACACTTCAATAAACTACGCTTAAACACACTTTCTTCATTGTTGACCAGATTGGGGAACCATCTTACCATCTCATTAATTGGAGGTATACTCCTGAAGAATCCTCCCAGCCTTTAAACCTAGAAACTCTCTTTCAACCCTATCAACTCCTTTATGAGGGGTAGAAATTCTTGATCACCAGATTTTCAATATTATAAATTTCTTCTTCTTGATTACATGATCATCCTAGGCCTATTTGACTATAGTCCACTAATGAAGGGCTTTAGGTAGAAAGAAGTGTGCAAGAAACTTGAATGACTAATCTTCTATGTAGTCGCTTATCTTAATTACCATTTTCATTTTTAAGACCTATTGAAAAGTAGCAATGGCTTCTTTCTTTCTATTTAGGGAAGGGGAATCACATCCCATAAAAGCTTTATAGTCACAAACTTTGGCAGGTAAGGCATCGGCTTCACTATCACTGCCCTCCTTTTCGTCTTCCTATTTACCAACATTACTTGCAGATTCTCTATTACTAGTGTTTTTTTTTAATTTTTAGTCTTCTTATTTTTAACAATTTTTTTAAGTATCTCAGCCAGAACAGAAGGCTTAATAGATTACAGAACTTGAAGCACCTCATTAACAATGGCCTCCCTAACAGTCAATTCCAACTGGATTGTTCGTTTATTACTAAATTTTTTGTTAAATTTAGGTTCTTCATGCATAATTTCAACGGCCTATGTTTTGCTCCGCGTGACTGGTACTCTGCCAGTGCGGTCACCACGTGCACCATCATTAGCCCCACCGTAAGCATCTCCTCTAGTACCCTCCCGTCCAACCATAATTTCTACCTATAAGGTTTATGATACCAATGTTCTTATTTCAGCTTGTAGTTCAGATCATCATGAATAATGTAAGTTTTAATGACAATGGCCAGTTGTAATTAACTACTTATCTCACTTTACATGCTTTAAACATTCTCCGTCTCGAGTCACACTAGTCCTTTAACCTTATATGTCATACTATGATCTACATGCACATACATTCATCTTTACTCTCTTTATTGTTACTATAACAATCTTTATCTTTAGTTTTAGCTACAAATTTATCTCTTGGTATGAAGCTATCTGTACTTACAGTCTTTCTCAGTTTAAGATTAGACATTGAAGTGCTCAATTTGCTCAAACTATGGTTTTGATACTAACTTGTAAGGCCATGTTTCAGGCAACCTCCTAGTTAGATAGGAACATTAGAATAACATAATTCTTAAATTTTTAATAAACTTTCATTCGTAGAAGCCAAATCAAAGATCATAACATCATTGATTGTCAATAGTCATTATAAATAAAGCTTTAACTAATCAAGTCTTCATCTACAATACAGTCTTTGACAAAGCCAGGTAGTTCCACAATCTGTACCAAGCTAGCTTTCTTTATTCCTTATCATTCATGTCAAATTAACATGCATATAAAAGTTATTGTTGCTAAGTAAGTTCTAGATTTAACTTTAACAATATACTTAACATATTACTCATTAACATACTTAAGCTTTACCATTTTCTTTATCTTAAACTATCACTTTAACTTTATCTGTTACTATAACTTTAATTGTCAATCTTTAAAAATACTTTAACAAGTATTGTCCTTTAGCCATTCATTTTGTTTACTTTTATCTTTGTCTTTGAGCTTGTGCAAGACAAAGCACTTTTGGGTGGTAAGCTAGCAATAACTTGCTAAGCTCCTGTCAGATGAGCATACTCAATGTATAGCTTCTATCAGGGTGAGCATGCACAAGGCAAGGCTCCTAGCGAGTGAGTGTACGCAAAGCACAACTTGGTGAGGTTGCACAAAGCAAAACTCTTATAAGGTGAAGTTACACAAGGTAATTCTCCTTTAGTGCGTGAGATTGCAACAAATACAAACTTTTGTTGGACTCGCAAGACTTTAACCTTTACATTTCACATGTGAACTTAATTAAGTACTTTTAGCTCTCTTTATATTCTTTAAGTATTACTATTATTATATTTATCATTCATTATCACTTTATCATAATAGTAATTGTTCCTTAAATCTTTATTATACTATGTTACTTTAGCTTATATTACCTATTTCATACATTAACTTTGTATCTTTAACATTTCATGGCTTTACACTGAATTCGTTATTTACCGTTCATATTATTATGAATTTATGATATACATATGTAGTCACTTTAAACATAGAAGCTTTATACTAGATTTGTACCTATTAATAAAATACTCTAAGTAGGGTTAGATACAGGTGAAGTAAATAAATGTGGTTGACTAGATCACATGCGTGTGACAAGTAAAGTTTGGGTGAACAATTTAGATGTGGATGGTTATTTCAAATACGGTTGACTTAAGTTAGATGCAGGTGACTTAGCAGATTCTAGTGAGTAAGACTCACATAGAGGAGGCTGTGAAATATGGTTGAGTGATTACATACATGTGATCTATCATATGCAACTAACTAATCACACGCGAGAGACTATTAGATAGGACTAAGTAATCATATGTGGGTCAGATATATGATGCGACTAAGTAATCACATGCATGTGAACTATTAGATACGACTAAGTAACCACATCTAAGTGAACTATGAGGTGTATATTCTTTCTATGTGTGAGACATATGTAAGTGATCAACTCACCTACCGGTGAACAAAGTCAAGTGCGAGTAATGAGTAAGGTAGGAGTGAGTAAACCTCACTGTCCAAACTATAACATCATCCCTTTTAACTTTAGCAACTTCATCAGATTAAAATACCAATATTTAATGTTCATGCACTTCAACTTTTTATAACATACATACACATGTAACAAAATCCATAGAAATAGGATCTTGGACAAACTGTAAAACGATAAGGATCTGAATCGAGATCTACACCATGCATATGTAAAAATGTTAACTTTATCTATGAATTCGAATCATAAACACATCAAAGCTTAGATCTATCAAAATTTATGGGAAATCTCATACCTTTTTTCTTGTTTTTCATTTTAAATCTCTAGAATCACGAGTCTCTCTCTAGCTTTTTTCTTGGAAAACTTTGAGCATAAGAAAAAGAGTATGGGCGGATCTCTTAACCTTTATAGAGGACCTTTAGGCTATGAAACTTTCATTTTATCACTTTGGGTCCTTGTTCTTTCTTTTATAACTGCACCCACTTTTGTTTTTCTTAAACTAATTATCCTAAATTTTGAGGTGTTACATGCATATATTGCAAAGGAAATACCAAACGAGACCAACCAAATAAGAGGGTGAGCATTCTAGATATATTTCTTTGTACAAGAAAATAGGTTCGTTTTTCACTTTCTTTACTTCCTTGAGCTCTCTAGCCAAAGTTCTATTGCTTACAACTGCAACCTGGAAGACACGAAAACATTTTCAATCTAAACCTAAAATGTTGCATTTATATTGACCTAATTTAACACCTATCATAACATTCAAGCAAAGGTTTGTTGATACAAATCTTTAAATTAATGTGGGTTCTTTTTCAAATGGTGACAAACTGTGCACAACTTAAAAAGGTACCAACTGTATATAGAAAAAGAAAACACAAGATCAACTAAAATATTTGCTTATAAACATTACTCAACATAATTATATGTGTGTGATTAAAATGATGGGTATGACTTAGAATAGTGACAAAAGCGTTGGAGATAGAGCACCAAGTTTTGCCCTGTAAACACATATCCACAAGTTCACAATCATACAACACATAAAGTGCATTACATCATCTTCACTCAATCAATCTTGTTTTATATATAAAATAAAATATTATTCGTTTTTGCCTTTTCATTCTTATATGACTTGATTTATTATAACAAATAAATGTATGTTTTCATGGATCTCATTTATTAGTTTTAGAAGAAAAACGAAGTAAACTAACCAAACAGACCACTAAATAAAGTTTTATCAAAAAATAATAATTCCAAATTCCAAATTGCATGCAACTTGAGGTTCTAAGTTCATTATTATTCGACAGGATATTTAAAGATTTGTTGATATAAGTATTTTAAATCCATTTTATGTAACTTACACCATACTAGCTCGAATGAATTGTTATCTTTTAACAAACTAAGACAATTTCAAAAGACACAAGGCAGATTATATTGATACAAACAAACAAAAAAAAAGTACTTAGTAATATCTCATAGACGTGGTTTGAGAACGATGAGATAGATAGACTAGGTTTGAAAAGGATGAGATAGGCACAAACACTTCTTGTATCCCAGTAGAGAGCCTACACTCATTGACCTCCGGCTAAGATTTTTTACCACATAACTAAGTGTAAACAAACATGCAACTAAAGTGTACAAATTAAAGTTAAGAAAAACAAAAGTACTAATAAAAGAACTACACTACCTATAGCAACAAGTAGAGAAAACTAGTAATACTAGGAGTGTTCAAATCTGTATATTTGAAAATTTCACATAGTTGATTTTTAGATACTATGATGGATATCCATTTTTCTCCGGTAAACATAATATCATGAAATTTTATAGCCTTGAAAAGATACATAAAAATATGCAGTGATGGAGGCTATAGAGTAGTTTTAAGCGATTGACAGTGAAACTCCCTTTAGCGACTACAATTAAGGTTGATGGAGTGAGGTTTCTTTCATAAAAGAATAGAAATATATATGATATATATTAAGATTTAGGGTTTGAACTTGAGATTTATTCTATGAATAGTTAAATTACTAATAATATACTTTATAAATAAATAGATAAACAAATAAGATACTATGGCTATAAGTAGTTAAATTACTAATAAATATACTTTATACTTTATAAATAAATAGATAAACAAATAAGATACTATGGCTATTAGCATAACCTAGATATCCAATTTTTTAAGACAATTATCTAAATACAAATCGAATAATAAGGATATCCAAATTTAGGTTAATATAATTCAGGTTTGGCATTTCATATTCTTTATTCGAATGTTCTAATTCTTGTATCTTTGAACACCTTAGATAACAAAGTAAAGTTTTAAAAGACAAAAACTAAAAGAAGATTACCAAACCATGGAGTTATTAGCACCAACACCAATGAATAAAAACAAAGTGATAGGAAAAGCTTAGATGCTAAGATAAAGCTAAAACAAATTTATTCTACCCTCACACCCCTCCCTGAAAAAAATTAACCTATCCTACATCTACAACAATCTAGCGTAGCACTAAGCCACTAATCATGTGATTAAAGACATACAAGTTTAACAAATCTTTTATAATTAGCTCTCATCTCATGTCAATTTGGGTATGCGTGTGCTTATCCTCTCCTCCACAATGAAGGTTTTCACATGCTTTTAATTACTGATATGCATACTTAAACCATCTCAATTTCACTCTCTAAGCGTACTAGTAATGCTTGCCACTCCATATTCTCTCAAAAACTTCATATTGATAAACTATATAGAATCTTGGTGGACCTACCCTTTGGGTAGGGGTGCTCCCCACACCGCATGAAACCTTTTTATAATAGCAAGTTTTGACCTAATCCTGACCGATCCTCATGAAATTATAACACCGACCTCCATGAAATTATGATACCAACTTCATAGAATTTTAAGATCAACCCAAAATGAAATTCTATCATCGCAAAAAATTTTAATTTTAAAATTTAAAATTTTACTAATATATACCTATTATAAACAAATGAACAAATATAAATGAATTAATTTAGACAATTCACGCTCATTTTATATAAACTAATTTGTATTATTTAAATTCAAACTACAAAATTAACTATTATACTATTAAATTATTAACATATTAAGCTCATTTAATTTAACCAATTAAATTTGTATCCGTTATATGACTCCTGAATATATTGATTTGGATAATTTTTATTCGGGATCTTATACCACGTAAATCAATTTCCTCTTATAATCCTATTCGACTAAATGTTGTATTTCTAATAACGATTAAATTACTTTTATTATGTATTCTATATTTAACTTAGTTTTATCTTTTTATAGTATGTACCAACCTGACCTGATCCGACACGACGCGAATCAAATATAAAATCATTAATACTTAGCTATAGGCAACGATCATCAAAGGTTTCCTACCCCATAAACAAAATTTCTGAATCTTCCAGTAATACTGAGTAATTTTATTAATACTGAATAATTTTACTAATATGATCAGGAAAAAAATTATAATTCTCCATGTTATTTGCTTAAGACAGAAATCATAGAATAGTCCCCGTTTGCTTATTTAATTTCATTATTGGGTGTGTGAAGAAAGTCAATGTTATGTAGTTTGTAAAAGATTTCTATCTGGTTTTGGTTGCTGCTTGTGTGTTCGGATTTGGTGTTTCGTTGCTGTTTGGGAATAGTATTATATGATTTCATTCTACGATAGAAATATAGTATAGATTGTAGTTGCTTTTTTGGTATGCATACAACGAATGGCTTGGGATTTACATGTTATCCCACTGAGTAACATGCAAGGAAAATGTAATTAAAAAAGTAAATAAATAAATTCAAAGATCTTGATAGCTTGCCGTTAAATCCAACAAAATCTGGAGGAAATAGTTTATTGCAAGATGCATATCTTTTTCATATCTTGTTACCAATATCTACAGTGCTAAGTTTTTTGATTTTGTCCTCAATAAAGTTTATTATGAGTGACTGTTCTAGAATTTATGATCTTAATAGTAGTTATTTATTAGATTTAGGATGTAGTCATATCGAACCATTTGATTGACTGGTAGCCTTATTACTTCCCCCATTATAGAGGTGGTGACTTCGAGTTCTGTCGGCGGCAATATTCTGTTAGTGGATTAGGTTTTACCGCAATGAGCCTTTAGGCAACAGGTTTTCCCCGGAATTGGTGTTGTTAGTTTTGTACTATCTAGCATTGTCTGCGATTGCAGGCGTATGAGATTGTTTTTCCATTGGGTTACCCGGTGGGGCTAGGCTTTATTAGTTGGCTATTTAAAAATAAAAAGGATGTAGTTATGAATAAAATATGTGTTACATATATACATACATACATATATATACATTTATATATATATATATATATATATATATATATATATATATATATATATATATAAATGTATATATATACATATACATATACAGGGGTCGGTTACCATCAAAGTGTAATTTTCATGCGAAGTGTAGTTTTGTCCGCGCTACAATTACGCATAAAAAGTATATAATTACGCAAGTTATATTCATAATTACGCAAGTTATATTCATAATTACGCAAGTTATATTTATTATTACGCAAAAAAATTACTCACGCTATAAGAAATAATTACGCACGTTATATGATAATTACGCCATTAATAATCATACAAGTTATACGCATAACATATAGAAGTTTTAAAAAAATATTAATTTTTTTATAAAAAAAGTATAGCAATACTATGCTCATATTAAACAGGATAAAATGCTTGATTTTTTAGTGTATTTTTTTAAAAAATAATGTCATATAAAAAAGTTATATATGTTTAAAAAAACGAAAGAAATTTAAATAAGTCAACAATTGTAAGCTATTTTCAAATCTACCCCTACAAACATATTTGTTGTGTAATTATTCTATCTTTAATTTGAACCGTCAATCGCTTAGATCAATATTTGTTATCAATTCTTACACTTCGTACGAATTTTTTACTTTGTATCGTAAACTTTCCCTACACACACACACACACACACACACACACACACACACACACACATATATATATATATATATATATATATATATACACACACACATACATACATACTTACAGGGAGGGGCTTCACTAAAAAGTAATCTTAACGTTCTGTCAATCTTCATCTTCATCTTTCTACTCTAATAAAAGGTAAATGTGTATGCCACATATCAGCACCACAAGTATTCTGATCAAACTTTTCTCGCTTCTCTCTCTTATTTAATAATTACATTAATTACTAATGATATTATTTATTTTTACTTCATAAATTATTTTTTTAATAAATTAAGAAATACATCTTTTTATTAATGTTATTTCTATAGAAATAGTTTTTTATAAATAGAATATTTTTCTAAAAAATCAAACTATTTTTACGTAATATTTTAAAGTTAGTTTTTCTAAAGTAATAATTTTATAAAATAAAAATAATTAAAATAGAGAGTTACAGTAAGGACATTTTTAAAAATGGAAATTTTTTAAAATGTTATTTTGAAACAAAATATTTAATTTATCTTTAAAAAAATAAAAAAAAATTAAAAAGTTTATATTATTGTTTTATTACTTATAGTTATTACTCATACGTAATTCCAATGATATTATGTCTTAGTATATCGTTTTTTAAGTTTTTTTTATTTTAATATTTTATTTGTTCAACCCGTGTAATACACGGGTTTACTAAAGCTAGTAATCTAATAAAAGGGTAACTAGAGATAACACATGACACCACCATATTGCTGCTAATCAAAATTTTTCCCTTCTATCTACTATTAAATAACTACATTAATTAGTAATAATTTTATTTAAATCTTTTTTAGATTAAAAATAGGTTTTAAATAAATTAAGAAGAAATCTTTTTTATTAATGTTATTTCTAAAGAAATGAATTTTATAAAAAGAAAATTTTCTAAAATGTCAAACTTTTTAAAATATACGAAATATTTTAAATTAGTATTTTAAAAAGCAAAAAGATTTATGAACCTAAAATAATTAAAACTAGGATTTATAGTAAGGAAATTTTTAAAATTGATATTTTTTAGACTGTTTGTTTTGAAACCAATTAATTTATTTTTTGATAATACAAAAAAAGTTCATATTATTGTTTATTACTTATAATCCTTACTCATACGTAATTTCAATTGTATCTTATTTTAGAATATTATTTTATAATTAATAAAATTTTATTCTATTTAATATTTTATTTATTCAACCCGTTTAATACACGGGTTTAATAAAGCTAGTAATATATAATATGTAAAACCCCGAAATTCTATTTAAAAGAAAACGAAAGGAAAAGTATCTAAAAGGAAAAGATAAAGGATACAAGTTGAAGGGGGTAAAGTGTACTAAGTACAAAACTTTAATATTATATTAATAAGATGGGTATGGCCGCCCCCTTAAAGGGAGATCTGCTTTTGGGCCCTCGGCCAAAGCAGAAAGAAATGGGAGAAATTGGGTTTTGGAGAAGAAGAAGGGAAGAAGAAGCTGCAAAGGTTAGTTTCTTGGGTTTATGTTCGGTTTTAGCTTAGTTTGCAGCTTGTAACCGAAGTTCTCGGTGTTTTAGAAGGTTGTTCTCGAGATTTTGAGGCTGCTTCAAGGTGAGTTTCTAGATCCCCTTTTTAGTGGTTTTTTAAGTGTTTGGAGCTGTTATGCATACAGGGCAGAAGGTTTCTAAACCAAACCGTGAGTTTCTGCATGATGTTCGATTGTGTTCTATTGATGTATGTTTTTAGATGTTTTCCTAAGATGTGTATGATGTTTAGTTTGTTCTAAGTATGTAGTATGATAGATCTATGCCAAGGATGTGTTAGGATGATGATTGGGAGCTGGAAATAGCATAAGTTATGTTACAGGTTAATCTGTTCATCCGCATTTGCTGAACATTCAGCAGCTAAGTCTTTTGTTCATCAGCATTTGCTACAGTGTCATCCGCATTTGCTACAGTCATCCGCATTTGCTACAGTGTCCGCATTTGTTCTATCATCATTTCTTTGGACACTTGGATATTTTCTGAAGACTTTCATCCGTATTGTTCATCCGCATTTGCTACAGGTCCATCCGCATGTGCTACAGTGTCATCCACACTTGCTACAGTGTCATCAGCATTTCTTTGGATACTTAGAATATTTTCTGAAGGGTATTTTCTGAAGACTTTCGTCCACATTTGTTCTTGCTCATCCGTATTTCTTTAGGGACTTAGGTTTCTTTTTCTGGAATTTTGGGAAGTAGAATTTAAGTGCTAAGAAATGATGTTTCGGGGCGGTTTATGCTCATTTATGTTGCGTTTGCTTTGTGTGCTGCCAAGATGATGTTGTTCCATGCTATGTTTATGTTGTGACTTTACGTGGTATGATGTATGATTATTTTCGTAAAGTATTATGTAATGAAGTGAAAGATAACGATAATGAAAAGTGGAACGTAAAGAACAAATGAAAGTCTTGCAAGCAATGAATGGAGGTTCACAACCATGGGTTGTTAGCTCAACTGTGTGAGGTTTAGCTAACCCATAACGATGCACGCAGGGGTCTTGAGATAGACCAATATGTATGAAACGGGATCCTTGTCGCATACTCCGGTACTGTGTCAGTCTTCGGATATGAGTCGGGGTTTGTTTACAGGCCCCGGCATAGTATCAGTCTTCAGACATGAGTCGGGGGTATTGCATGAGACAGGATCTAGATAGAAGTGAAAGATAATAATAATGAAAGTTCGAAACGTACGAAATGAACGAATGAGAAATGAACGATGATGTACGTTGAGACAGATAAATGAATAATTATTATCAATGTGTACGTATGATGTACGACCACGATCGAGTGTAAAGTTTTGGTTCCAAAGAAAGTAAAGTATTTTTAAAGTAAGTGGCTAATCACAACTGGCCACTGTAATTAGGGACTTACTATACTTGACATTAACTGAGCTATTACCTTAATTGACCGTCTTGGTGTTTGAATCTTGTAGTTTTTTTAGATGGCGGGTGGTAGGTCTTCGAAGGCTTCCCGAGGGGGTGTGCATGGTGGACGTGATGCTGGAGCACGTGCCACGAGGAGAGGGGTTAGGGCTGCTAAGGCGACCCCTATAGGTCCCGAGGTTCATCAGCGCGAGGGCGTTGATGAGAGCGCAAATTTGAGGGCCTCAGTGAAAGAGGCGGTGGTTGAGGAGGTTCATCAGGTCATGCAGACAATCCTACCGTCTGTAGTGACCGAAGTTATTCGTGCTATGAGGGATGATGAATAGAAGGAGAAGGAGGAGAATAGGAGAACCGCCAGGCGAGGGGTGAAGCTGGAGATTCTGGGGATATGGAGCAACCCCAATACGGATATGGTTGTCTCCGATGATGACGAGGAGGCAGTGCCGGGAACTGCGAGGGGATGCAGTTATGGGGCATTCCAAAGATGCAGGCCCCCGACGTTTGATGGAAACGGAAGTACTGCGGCTGCTCAGTGTTGGGTGAGAGAAATGGAGGTGGTTCTTGACATCAGCGAGTGCCATGAGGATCAAAAGGTGAAGTTTGCTACCCACTCTTTTGTGGATTCAGCCTTATGCTGGTGGGACAATATTGTCCAGGCTGAGGGTACCAGGGCAGTCAGGAGGATGAGGTGGAAGGAACTGAAGAGGTTGGTGATTGAGGAGTTTTGTCCTCATAGGGAGCTGGACAAAGTCGAGAGGGAGTTCCTGCAGCTGGAAGCGGGAACGATGACACACCAGCAGTACACTATGAAGTTTAATGAGATGGCAAGACTGGTTCCAGATCAAGTGACGCCTGTGTCATGGAAGTCTGCCAGTAGATGTCCGCAGACATCTGGTCACTTCTGACCAAGCACGTTCAGGTTGGCGGTCGATTTGGAGGGAAGGTTGTACGACGAGCGAGAGACGGTGGCGATGATGGAAGAAGAGGAAGAGCGAGGCTATGATGGGAATGGAAGTGGAAGAAGGGGTGATAAAGATGGATTTGAGGCTGGTGGTAAGAAGGTGAGGATAGACGATCAGAGGATGGTAACCGGGGAAGTGAGGGCGTGCAAGAAGTGTGGAAAAGGCCACGAGGGAGAGTGCAAGTGGGGACTGAATGTCTGTTTCCAATGCGGGAAGGAGGGCCACAGGGCAAGGGATTGCCTTATGGCTAAATGCTACGACTGTGGTGAGACTGAACACATGAGCCCAGACTGCAAGAAGACTAGGGCAGGAAGCTCCGGCGCAAGGAAGGATGGTAGAGGATGAAGGCTAAAGCAGGTGCCCTGATCGAGAGGAGGTTGGAGCGGACTTCGACTTGACGTTAGGTACGTTTCTGGTAATTTAAATTGTGCATATATGCTTTGATTGTGGTGCTAGTGGTAGTTCGTTCCTGCTGCCTTGTGTTAAGTTACACGTTAGGAGTAGGAATATTGAAGAGCCATCGATGTAGAGATTGCTATGGGTGAGTCCACTAGGTTACCTATGCCCTAGAGAATTACGCGATAGAATCGCGAGTGTGCTTGTTTCTGCTAGACTGTTCAGGACAGACTTGGGTGGATAAACCTATCCCTTCGGATGAACTGGCTAGAGTTTGTGAGACAAACACCAAGTGTTGCAAAAAGATGGATTGATCAACAGTGCCCGACAAGAGTTCGATGCCGACCTTCGACGATGGAGTAATGATAAAGACCTCACCTTGGAAAGGGATCATTCGAATCAGAAAGCAAGGAAAGTGGATACCGAGGCATATAGGGTCGTTCTACATTACTGCTCAGAACGGAGAAGTGGCATACCAACTGGAGCTACCCGACTTGTTAAGTGGGACTCATCCGATGTTTCATGTATCTCGTTTATGAAAGAGCTCAATCGATGAGGAGATGATTGTGCCACTAAAGGACACTGTGATGGATGAAAGATTCAACTACGTTAAGCAACTGATGGTCGTTTCTGATGGAAGGAAGTGATGGACTAAGGAGAATGGTGGTTTCACTTGTGCGAGTGCAGTGGAGCCCATAAGGGATCTAAGCCTAAGTGTAAGATCAAGGAAGAGGAGAGACAGCGTTACCCGTAACTGTTCGAGAAGCGACAGGTTTCGGGGACGAAACCTATATAAGGGGGGTGGACTTGTAACACCCCGAAATTCTATTTAAAAGAAAACAAAAGGAAAAGTATCTAGAAGGAAAAGATAAAGGAAACAAGTTGAAGGGGGTAAAGTGTACTAAGTACAAAACTTTAATATTATATTAATAAAATGGGTATGGCCGCCCCCTTAAAGGGAGATCTGCTTTTTGGCCCTCGGTCAAAGTAGAAAGAAAGGGGAGAAATCGGGTTTTGGAGAAGAAGAAGGGAAGAGGAAGCTGCAAAGGTTAGTTTCTTGGGTTTATGTTCGGTTTTAGCTTAGTTTGCAGCTTGTAACCGAAGTTCTCGGTATTTTAGAAGGTTGTTCTCGGGATTTTGAGGCTGAAATCGCAAGTGGAGGTGTTTGGTTTGAAGAGCTACTTCAAGGTGAGTTTCTAGATCCCCTTTTTACTGGTTTTCTAAGTGTTTGGGGCTGTTATGCATACCGAGCAGAAGGTTTCCAAACCAAACCGTGAGTTTCTGCATGATGTTCGATTGTGTTCTATTGATGTATGTTTTTAGATGTTTTCCTAAGATGTGTATGATGTTTAGTTTGTTCTAAGTATGTAGTATGATAGATCTATGCCAAGGATGTGTTAGGATGATGATTGGGAGCTGGAAATAGCATAAGTTATGTTGCAGGTTAATCTGTTCATCCGCATTTGCTGAACATTCAGCAGCTAAGTCTTTTGTTCATCCGCATTTGCTACAGTGTCATCCGCATTTGCTACAGTCATCCGCAGTTGCTACAGTCATCCGCATTTGCTACAGTGTCCGCATTTGTTCTATCATCATTTCTTTGGACACTTGGATATTTTCTGAAGACTTTCATCCGTATTGTTCATCCGCATTTGCTACAGGTCCATCCGCATGTGCTACAGTGTCATCCACACTTGCTACAGTGTCATCAGCATTTCTTTAGATACTTAGAATATTTTCTGAAGGGTATTTTCTGAAGACTTTCGTCCACATTTGTTCTTGCTCATCCGTATTTCTTTAGGGACTTAGGTTTCTTTTTCTGGAATTTTGGGAAGTAGAATTTAAGTGCTAAGAAATGATGTTTCGGGGCGGTTTATGCTCATTTATGTTGCGTTTGCTTTGTGTGCTGCCAAGATGATGTTGTTCCATGCTATGTTTATGTTGTGACTTTACGTGGTATGATGTATGATTATGTACGTAAAGTATTATGTAATGAAGTGAAAGATAACGATAATGAAAAGTGGAACGTAAAGAACAAATGAAAGTCTTGCAAGCAATGAATGGAGGTTCACAACCATGGGTTGTTAGCTCAACTGTGTGAGGTTTAGCTAACCCATGACGATGCATGCAGGGGTCTTGAGATAGACCAATATGTATGAAACGGGATCCTTGTCGCGTACTCCGGTACTGTGTCAGTCTTCGGATATGAGTCGGGGGTTTGTTTACAGGCCCCGGCACAGTATCAGTCTTCAGACATGAGTCGGGGGTATTGCATGAGACAGGATCTAGATAGAAGTGAAAGATAAGAATAATGAAAGTTTGAAACGTACGAAATGAACGAATGAGAAATGAACGATGATGTACGTTGAGAAAGATAAATGAAAAATTATTATCAATGTGTACGTATGATGTATGACCACGATCGAGTGTAAAGTTTTGGTTCTAAAGAAAGTAAAGTATTTTTAAAATAAAACTAGAACTCACTCAGCGTCGCTGACTTTTGTATGCATGATAGTTGGCAGGTATATTGTTGATGCTGAGGAGTTGCAGGCATGGATGCATACGTTACTGGGAGTGTTTTGAAGGCTGGCATCCACGTTTTGACATGTTAACGTAATTTGAAATATGAATGAGTGTTGTAATGAGATGAATTAACATGTTTTTGATTATTAATGAAAGTTTTAAATTCCGCTGCAAAGGTATTGTATGTTTTAAATGTTTTATGCGATGACGGTACAGTTTGTAAGCGTTCCGGAAACGGGGCCTTACATAATAAAATAGTAAAGAAGATGACACGTGTTAACACATGATATATCATCACCCTTATTTTGTAGCTCAAACTCATTAGTTAATATTATGAATTAAATGAATGCCACATTACTTTTTACTCCATTTAGAGTTTAGACTAGATTAGATTTCATTTCAATCAACTTAATTATTTTTAGATGACTAGATTAATAAATGGGATAACTTTGTAAAATAGTAATCAAGTTTCAGTATTGTTCTAATTAGGTCACTCATAAAGTTTTTTGTTTTAATCAGGTCACTCATAAAATTTTTTGTCTCAATCAGATAACTAAAGTTTCAAGATTGTTGCAAAGTATTTTAAAAAATTGAAATATTTAAAAATATTAACAATACTTATAAAAAACTGAATTATTTTAAAAAACTTGTGAATTATTTAGAAAAATTGAAAAAAATATGAGTGACTTAATTGGAACACTTTTAAAACTATAATGACTTGATTAGAACAAATAAAAGTATTACTGATCTAATTAGAACACTCCTAAATTTTTAATGACCTGATTGAAACAAATAAAAATATGAGCGACTTAATTGAACACTACTAAAACTTACTTACTATTTTATGAAGTTTTTCCTTAATAAATTATTTCAATTCTTATATACATATTTTAATTCAAAATAATGTTTATTATCAGTTTAATTATTCAAACATATATTTCGAATTATACGTGCTAAAGGCGATTTATAGGCAGAAAGGATTCAATTAAAAATGTTTTAAAATAAAATTAAATTTTAGTCTTAGTTCTATAAAATTTATTATTTTAAAATAGATATATTTTGTAATTATCTTTAGCTGCTAACTATTTAATTTAATATTTTTATTAAACTGGTGTAATACACGAGTTTCTAAACTAGTTTTTTCATATATAGTTGTGATCAAAGTTGTAAGATTTAAATGTTCTTCATGTTTTTTAAACGTTCATAATTTTTTCATACAACACTATATTTTACAAAAAGTTGGCACCACTACATAGAGCATTTTGTCTATTTAAATATAATATATAGTATTATTTTATATATATATATATTTTTTAAAATTGTTGCAAAAATTTACTATTATACAGTAAATTAACAGTTTTGTATGAAACACATTACATTGTGCTCTTTGAGGTAAAAGTTTATTGTCCGTTTCGCTGTAAAACAACACATTTTGTTTTGTTCTAGGGTAAAATTGTGTTGCATTATAGAAAAAAAATACCTTTTATGTTCTTTTGTGTTGTTTTAAAGTAAAGTGTTAATTGTTTTACCCGTTTTACCCTAAAACATGTTTACACTAAAACAACACAAAAACTACATTACTTTCCGGTGATGTTCTATGTTGTCTTATTATAAAACAAAACAAAATAAAACTTCTTGTGTTGTTTTAGAGTAAAAGATAAAACAACAAGTTTTCTGTAAAACTCTGTTGTTTGTTTTACCGTAAAACAAGATGTTTGTGTTGTTTTATGCGAAAACTATACTTTGGGTAAAATTGTGTTGTTTTACTAAAACAACAGTTTTTGTGTTATTTTAAAGTAAAATTATATCGTGTTACCATAAATAACACGTTTTGAATTTTGATTATATGTCATTTACCATACCTTGAATAACATATGTCAAAATATTAGTCTTTCTCATCCTATTTAGGTAAAAACTAAACCTATTTAATGAAAATAAAAATATTAACTATTGTTCAATCTTAACCAAAGATTAAAATTAAGGTATAATAGAAAAATACAAAATTAGTTTTTGCAAAATCTTTACTAATCATGCTTCTCTCCCCTCTCTCATCTTTATCTTTATACTACAATATAAGAGTAACTTGAGATGACACGTGTCAGCACCACAATCATCCTCATCAATTTTTTTCCGCCCTCTTTCATATTAAATAATTAACTTAATTATTAATAATATTATTTAATACTTTTTTAAATTTAATAAATTAAGAAAGAAATCTATTCATTAATGTTATTTCTAAATAAATAATCTTTTTATAAAATAATGATTTTTTCTAAAGTATAAAACTTTTTTAAAAATACAAAATATTTTAAAATTGGTATTTTTAAAAAGTTAATTTTTTAAAAACTAAATATAATCAAATTTCGGAGTTATAATAAGAACATTTTTAAAAATGATATTTTATACGGTTTGTTTTAGAACAAAATGTTTATTTTTTTGGAAAAAAAATTTAAAAACAAAATTTTAAAAGTTGATATCACTGTTTTATTATTTATAGTAATTTCTCATATGTAATTTCAATCATATCATATATTTGAATATCATTTTATAAATATTAATTTTTATTATATTAATATTTTATTTATTCAACCCGTGTAATACACGGGTTTACTAAATCTAGTCTTTTCTATTCCACTATTTCTCTCTCATCTATTATCTTTCCTAATTTACTATAATATATAAGAAAATCTATGTTACATGTATGTAACACTCAATTGTTATGTTAGGTATATATAACAAGGTCTTATGTAACATACATGAAACAAGAAAATTTGAATATTGAAATCATAACTGAAAAAAACCAAAGAGATAAAAAGAAGAAAATGAAGACTATAGAAGAATATGGTTACATATATGCAACTAAGTTACCTTAGTTGTTTTTCATGATCAATACCGTGAAAGTCCTTTGTAATTCATAGGTAAAAAACATACTACACATCTTTTTGTTATGTATATATGACTACAAGTTATATATAAAACTACGGGTTACATATATGTAACCCAACATGAAGAAGATAACTTTTGTTATGCGATTAATTTAGTTTTTTAATTTAACATAAACAATCAAGCTAGGAAGCTAGTCTTCATTTAATATCATGCAAAGATGTCATCTGTATCCCTTCACCAATTAAACTAATATGCTTACAAAACTTTATGTTGCTAATGAGTTCTAGTTTTAAGTTTAGCAATATATTTTATCATAACATACTTTGCCATACTTTTTTAAGAAGTAACTTTACACATAGTTATACCTTAAGTTTAGCATCATTTTAATTATAACTTTCTTTCTTTAGAATTACTTTAACATAATTTATCATGTACTATACTTTAAAATTTCTTTACATTTACTTTATCTTTCTCTTTGAGCTTGTACAAGTACAAAACCCTCTTAGATGGAGAGCTTGCAATGAATGCAAAACCCTATCAGTAAGCATACATAGAGTATGACTCCTATCAAGGTGAGTATGCATAAGGCAATGCTCCTATGAGGTGAGTATACATAAGGTATGACTTCTATCAAATGAGAGTGTAGAAATTCAAACTCCTTTAGTGCTCCTTAAAAAACTTTATACTTAGACTTTCATATGTCAGCTTTACATTTGGCGTCCAATTTATCATTCTTGATTTTCATAATAATTAATTGTGTCCTTTAACTCTTTAGCTATACTTTAATTGTATTATACGTTAACACTCTATCAAATGACACTATGTAACACTTTAATATTTTGTTCTTAAGCATTGATGTTCATTTATTCTCTCTATAAGATGTGAGGTCTCTATCTCTCTTCCTTTTTTTGGAAACTGTGTGATGCAAGAAAAGAAGGAGGGGTGGATTTCATCTTTTAAATCTAAGGAATCTTATGGTCTTTCCCTCTTTTGCACTTTATTACAGAATCATTCTTCTTTCACCACTTTTAACCTTAAACTTTTAAGTAACTTATTCTTGATGAAGATATGGATTGTTACTATTATGATGAAATGTCTATTAAGAGAGAACTAGGTTATGATGAAATGCCTTTGAGCCTTCATTTTTATAGTATATATATAGAATAAGATGTTACTTTATGTAAAAAATTACATATATCTAATATTTAAATGTTATGTATATATAATGTGTTATTTTCTATGCATAATATATAACATTTTTATGTAAAAGAGATGTTATGTGTATTGAATATGAACTATTACCATTGTAATCTAAATAAGTATATGTCATGTCGGAAGAGATGAAATAGATTTTGGTTATGATGATATGTCTATTGAGACATTACTTATGTTGTTGATACATATATGTAATAATACATAATTTATATGTAAAAAATAATACATATATGTAATATTAAGATGTTATAGATAGATAAGTGATGTGTTGTTTTCTATACATAATGTATATCACTCACATGTAAAAATATGTTCCCTATATGTATAATATGTACAATTGTACATATTATGAATAGTTACGATTGTAATGAAGTTAATACGTTTTTAGTTAAATGTTACTTTTACATCTATTGATGAAATGCTAACTCTACTTCTAAATGCTTATAAAATGTTTGAGTTTAAATGATAAGCTTTTAATTATTTGGTTTAGTACTGAAAGAATACTGATCTTGCTACCAAAAACAAGAAATACATGAAGATAACATTATTTATAATTTCCTTTACACATGATTTTTAAACTAAAAGGTTTTATATATTTAGCTTTTAAGTTGAACAAGTTTTTCTTTTTTTAAACATTACATGTATGCTACTTACATGTTTATAGTAAAAGCTATTAATATATATATATATATATATATATATATATATATATATATATATATATATATATATATTAAGACCGTACACCAATCAAAGATAACAAAAATAACCACTTACAGTTTTTTTATAAAAAAATAACATTACAATAGAACTTCATTTATTGGTGTGATTTATATAGGGAAAAAAGATGCTGAATCTATGCAACATGTGACATCCGGTAATTTTCCATTACCAAACTCCGTTAGTTCCGTTAAGTCTTGCATAAACGTGTCGTGAGCACACACTAGTTGTCGTTGAACATTGGTGACTTAATAATAATTAATAATGATAAGCAAATAATTATTTAACTAGCTATGTTGGTTATTAGTTATGATTACGCGATTCAAATATTATTTATGAATTTTATCGCGTAATGTGAAAACGTGTGTATTTAATTCGTGAATCTTGTGACTGGTGAAAATAATTTATAGAATTATTATTGTTGATTAATAATGTGTGTATTATTAAGTTTAAACCTTTTAAAAAGTGTTTAAAAGAATTGTCTTTTTATAAAATACAAATTACAAGGTTTAAATGGTAAATATACTAAATTAAGTTACAAAATACAAAATCCCAACCCTAATTCCCCATCCTCGGCCGCGATAGACCTTCACACACACACACACACTCGAAATCGACCAAGAACTAGCAAGGAATCCTCGGATTTGATCGATTACAAGTCATAGAACACGTTAGGAGCATCAATTGCAAGCCATTACACGAAATTAAAGGTTAGTTTTTGGTATTCTTTTGATGTGTTTTGTACATGGCCGAGAACTTGGGTTCGAAAATCTACAATTGAGTGTCAATTCTTTGATGTTTGTTGATGTTATTATGTTAGTTAGATTGTATAGATGTTAGTTAACGTTGATTATGCAAGAAAGCTTTGATTTTGATGCGTTGTTCATAGGTTACTAATAATAGTAACTTTATTTGCATGAATATGATGATTGGATGATGAATTGATGTTTTTAAAGTGTTTATGATGTTATATGGGTGTTAGAATGATGATGTTGATGCTAGAAACCTAAGAATGGATGTTGTAGTTCATATGTTACCAAAAGTAGAAACTTTTGGTTTTGAATATTGATGAACCATGATGATATGATGTGTAGAACATGTCTAGATGATAGCATGAGTTTGAATTGGTATTTTGTTAATGAAATCATGAATGTATTGGGTGTTAGATAGATTTTGGGATGCACTTTCCCAAAAGGGAAACTTTATTTGCACAAAATCTTGGATATGATGATTAGGGCATGTTTGTGATGTTAGGATTATGTTAGCATGTTTGTTAATGGTTTCTAATGTGGTGGAATGTATTGTTTGGGTTGTATGAATGCTTAATTGGTTAATTGAAAGATTTGGTCTCTTTGTGGGTATACATGATGATGGGTCATATGGGTAATGATAGGACTATTGTTTGGGTTGTAATATATCACTTTGGAGTATTTTGGTTGGTATGAATTCTGTTGATTAGTGTGACGATGATTGTTATACACGTGTGCGAATCTGAGGCCCCTACTTAGTAGGATTGGCAGGGTTTAGGGTGTGAAGTCGTGAGTGGCTTCACATGGCATGTTGTGCATGATTTGATTCTGTGTATGATGCATGGGTTATGATATAATTATGTTGAACATGATGATTGTTTGAGATTCGCATGACTTGTATGAAAATCTAGTTTTATGATGATCTAGGTAGTATATGTGGTTAATGAAGTGATATATGTGAACAACTTGTATGATAATCATGGTTATGAACTGTTATATTTGATTAAATGGAATTTCACCTATAATGTCACCAACGAGTCAACTGGGTCAATGTGTTCTGTTTTTCCAAAACCTTGAGTTCTTTGGTTTATAGAGCACTTAGGGTTTCATCATGATTCTGTGTACACGTACTTATGTAGTTGCGTGTTCTAGGTGACCCCTGAAGGTTGTCTTTCCACTCTCTCTTTCAAGTTAAGCTCTTAAGTCTTTGTTGTGCACACCAGGTGAGTTCATGCCCCACTCTTTTGCATACTCTCTTTTGGGGGAGATAGTATACTGGTTTTACAAACGCTTACTTTATATGAGTTGTGTATAGTATGATATAGTGCTGAATACCATGAAAGTCCTCACACTTTCGGATTGTTAATAATGTTGATTAGCGGGAAATCTTGGGTAGTACTACTGGGTCTGACGAGCCCCACCTGTGCGACTCGAGGTCAAATGGGTGCAATTTTGTCCTAACACAAACATCGTCACGACCTGGTAAGTCGTGACGGGAGGCAACAAACGAAACACAGTCAGCTTCAATCGCGAAATCACTATGATTATTACTTGTGAATATGGATTAACTAGCTATTTTCAATGCACTTCTTATATTTCGCAACTATTACTATTTTATGATTAACGCAAACTCTTGAACTCACCAACCATTGTGTTGACTCTTTTAGTATGTTATTCTCAAGTTGAGGTTATCATTGCCTAAGAGCACGTGCACGGGTCAGCATCACTGTAGTTGTCAGCATGATTAAAACTTTGTTTTGGTTTGGTTATTAAACATTTAAGTATTTGTTGGTATTACTTTGGGCGCGTGTGTTTGCGCAATTTACATTATGTTACTTTACTTTGCTCTTTCTGCTTTATTAAACGCTTCCGCATATTTTAAAGTTAAACTCTGATTTTGAATGTTTGTTCATATAGAGTCGTTCTGAGTAACTAATGACTGAGATCCTGGTATGTCACACGCCTCGCGGTAAAACCCTGCATGTGGATTTGGAGGGTGTGACACAACAATTTTTTTAGACAATTAATTAAAGAAAAAGAAAAAAATATGTAGCATTTTCCTAGATACAAAAAATAGTTTTCGGGTTCACACATAAAACCATGATTTACAAAAGATCCATCTCACATACATATATATATATACACACATACATATACATATATATATATACATACATATACATACATACATACATACATATATATACTTACATATACATATACAAATTGAGAACAAATAATAACCCTTTATTGATAACTTGCCTTTATATATGTATACAGATAGGTAAGAGATCATAGATAAACCATTTGAAATTATGCAAACCAATAAACCAAATTTCAGCCACTTATTAGATTAAAATCAATGGTCCAAAATTTTTAAAATAAAAAAAATATATTTTTTTTTCAAATGGTGAGACCTATATACAAAAATAAAAATAAGGTAAATTGGTCATTTTCTATACATTTGAATTCTGGGCTTTTAAATTAATAATCATACACACCACCTCCTCATTTCCACCACACAAACACACACTCTCTACAAACTAAATATCATCTCTCCCTCTCTTGTTTTCTCTCTCTAAAAGCTAGCAACAATGGGGCGATAGTGGCTAACCACCATCTACAGAAGCGGCTGCGATGACGATAGCGGCGACGGCGGTTGCGATGGTGGTGGCGGCGTCTCCGACGATAGACTGGTGGTAATCTCTCTCATTTTCTCTCTCTAAAAGATTGCAGCAGTGGGGCGACGATGGCGACAGTGGCTAACAACCATCTACAACTGCGATGGTGGCGACGACGGCTGCGATGGTGGTGACGGCGTCTCCGACGACGGACCAGTGGTTTTTGGTTGGTGTTCAAGGTTAAAACTAAGTCTATTTTGTTGTTTTAAGAACTTTTTATTGGTGTTCAACTTTAGATCTGAGTTTGTCTTGTTGGTTATATTTGTTTAGATCTAGGTTACACATGTGCGATGGTGGTGACATCTCCGACGACAGACTGGTGGTTTTTTTTGTTGGTGTTCAAGGTTATATCCAAGGTTTTTTTGTTGTTTTAAAACATTTTGTTGCTGTTTAAGTGTATATTTGAGTTTTTCTTGTTGGTTATATTTTTCTAGATGTGGGTTACACATGTTCATATATATACATATATATATATATATATATATATATATATATATATATATATATATATATATATATATATATATATATATATATATATTGGTTAGATCTATTTTTACTAGATTTCTTGAATATAAATGCTGGTATTTTTTATATAAACATGTGCAAAGTGAGTTTTACATATGTGTAAACCGAATACACAAATGTGTAAACTGAATATATGTCACACCCTCAATTTTCACAAACAGGGTTTTACCGTTAGGCACGTGACATACTAGGATCTCAGCCGATAGTTACCCCAAACAACACATAAAATTACAAAACATAGTTGTTCATTATTATCAGAAAGTACCAAAATCATAATTAATAATGAATTCATAAAAAACATTTGCGGAAGCTTAATAATTAATTAATTAAAATTTGACTAACGCAAAAACACCCGCAACCCAAATAAATGTAAACTTACCAAAGCTAGCATTTAAACTGTTTGAAAAGCAATCAGTATATGATAGAAGTGATGCAATGCTCCTAAACGTTCACACCTTATGAACCTGAAAGAAACATGCTAAAGTGTAAACACAGGGTTGGTGAGTTCACAGGTTTTGATAAACAATGACATAATTGAAAGCAGATCCAGTAAACAATGTAATATCAATAGATAGCAAGTCTACATAACAAGTTACATAGTGTATGAAGTTCGCAACCGAAACTAACAAATATAAGTATGCCTCGGCTGTGGTTACGAGACCACAGCAACAAAAATTAGGTCAATTAAACACCCGTTTGACATGCAGTCGTGCTAGCACGACTAGCCCGGGTGGGGTTTGTCCAACCCAGTAGATCTACTTAGAATTACCACGCTAAAGTACACAAATTAACGGTCCGAAAGTGAGGACTTAAATTGGTACGAGACTAGTAAGCATGTGATAATTATAGTAATACTAATCAAATGAAACAACGTTTAAAAGTGAACATATTTCTTTTCCCCAAAAAAATTATATGTAAAGTGGGGCCGTAAACTTACCTTGAATGCACAGCAATACGTAAATGCAATCACAAATGATTAGGTTCCCGGATAACCTAAATTTCATTTAATATTAAATTAATATTATATATTAATAGCACAGTTCAGTTTCGCGTTCACGGCTTGGTTACGACGCCAGTCATCGATTTTCCTATTCACACGCAAGCACACGTATACACACCAATCCGCCTCGAATGCATAAAACCAAATTATCATGTATAAAAGTACACTTTATACACTTTAATTATATGACATTTTTATAATAAAACCCATACGTTTAGTAATACGTCATTCACACATCACAAATGCGCAACGACCCAAACGAAACACACATTTATAATGTATATTACACACGTAATATATATATATATATATATATATATATATATATATATATATATATATATTATACACACACATATAACAAGCACACATATCATATGACTAGGGTGCTTAATCACCATGTACAACATAATAACAAAACATTCTTAATTAGCACTACATTAAACCCACACCACAAACTAAATCTTAAACATGAACAATACTCCCACATGCATGAATACCACCTACATATGCTTGTTAACATACACAATCCATACCCACGAACATTCATTATGCATTCACACACCACAAGACATTTAATATGCGCGCACACACACACAACACGACATCTAACCATACATATTCATGAGCACACATTTTCTCCCCAACCCCATGCAACTCGCGGTCGAGCCCCTTGCACACACCACCATCACCAATGCACAACCACCATAACCACACACACATGCACGGCAGAACCCACACACCCCCCACGATGAGCACCCACACATCACATAACCAATACCCTAGTCGTCCACCGTGAACACCTACACCACCGAAACCCTATTCATCACCGAACATGCGCACAACACACCAAAACACCCAAGAATAACTGGCAGGGTCTCCCAACACCTCCAAACCCATCATCGTACCACCCCTACCACCGAACACATAACAGGAAAACAATTATATCGATAAACATAAGAAGAGGCACTAGAATAATCGAATATATCTATACACATGTAAGCACACATCCACCGCACAACCTCCACGCATGAAACTCAACGCAGAACCATAGCCCAGAACGAAACTTTAACGTACCGAAATGAAGTAACAAAAGGAAAACCGTACCAGCAGGTTCATGCGAGAAGTGAGAGCTTCTGAAGAGAGTTGTCGTCGCGTGCCCACGGTTGCGTTGCAGGGAAAGAAGTCTCCGGAATAAGGATGGGATGCCGCCGAAGGAATAATAGGTTTCTTTAGGGTTTACGAGAAAAGAAACAATTATGGTGGGTGGGTGAATGGGTCGCGAGTGGTGAGAGTATAACCGAGACGGGGGGGGGGGGTCGGTTAGGGTAGGGAGAGTTTGTTAGGTTAAGGTGAAATTAATAATTTGTTTAGGTTGTTAATTGTTTAATAGTTAAATCAATAATTAGTTAAAGATAGAATCAAATAATTTAGGTTGGGTTAAGATAATAACATCAATATTATTTGATGTAATAATTTCTATATGACAAGAAACTAAATGGCAAGAAATGTAATTTGACAACAAGGATTTAGCTCGTGACATTACCTTGATAGTACGAGGTGTCACAATATACACATATGTAAACTTATTTTTTTTCTTCATATTTATATTTTCTATACTTTAATTAGTTGCTGATTAATATTGCATCTTGTTTTTCTTTTTCAGACTATGTTGAATTATTCAAATTTGATATGTGAGCAAGACATAATCAACAAAGAAGCATGTAGATTTTTTTTCTAATTTTGAATTTTTTTTTTTGGTTTTAGATGCAGATTCTTTTTTGATTTTATAAATATTTTACTCATGTTAAAGTATTTATAACTATCTTTTACACATATGTTAATTAGTGAGAAACATGTGTTAAAGTATTCATTGAATTATTTACACATGTGTTAAAATAATCTAAACAATATTTTACACATGTGTTAAGATACAGAGAAAATATCAAATCAATAACACATAGGATATTATGTTAATATAATACTAAAAAATAGTACAAGTGAAAAGTAGAGAAAAAAATGAAAAAAAGACTAAAATGCCCTTAACATTATATTTCTTTTTTTAATAAAACATCAAGATCAATGAATATCAATATGTTTTTTGTTTAAATAAAATTATTAGACATATAGAAGATTATGATCATTTATGTATATGTCTAAATTCGCAAGTGTAAAAAAGTTTACATTGGTGTAAGTTTTGCAAAAAAACATATATATTTAAGTTGTAAGTAAAACTTACACCAATGTAAACATTTTTACACTTACGAATTCATACATATACATAAAATATCATAATCTTGTGTATGTGCAATAATGCTATCGCAATCAAAAAAATTATGATTTTGATTAATCTTGATGAGTTTTCACAAGTTATCGCAATAACACAAGGTTCTCATTTGAACCTACCCTATATATATATATATATATATATATATATATATATATATATATATATATATATATATATATATATATATATATATATATATATATATATATATATGATGTGTATCTTTTGTCCCCTCTAAACATCTTAGCCCACCAACCCTATAAAAGCCATTGATATAATATATAGATTCAAATGGTTTAGATTAGATCAAGGGTAAAAAAGTCTTTTATGCTCTCTACTTTTCTTGTACTTGCTAGACACTCTCACCCATAAAATAAGCCTATCTCTCTTAAATTGTAACTTCATCTTCTTCATAACTCTTCTTAGATTTGGAGTTTCTCACCATAAAAATCGATGTTACTCAGTCCCGTAACCATGGAAGCATCAAAGAGTCTCCAACACGATACCGGAAGTTTCAACCTATTAATCCTTTAATCGGAAATTTTCCCTCTTTTTGAACAATGAAAGGTCAAAAGTTTTCCTTTAATCGAAATTATTGTTCTTTTTTTGATCTTTTGTTTGAAGAAAAATTAACCTGATCGAGCAATTCTATATTATTCGTCTATTGTTGATTATTATTCTTGTTATGATCTGTTGTTAGTTTTGAAGACTTCAACGTACATGATTTCATCTCAAATTTATTACATTTACACCTAATTTTGTTGTGCTGAATATTTGATAATATGTAGAATCTTGATAATCTTGAATCTTGTTAATCATGATAATATGTTGGAGGGTTAAGATGCACTAATGATTTTATAATATATAATTCAGGTTTTTGTTTGACCTTTGTTCATGACATTAGTTTTGTTAAACTTTTGAGCAATTAGCATCAATATTGCTTAGCACTTTATGTAACCGGGTAACTTAGCTTGTATTATAACATAAAATATTTGGGATGGCACTCATGAATTAATTTTGAAATTATGGTCATTTCCTTGATGCGAATTGTCCATGCCTGTATCTCAATTATATAATTTTTGAAATTATGGTCATTTTCTTTATATATTGGGTGCCACTTAGGTGTTTGTATTTAAGATGACATCGAACTCACCTTGCAGATGGATTTAATAGTATATTTTGAGTGCCACTTGCATATAGAATTCATCTTGCAGATGGATTTAAGTCAATCTCAACCTTATTTTTGGCTAATTGATTGCTAACACTCTATAAAATTCATAGAACTAGCGCTAAGATCACATCATGTTAAGGTTACCTATTCAATTTTTACTAATTGTGTATGTTTTTAAGGTTTTAAATTAGCAAGGAACTTAAGAGAGCCAATTGAATTATATCCAACAATATAACTTCATAAAAATTTGAAGATCAGTTTTATGTCTTTGATGAGCACCAAGATATAACCAATTGTTTACTCAAGTATCGTGCTAAAGTAATCTTAGTATTAAAGAAAATGAGTTTCTTACACTGATGCAACACCTTCTTACATCGATGTAACAAATTCTTTCATCGATGTAAAACCCGTTGTTACATTAATGAAACATTGTGTTATGTCAATACTTGGTGCATTGTTTATTCTTTAATTATATCTAAAATCATATTTGTTAGTGTATATATATAGTTATAACTTTTAAAATGCTTCATGTACTGGTGCTATGAATGCCTTCATTCTATTTGTATACTTGCCTTTTTGCTTACCCACATCTTTTTATGTGGCAGGTAAAATAAGGACATAGAGGTGAATATGCTGAGAGCGGAATCCATGAAGCATGACCTATTAGTAGTCTTATATCTTACTTATTAGGTTAATGCGAATCTTTTTAGGTATCTTTTTACCAACGGGGAAAGAGATAGTGGTGATTTTGTTTATGATTTTTGTTTCATATACAGAGGTTGTGCATTGGAACTTATTTGTTAAAAATGCTATCTTAAGTTGTTATATTTATTTGGCTATGTAATTCAGCCGATATATGTTTATTTACAAATAGAAAATATACCCTATATGTGAGGTTTGTTCTTCAATATATATTCATTACACCAGTGTAAGTGTTGTTACACTAATGTAATGTCTGAAGTCTGTAAAAAAATTATCGTGACTATATTGGAATTAAAGAAAAAAGTACAATGAGTTTGATATTATAAAAAATAACATAGTAGTAAATAGTTATAAGGGTTTTAAAAATATTGGGAAATCTTTATATAAAAAAGGGAATGAAATTGGGTGAAAGGTGACACTTGTCATCTTATTATTAAATCTTGTATTTTTGTGGGTGTGTTAAAAAACCATAATACAATTTTCTTATTAAAAAAGTAAATGGACACATGAAATTTCATTCAGAACTTTTTCCATCATTGCATGAGAGTTAATGAGTTAACACATATAAATTAGGTTAACATTGGAAAGGTTCAATATATATATATATATATATAGACACACGCACACGTATACATATATAAAATTGAGAACAAATAATAACCCTTTATTGAGAACTTGCGATAACCTATCATGGTCGATCAAAAATAATATTTTTATTGAAAATAATAGTATTAAACATATATAAGATTATAGATGTAAATTCGCAAGTGCAAAAAAATTAGGACATGTTTACATTACACTTAACCTACAAAAAGTTTATATAGTTGCAAGTGTACATGTAATTTACACCATTTTTAGCTTTCTATCACTTGTGAATTTAAATATACATATATAAAAAACATAATACTGTATGTATATAATAATTTTATTCCAACAAAAAATAACGATTCAATTGATCTTAACGGGTTATCGCAAGATATCACAATAACATAGGGCTATTATTTGAATCTTACCACACACACATACAAACACACACACACACACACACACACACACACACACACACACACACACATATATATATATATATATATATATATATATATACATACATACATACATACACACACACACAAACACACAATGTTAAAAACTCATGTATTACACATATTGAGTAAAGAAACCATAAAAAAATAAATATTAAATGTTTATTTCTTTTTAATGTTTTCTGTACTTATTTAACTTGAGAAATTAAAGTTTTTTAAATTTATTATCATTTCCTTTTATGTTTCATTATCATAATGTATTTTTTATATTGTATTGTATTTTTACCGTATTGTTTTAATTATTGTGTTGTATTTTTATTGTACTATTTTTTATTATTTGTACTATTTTGAGTAAAACAACATATAAATATACTGATTTTAATATAAAGTAATACTATAATTATAAACAACACATAACGTGTTGTTTTATGCTAAAACAATACTGTTTTTTATTATTTGTACTATTTTGAGTAAAACAACATATAAATATACTGATTTTAATATAAAGTAATACTATAATTATAAAACAACACATAACGTGTTGTTTTATGCCAAAACAACATTGAACATGGTGTTTTACCTCAGCTTGTTTTATTTTAAATAACACATAAATGTATGTAATTTCATGTGATGTTTTACCCTAAAATAATATAGAACGTGAAACAACTGATACTGTGTTTTCTTATCTCAAAACAACACAAAATGCGGTGCTTATTGTAATCAACACAATTACACAACATTTTTATGTGATATTTTAACATAAAATTACACAAAACGTGTCGTGTTACCCTAACACAACACATAACACACTTTTTACAATAAAACAACACAGAACTGATGTATTACCATAAAACAACACATAATATGTATGTGTTTTAGCATAGAAATATATGTGTATAAACTGCATGAATGCATGATCCTTACGTATGCAAGTATTATACATTGTGATATTTGTGAAATATTAAGAATGTTAAACTATATGATTATGTGATTAGTTATTTAAATTACATATCATACATCTAATTAATACATAATGAACTAAGTTCACAACCTAATAAATCAAAAACCAAATAAGTTAAACTTTTGAAGATTTCATGAAGAACCTTAACTAAGCTAATCTTAAAAACACTTATTGAACTTAAACACTAATCCATCCTACTTGGCTTAAGACTAATACAATCCTTGCCTGTACCCTCGGCCGAATACATCATTAATATCACCACACTAATCCACATCCAAATGCATGACACCTAACACACCTTAACCTTTAACACCTAGCAATCTACACAACCAACTCATCAAACTAATGATGACTTCTAGCCTAACCAAAAGTTATCATTATTGTGTAATGGTGGCAAGTTCTCAACACTCTTAGTGTCCAAAGCTCTCGGCCGACTTGCAAGCATGATCATTATATTAAGACACTAAGCATCCTTCTTGAGTTGCCACCTCATCAAATGGTTATCATTACTAGATGTTTGGGTGTCAAACTCACGGTTAAACAAAGGTTAGAAACGGCCACCACATCCACCAAAGACTTCCTCAAATTATCGGCTACTATTTATCATTTATACCACACCAAAAATCACTATAATCACCTCCAACATCCACAAACTCTCGGCTCTTTCTTTTCATCTTCAAGCACTAAACAACTATCACACTTACACCAAACTCACCTCTAACACTCTCATCAACCCCTCTCGGCTAAAACACCAAACACTCCACCATCACCATCGATCAAAATAGCACACCATCTCCTCATCATTCGGTTGTTATACCATCAAGAACATTAACAAGACCATTTTGAAGAAACTTTCGAAATCAATAACTCTTCCTTAAGCTTTGGAATTCAAGAAATTTGAAGTCATCTCCAACCACCTTCAACCTTTCCTTTCATCTTTTATCAATGTTTTGATTCTCATGATTCTTGACAAGCAAATTTAAAAGAGTTACACATGTGTTATACATACATACAACTAACTTATTATGTATAAACATCAAAACTATTTATCAAATCTCTTGAACATTTGATTTTATCAGAAATCGGTAAGGAAAGTTTAAAAACTGAAAATTTAAGAATTTCTATAAAACCAAAAATTTAAAAAGGGTTGAAAAACATGTCATTTCATGAATTATTAAGTAAAATAGGTTAAATAGTTAAATGATTGTGATTGTGAGAATAAAAAATAGATATCTATCAGAAAATATCAAAAATAATAGTCTGAAAATTTTGAGAAATTATTATTTGATATACTAATTTATATGATTTATTTAAGGAAAATAAAAGAAAATGCTTAACAAAAGATTTAAAGATGATAAAAATCTAGAAAAATTATATGATAACCTTTACATAAAGTTGTAATTTTAGAATAAATTTCGTTAATTAAAATCATGAAATTAATAAAGTTAGATATTTTAGAATGTATAATCTAAAGAAAATCGAATTAAATAGCAAAACAGTATAAAAATCATGAAAATTTTATATAATATTTTAAATATTGTGTAGGACTTTCTGTATAAATTTTAGAATTTTTAAAGACCAGTAGCTATTTCTGCTATTTAGTGTAAATATTGTAAAATTATAGGAAATTAATTATAAATAGGTATTAACTGAAATTCTTATATGTTAATCTGGATTTTGAGATATTACTGTTTATAAAATTTGATAATTTATGGATAACCGTAGCTACTGTTTTGGAATTTCTATTTAAATTAAGACATAAATGCTGAAAATTTTAAAGAAATAAAATAATTTTATTTCTAACATATAATTATTTTATAGGGATTTTCTGGATTTAAGGTGAGTATCATAGCCTCATTTTTATCTATAAGTTTTAGGGAAAATCATAATGTGTTTATATTTGATGCTAATATAAATAAGAATTTTGATAAGTTACTGTCATTTTGTGTCATAAGTTACAACCATTGATTCAAATAAGAAACCATCTGATAATATAGGTAGCGCTACTTAGGAATATGTTCCTGCACCAACAAAATGAGTGTTGTGATGTTATATTATCTGATTCTGTGATTTATATATATGACAGTTATAAATCACATGGCAAATAAGTAGGTTTAGTTGTAATCTTATTTATATTGCATCAATAAATTTTGTTAAGTCATTAAATCTATGTTCTCACCAACTTTATATTGACTGTTTTGAGTATGCTTTTTCAGGTAATCAGAATGACTTATAATCATGTGCTTACATTTGATGTTTACAATGGATGGTACGATATGATAGGAAAGATGTGTGTAAAAATAATCGTGAATCTGATTGATCTCAGCATTACTGTGGATGCACATGCCCACTACTACTGAGAAGACTAATGAAGTGGATACTTGAAACTTTTGTAATAGGGTTGCAATGTATCATGTAAAAGTCTATGTTATGACAAGTTTTGTATATGTTATATGATTGTAACCCGAACCTATAAATGAATAATGTACTGTAAATTACTTTGGTGTGATTGTTTATATCTGTAATCAATGTGTTCTAAACCAATAGTCACATCAAAGCATTTCACGCTTCCGTCGGGATGTGACAGCTTGGTATTAGAGCCATTGGTTATAGAGAATTAGGTATTATTAGTAAATGCCTAGACTATAACCATAAGCTCGTATGATGACAAATTATCTAATATGAAAATAGCTTGTGTTTGTTTCTTTCCATGAATTTATGTGATCATATTCATATGTGAAATTTTATGAATCTTATGATATTTATATAAGTTAAATTTGTAAGAATTTTTGCAGCATGAATTCTGATAAATCTGATAGCTACTATACTGAAACCGATCCTTCTGATCATAGCAACCATAGAGAAACAACACCTGAGATAGAGCCTCGAAGCAAAGTAGAAATACCTCAACCTGAGACCTAGACCAACACAATGCTAAAGTTTTACGTCCGACGTGCACCAGTAATCATGGGAGGCTATACAATCATGACACCAAGAAAGAATGTACGACGTGGAAAGAAATTTTCAACTAAAGAAGTTGTAGAGCAAGAAAACAAAAAAAAAACAGAAAACCTCTTTCCAACATCTGATATAACACCTACCATCTAACCTGATAATTCCAAAACTGAAGAAAGAGGAATTAAGAGGCAAAGATTGAAAGAATGTCAAATGAAGACTACTAAGCAGATTCTTAAGAAGGTTAAAAGAATACAAAGAGAAATTCGAATCCTTCAAGAAGATATCAAGTAAGTGAAGAAAGAAAACAAAAGTATCTTCACTAGAATGTGGAATTGGATTTGGGGAGATTAGAGAAATAGGAAACCCTATATGTTATACTACTGTTTCAGATATATGAAATAATAAAATAATATAACATTTCGCTTATGGTTATGATATAATATGAGTAAAATTTATGTAATAATAATATAATTGGTATGTAGTGAAATATACCGCCAAGAAGAGATACATAACCAGTACAAAGAACTTCACATGTCGGGCGACCAAGAACTAGGTTTGTAGAAGAAGCCCCGCCAGTAAATACTGCCATAAATGAGGACGAGAGGATTTCTCGGATAGTAACTCAACAGCTGGAAGCTGCAATACCTACATTAGTGACTCAGCTTCAACAAACTCTTGATTTTGAAAGAGTGACACCTGGACACAATGGACCAAAACATACTAATGAAGTGGAGAACCATAAAGAGGAAGCTATAGATGAAGATAGAAAAGGTTGTTCTTATAAGACTTTTATGTCTTGTAAACCCCGAGACTTTGACAGAAAAGGTGGAGCAGTGCAAGCTTTACGCTGGTTAGAGGAAATGGAGTCAGTTTTAGACATCAGTGATTGTGCTGATAACTGGAAAACCAGGTTTGCTTCACATTCCCTTAAAGGAGAAGCACAGTCTTGGTGGAAAATGAAAATTCAAACAAAGGGAAGGAATGTTATGAATGGACTAATCTGGGAGGAATTTAGGAAACTAATGATTGAAAAGTACTGTCCCTATAATGAATTAGAAAAGATAGAAGTATAATTCTTAGCACTAGAAACGAAGGGTGCTGCTTATCAGGAATACATTGATAAATACAATGAATTTTCTAGATTGGTGCCATATTTGGTGACTCCAGAAACAAAAAGGATAGGGAGATACATCTGGGGTTTAGTACTACAGCTAAGAGGAATGGTAAAGTCTGCAATGCCAAAAACTTTTCAAGATGTAGTGGCTCTAGCAGGAAGTTTGACAGATGAAATGATTAGAAACAGATCATTAACTACAACCAAGGTAGGAGAGAAAAGGAAATGGAACAATAACAAAGGAAGGAATTTTGGAGGAAACTAGAACAAGAAGGTATACAGAAACCCAGAGAGAAATTTTATGGGAATCGCGCAGGAAGAAAGGCCACGAATAGAAAGTCAACCCTGGTGCAATACCTGTAAAAGGTATCATGATGGGAGATGTAAGCTGGTAATTTTTTATAATTGCAAAAAGAAAGGACATACATCCAGAGAATGTAAAGGACCCACAAATCCTAAGCCAGCGTGTTACCAATGTGAAAAAGAGGATCACCTTCACAATGGATGCCCGAAACTAAAAGGGAAAACTCCAAAGAATCCTAACAATGCCCATGGTCGAGCATTTGTACTTCAAGCTGAAGAGGCACGACAAGAACCAGAAGTGGTGACGGGTACGTTCCTTATTAATGATCAATACGAAACTATGTTATTTGATACAGGAGCAACCCGAAGTTTTGTTTCAAATTATTTCAAACCCTTACTTGGATTAGCATCAGAGAAATTTAAAAATAAGTATACGATAGAATTAGCTGATGGAAAAATGATAGAGGCTAGTGAAGTTATTCCTAACTGTGTTCTAAACTTAGATAATCATTACTTCGACATAGATCTGATTCCTATTGAATTAGGAGGTTTTGACATTGTTGTGGGTATGGATTGGTTAAGTAAGAATCAGGCAGAAATCATTTATGGAAAACGAATGATTAAAATCCCTTTAACTAAAGACAACCGAATTCTTACGGCGAGAAACCTAGAGGTCCTATCAAAATAATTTCTTGTATGAAGTCTCAAAAATATTTAAAAAAGATATGTTTAGCATTTCTGACCCATGTAGTTGATACTAAACCAATTAAGAAAAATTTGAAAGATGTTTCAATTGTTAGAGAATATCCAAAGGTAATTCCTGATGAGTTACCAGGATTGCCGCCCCCTCGTCAATTAGAATTCAAAATTGAATTAGTACCAGGGACTACACCTATTACCAAATCCCCGTATCGATTGGCGCCATCCGAAATGAAGGAATTGATGAATCAGTTACAAGAGCTGTTGGATAAAGGATTCATACGTCCTAGTGTTTCACTATGGGGAGCTCCAATCCTGTTCGTGAAGAAGAAAGACGGAACCTTTAGGATGTGCATCGATTATAGGGAGCTTAATAAGGTAACCACTAAGAATAGATACCCTCTCCCTCGAATAGATGACCTGTTTGATCAATTGCAAGGATCGAGTTATTTTTTAAAAATTGACCTGAGATCAAGATATCATCAGTTAAGGGTACAAGAAGAGGATGTACCTAAAACTGCATTTAGAACCAGATATGGTCATTATGAGTTTCTTGTAATGCCATTTGGGTTAACTAATGCTCTGGCTATATTCATGGATCTAATGAACAGAGTGTGTAAACCTTACTTGGATAGATTTGTCATAGTCTTTATAGATGACATATTAATCTATTCTAAAAGTAAGGGAGAACATGAAAAGCATCTAAGGCTAATTTTGGAGTTACTTCAAAAAGAAGAACTATATGCTAAATTCTCAAAGTGTGAATTCTGGAAGCGAGAAGTACAATTCTTAGGACATGTGGTTAATCGAGATGGAAATCAGGTCGACCCAGTAAAGATTGATGCAATTAAGAAGTGGAAAGCTCCGAAAACACCAACTGAGATAAGTCAAATTTTAGGTTTGGCCGGTTATTATAGGAGATTTATAGAAAATTTCTCCCGAATAGCCCAACCTTTCACAGAATTGACTCAGAAAGATAAACCATACGTTTGGGAAGAAAAACAGAATACTGCATTCGAGATCCTGAAACATAAATTATGTAGTGCTTCTATTTTAGCTCTTCCAGAAGGCACTGATGATTTTGTAGTATATTGTGACGCATCACATCAAGGTTACAGATGTGTTTTGATGCAACGAAATAAAGTAATTGCATATGCGTCTTGATAACTTAGAGGAAGTGAAAAGAATTATACTACTCATGATTTAGAATTAGGAGCAGTAGTATTTGCACTTAAGATTTGGAGACACTATTTGTATGGAACCAAATGCATAATTTATACAGATCATAAAAGTCTGCAACGTATATTCAACCAAAAGATGTTGAATATGAGACAAAGAAGATGGGTAGAATTACCAAGTGATTATGATTGTGAAATCAATTATCACCCAGGTAAAGCAAATGTAGTGTTAGATGCCTTAAGTAGAAAGGAAAGAACCAAGCCATTACGGGTTCGTGCGATAAGAATGGAGTTACATTCAGATCTAATAAGTCAAATCCGTGATGCTCAACAAAAAGATGAACTAAGAATGTGATGGAACAAGAAGATCAACTAGAAGCTATGTCAAATAGGATCTTGAGATTTAAAGGAAGAATTTGGATTCCTAACAATGGCATACTTAGAGAAAATATTCTGAGTGAGGCACACAAGTCAAGATATTCAGTACATCCAGGGAACAATAAGATGTACAAGGATCTGATAAACCAGTATTGGTGGCCAGGTATGAAGAAATCAGTTGCAAAATTCGTAGAAAAATGTGATGTCTGTTCAAGAGTCAAAGTCGAATATCAGAAACCCTCTGGACGTTTGCAACAACCAGAAATTCTTGAGAGGAAGTAGGACCAAATTACTATGGATTTTGTGACCAAACTACCCAGAACCTCAAGTGGATACGACACGATATGGGTTATAGTCGATAGACTGGCTAAATCAGCTCATTTCTTGCCAACTAGAGAAGATTATAAAATGGAGAAATTAGGATCTATATAAAGGAGATCGTGTCTAGACATGGAATACCAATTTCAATTATATCAGACAGAGACAACCGATTTACTTCAAGATTTTGGCAGACTTTGCAAAAAGCATTAGGGACTAAAATAAACATGAGTACGACATATCATCCATAAACAGATGGACAGAGTGAGAAAACCATCCAAACATTGGAAGATATGTTGTGAGCTTGTGCATTAGATTTTGGTGGTAGTTGGGATACGCACTTACCTTTGATAGAATTTTCATATAACAATAGCTATCATGCCAGTATTAGGGCAGCTCCATTTGAAGCTTTATATGGAAGAAAGTGTAGGTCACCTTGTGTTGGAATAAAGTAGGAGATAGACAGCTTACATGACCAGAACATATACAGGAAACATCTGAAGAAAAGCTTTGCGGATAGAAGTAGAAAGCCCTTAGAATTTCAAATCGGGGACAAAGTGTATTTAAAAGTATCACCTTCAAAGGGAATTATCAGATTTGGGAAAAGAAACAAGTTAAACCCTAGGTATGTTGGACCTTTTGAAATAACTGATAGGATTGGCCCTGTAGCATATAAGCTTGATCTACCCTCGGAATTAAGTGAAGTACATAACACCTTCCATGTGTCTAACTTGAAGAAATGTCTAAATGATGAGACATTAAAGATACCAATAAGGGAAGTCAAAATAGATGAGAAACTTCATTTTGTGGAAGAACCAATAGCAATCATGGATAGAGAAGTAAAGGGATTAAAGAGAAGTAAAATCCTAATAGTGAAGGTCAAATGGAATTCAAAACAAGGATCTAAATTTACATGGGAACGAGAAGATAAAATCAAAAGAAAATATTCACACTTATTTGAGGTTAAACTGAATAAAAAGGACAGTTATAAGGACAAACTTCCCATGTCATCAGATACTGACAACTAATGAATTTCGGGGACGAAATTCTTTTTACAGGGGGAGAATGTGACGACCCTAAAAATTAAGGTTAGAAAATTTTATTTTATATAAGTTAAACCTATATTTATGTGTGTGCTTTTCATAAGTTAAAATCCTAAGGTGATTTTATGAGATAAAATTTTATATGTATATGTGTTTTAGCATAGAAATATATGTGTATAAACTGCATGAATGCATGATCCTTACGTATGCATGTATTATACATTGTGATATTTGTGAAATATTAAGAATGCTAAACTATATGATTATGTGCTTAGTTATTTAAATTACATATCATACATCTAATTAATACATAATGAACTAAGTTCACAACCTAATAAATCAAAAACCAAATAAGTTAAACTTTTGAAGATTTCATGAAGAACCTTAACTAAGCTAATCTTAAAAACACTTAATGAACTTAAACACTAATCCATCCTACTTGGCTTAAGACTAATACAATCCTTGCCTATACCCTCGGCCGAATACATCATTAATATCACTACACTAATCCACATCCAAATGCATGACACCTAACACATCTTAACCTTTAACACCTAGCAAATCTACACAACCAACTCATCAAACTAATGATGACTTCTAGCTATCACACCTTCGGCCGACTCCATGCACTATCACCTCAAATTGTGCTACATGATCTACCCTAACCAAAAGTTATCATTATTGTGTAATGGTGGCAAGTTCTCAACACTCTTAGTGTCCAAAGCTCTCAGCCGACTTGCAAGCATGATCATTACATTAAGACACTAAGCATCCTTCTTGAGTTGCCACCTCAACAAATGGTTATCATTACTAGATGTTTAGGTGTCAAACTCAGGGTTAAGCAAAGGTTAGAAACCGCCACCACATCCACCAAATACTTCCTTAAATTATCGGCTACTATTCATCATTTATACCACACCAAAAATCACTATAATCACCTCCAACATCCATAAACTCTCGGCTCTTTCTTTTCATCTTCAAGCATCAAACAACCATCACACTTACACCAAACTCACCTCTAACACTCTCATCAACCCCTCTCGGCTAAAACACCAAACACACCACCATCACCATCGATCAAAATAGCACACCATCTCCTCATCATTCGGTTGTTATACCATCAAGAACATTAACAAGACCATCTTGAAGAAACTTTCGAAATCAAGAACTCTTCCTCAAGCTTTGGAATTCAAGAAATTTAAAGTCATCTCCAACCACCTTCAACCTTTTCTTTCATCTTTTATCAAGGTTTTGATTCTCATGATTCTTGACAAACAAATTTAAAAGAGTTACACATGTGTTATACGTACATATGTAACTAACTTATTATGTATAAACATCAAAACTATTTATCAAATCTCTTGAACATTTGATTTTATCAGAAATCAGTAAGGAAAGTTTAAAAACTGAAAATTTAAGAATTTCCATAAAAACCAAAAATTTAAAAAGTGTTGAAAAACATGTCATTTCATGAATTATTAAGTAAAATAGGTTAAATAGTTAATGACTGTGATTGTAGGAATAAAAATTAGAAATCTATCAGAAAATATCAAAAATAATAGTCTGAAAATTTTGGGAAATTATTATTTGATATACTAATTTATATGATTTATTTAAGGAAAATAAAAGAAAATACTTAACAAAAGATTTAAAGATGATAAAAATCTAGAAAAATTATATGATGACCTTTACAGTAAGTTGTAATTTTAGAATAAATTTCGTTAGTTAAAATCATGAAAATAATAAATTTAGATATTTTAGAATGTATAATTTAAGGAAAATCAAATTAAATAGCAAAACAGTATAAAAATCATGAAAATTTTATATAATATTTTAAATATCGTGTAAGACTTTTTGTATAAATTTCAGAATTTTTAAAGACCAATAGCTATTTCTGCTATTTAGTGTAAATATTGTAAAATTATAGGAAATTAATTATAAATAGATATCAACTGAAATTTTTATATGTTAATCTGGATTTTGAATGATAATTTATGGATAACTATAGCTACTATTTTGGAATTTCTATTTAAATTAAGACATAAATGCACAAAATTTTAAAGAAATAAAATAATTTTATTTCTAACATATAATTATTTTATATGGATTTTCTGGATTTAATGCGAGTATCATAGCCCCATTTTATATCTATAAGTTTTAGGAGAAAAGCATATTGTGTTTATATTTGATGCTAATATAAATAAGAATTTTGATAAGTTACTGTCATTTTGTACCATAAGTTACAACCATTGATTCAAATAAGTAACCGTCTGATAATATAGGTAGCGCTACTTAGGAATATGTTCATGCACCAACAAAATGAGTGTTGTGATGTTATATTATCTGATTCTGTGATTTATATATATGACAGTTATAAATCACCTGACAAATAAGTAGGTTTGGTTGTAATCTTATTTATATTGCATCAATAAATTTTGTTAAGTCATTAAATCTATGTTTTCATCAACTTTATGTTGACTATTTTGAGTATGTTTTTTTAGGTAATCAGAATGACTTATAATCTTGTGCTTACATTTGATGTTTACAATGGATGGTACGATGTGATAGGAAAGATGTGTGTAAAAATAACCGTGAATCTGATAGATCTCAGCATATCTGTGGATGCACATGTCCACTACTACTGAGAAGACTAATGAAGTGGATACTTGAAACTTTTGTAATAGGGTTGCAATGTATCATGTAAGAGTCTATGTTATGACAAGTTTTGTATATGTTATATGATTGTAACCCGAACCTATAAATGACTAATGTACTGTTTACTTTAAATTACTTTGGTGTGATTGTTTATATCTATAATCAATGTGTTCCGAACCGATAGTCACATCAAAGCATTTCACGCTTCCGCCGGATGTGACATATATATATATATATATATATATATATATATATATATATATATATATATATATATATATATATATATATATATATAATATATAGGAAAGGGATCACTTGAAAACCATATTTATAATTAAAAACCATAAAAACCACCACTATCCAATCACATAATTTATAATTGATGTAACTTTTTAATTGTTTAAAATATATTTGAGTAAACTTAAGCCTTAGTTTCAAGGTCATTAGATATTTTTTAATATAAACTGCAAGGAACATTGATGATGACGTAACGACTTACATATACGTAATTTGTAAAAGCTACATGTATGTAACTCTTAGTTGTACACTTGGTAACACGTACTTACATATACATAACACATACATGTACGTAACTCTAAGTTGTACATTTTATAACACATACTTACATATATGTAACTCATGGTTTTCATGGTTTTTTTTTATAATATAGTTTTTAAGGGAACTCTCCCATATATATATATATATATATATATATATATATATATATATATATATATATATATATAAATTTGAGGATGACGAGATTGTCTTTTTATATTAATTTTTAAAAATTTTAGGGGCAAAATTTTGTACACAAAGTGGTTAAGTGGTTAAGTGGATGTTATACACACACTCGGAGTTAAGTGTGATTTAAAAATACGTAAATGTATATTCTATAATCACAAGAGTTACATCTTTGCCTTTTTTAAATGATTTGAATATTCACCTTCATTGAGTGCTCATCCCTATAAATTGCCTTCCTTGGCCCGCTTAAATTCTCAATTCTTTCCCCTCTCTCTCTCTCTCTCTCTCACTCCCAAAATATGACATTTATGATTGCAATGGGTGTTGTTTTGTTGTCTTTTTTCCTTGCATTTCTATATCTCTTAATCAAGGTTGCTTATGAAACTCTAGATTGCTACTTGCTTACACCCATACGTATCAAGAACATCATGTCTGGGCAAGGAGTCCGTGGCCCCAAACCCAGGTTCCTTATCGGTAACCTCTTGGACATCGCTTCCCTCGTCTCGAAATCAACCTCCTTCGACATGCCCACGATTGATCACGACATCGTCCCTCGCCTCTTACCTCACTTTGTGCTGTGGTCCAAACTTTACGGTACCAACATATACCCCTTGTGTGTTAATCCATTCAAGCTAGACACACTAAAGAGTCTAAAATCCGTTGATAGATCTGTGTCAAAGATTAATAAAAAGAAATTATACAATCGTATGCATATGTTTTTTTCTTTTTAAAACCATACAACTTTTTTAAGTTTTCTCGTCTAGCGTCTTTCTAGTCTTTTTAATGACTGTGCGCGCCGTCTTTCTAACAAAAGAAAAAAAGAATCCTCATACGTATGTACAAGTGTTCATGCCCTTGATAACAAGGAAACTAAATACAGGACATAAAAGAGACAAAATATGGTCCATAGATAACATATGTTCAGGTATTATAAGCAATAAAGTTATGATTTTTATAAATACTATTACTATTCAGGAAAAAGATTTATATATTGGAATGGTACGGAGCCTCGATTGTGCCTGACGGAGACTGAACTAATCAAAGAATTGTTGGTAAAGCACAGCACTAACTCTGGGAAATCATGGCTGCAACAACAAGGCTCTAAGCACTTCATTGGCCGTGGGCTTCTAATGGCTAATGGCCAAGACTGGCACCACCAACGTCACATCGTTGCACCTGCATTTATCAATGATAAACTCAAGGTTTTAATATTATCAATAAACTATTAGATGTGCTAATTAAAGTATTAAACGCACAATTCTGTCGCTTTTTATTGCTTTTTATGTTGTCAAATCAGTTATATTATCTTTTCTTGTAATATAAATATAAACTAATTCTTTAGATTAGACATTTTCAAGGGGTGTGATGAAAATTAGTTAGGGGCACGTGTAGTGTATCCTTAAACAAATATTGTTTTACCTTGATGGCAAATTTAGTCTAACTAGTTGCATAAATTTTTATAGCGTTATGCGGGTTACATGGTGGAATGCACCAAGGAGATGATCCGATCAATGACGACAGAGGTGGCAATGGGACGAGTGGAGTTTGAGATCGGGGAGTACATGGCTCGGCTCACTGCGGATATCATTTCACGAACTGAATTCGATAGTAGTTATGAAAAGGGGAAGCAAATATTTCAATTGTTAACGGGTTTACAACAGTTATGTGCTCAAGCTAGCCGTCACTTGTGCCTTCCTGGAAGCCGGTAAGAATACATATAACTCTTAGTTTTATTGTTACGCTATCTTTCAACTTGTCGTATCAGTAAAATCACTTGATGTTTAATTTTTAAGTAAAAAATTTAAGGGATACAATTAGCCAATCCTTCTTTTATTACCGAAAATCATGCATATGCTTGTTGCATGTTTTTCTTCTAATTTATAAAGGGGGACTAATACATTTATTATTATGAAGATTTCTTCCGAGTAAATATAACAGAGAGATCAAATCATTAAAAATGGAAGTTGAGCGGTTATTGATGGAGATCATACAGAGCCGAACGGCTTGTGTGGAGATCGGTCGCAGTAGTTCTTATGGCGATGATTTACTCGGGATGTTGCTTAATGAAATGCAGAAGAAAAGAGGGGGGAATGGATCCAACTTAAATTTGCAGGTAATAATGGATGAATGCAAGACGTTCTTCTTTGCCGGACATGAAACCACTGCACTGTTACTCACATGGACCATCATGTTACTAGCCAGCAACCCATCTTGGCAAGATAAGGTTCGAGCCGAGGTTAATGAGGTCTGTAATGGTGGTTCACCATCGGTCGAAGATCTCTCAAAGCTATCCGTGGTATGCGATTAATTATGTTGTCACATAATCATTATATATTAATCAACATGTTTAATTAGCATTACATGAATTTGCATTAATAGATATAAATATAACTTTTATTAGAGAAATTGTAGATTCAGAAAAAAAAAATGACCAAGTACTTCAAATTTTGTTATGTTAAGTGTTATGAAAGCAAAAGAAATTAATACTAACTAAATTTAGATATATCCAAATATAGTTTCAGGTATTATAAAATGTCTCGATAACTTTTTAAATATATCTTTCACTCTAGCTGATGAAACGTGTTATGTTAAATGTTATGTTAAGTATCTTACACTTTTAGATACATGTGTGATATTATTTTTAAAAACTAAGACATCGTAATAGTATTCCGTATCAAATAAGTTTTTATAAAAATATACCCATGGTTTAGTGAACTATAATTAATGCATTTAATAATAGGAAGTAAAAATTCACTTCTAGAACTAATCATTTAATCGAGTTTGGTGATTAAAAACGTAATTTTGGAAATAAGATTTATTTAGGAAAAATTAAATAATTACATGAACGAGTACAGTTTGTCACGACAATTGAATTTTACTGTTTTATTTTGTGTCAAAGCTGAATTTTGAGTCGATTAGTATGACTTGACTTTAAGACCCATGTTTTTCATATGCGAAAAGACTAATACATATCATGTATAATGTTACAAAAATCTATAGTGTTTCGTAGATACGGAAAGTTTAACGTACAAAATGTTGTTTTCGTGCGAAGGGTACGAAGCAACAAGGACCATTGATCTAAAAGATCAACGGTTCAGATTTAAGATGGAATAATCACGCAAGAAATGTGGGGTAGAATTGGAAATATTATATAATTGTTGACTTTTTTTTTAACTTCTCTCCTTTTTTTAACACATTTAACTTTTTCATATGATATTATTTTTTTTTAAAAAGACACCATAAAAACAAGTATTTTATCCTTTTTAATATAAGTATAGTATTGCTATTTTTTTTTTAAATAAACAACATTTTCTTAAGAAAATGTTTATGTATTGTACGTATAACTTGCGTGACTATTCACTGCGTAATTATCAACATAACTTGCGTAATTATGATATAACTTGCGTGATTATTTTTTATAAAGTGAGTAATTTTTCTTTGCGTAATAATAGATATAACTTGCGTGATTATGAATATAACTTGAGTAATTATGTACCTTTTATGTGTAATTGTAGCGCGAACGAAAATATCCCTCTGATAAAAAACACGTGTCACGCTCTGATGACTTTGTACGTTTCGCATGAAATTTACACTTTGTATAGTAACCTGCCCCTTCGTAGATGAGCTAACAACTTAAATAAAATAATTTAACAAAAGTTAACGTACTATTTGTTCATGAACATAATATGTTTGACTTTTACCAACTGTTTGTCAAAGAAAAAAAAAAGTTTCGTAGATTATGATAAGAAAATACGTTATGTAAACAATGTTACATAATGGTTTTAATCTTAATTATGTCTGGAAAAAACGATACTTTGACTTATACGTTATGGACTCCAAATAATTAAATGCGTTGAAAGTTTTCACTGAAAACTATCGGATTTAAATAAACTCAAGATTCTCATGCATGGTTGTCTGATAAAAAGAAGATTTATACATTTTTTTTAATTCATATAAATTCAAGTTGTGCTTAAAATCCTTTACTCTATTGGGTTGGTAGCCATTTCAATAAATTTATAACAAAACCTTTTTGTTCCACTCAAATAAAATAAAATTATGTACATTTGGAACTAACGATTTTATATAGATCTAACACTAACATGTTATTGATGCAGTTGAACATGGTGATCAAAGAATCTTTACGATTGTATCCTCCTGCAACCGTGCTGCCTAGGATGGCATTCGAAGATATAAAACTCGGGGACCTCCATGTTCCGAAAGGATTGTCTATATGGATCCCCGTGTTAGCGATACACCACAGCGAAGAGATATGGGGTAAAGACGCAAATGAATTCAACCCTAATCGGTTTGCCCCTCAGTCATTCTTACAGGGACGCCAATTTATGCCCTTTGCGGCTGGCCCACGTAATTGTGTTGGTCAGTCTTTCGCCCTTATGGAAGCGAAGATCATTTTGTCGATGTTAATACGCAAGTTCAATTTTCTGATATCCGACCGTTATAGACATGCACCGGTTATCGTGCTTACCATAAAGCCTAAGTATGGAGTTCAAGTGTGTTTGAAGCCCTTGGAGGAATGAGGGGGACGTTCTAAGTTGTTTACTTGGAATTTATCAATTTTGGCATGATATTTGTGCTTTTTGGGTTAGTCTTTTTGAAAGTTAAATATAGTTTTTTGTGGAGTGGAGAAGAATGGAAAGAGAAGATGGAACAATGCTTGTAATGATTAATTATCACAAGATATGCTAATAAAATGAGAGAAAAAGGGTTGATATTTTTGTATTTTATGTGATTGTTGTATTAAAGGTCTTGTTCTTTTGGATAAGCCCATAGAAAACAAAATTCATGATAACTACAATTTTCTTTTCAGCAAAGTGATTTTAGTGTCATCGTATCTGATATGTATATAATATATATAATAACGTTTTTTTCTAAAAGTTCAGTTAAATGTATGTTTGTCACTGTAGATATAGTTAATACTATATGGTTACATTAGTTAATCATCTTTGAAATTATCCTGGATAAATTCTTGAAAAACTAGTTAGATGAAAACATCAAATATTTTAGCAACGTCTCATAAGGTGATAAAATCTGGTTCGAATGAGATAGTTGGGCTTTATTTCAGATATTTTTTGTTAGAAGAAACCCAAACCGGATAGTCTTTCATCAGAAGAAATTTTATGAAAATTTATATTAATAAAAGATAGGCAACTTTAAGATCAGGGAAACTGTTAAAACAATACAAAGCTAAAAGTTAAATTAAATAGTTGAAATTTTTCGACAGTAATTTTTAAATTTCAACTTTCTTGGTTCCAATTTTCTACTTAGACCTTCACATTTCTAGCTCATGACATGTAGATTCTTCTATTTTAGATGTTAATTTTTATTCGATTAATAATTTTACGCTTCCGTTTAAAATTAAAATTAATGAATTACGAATTAAACTCCTGCCCTTTTCATGCATATTATTAGGGCTAATAGAATCACTTGCTACTTCTACGAGAAATCAGCCACCCTGCAGCCTCTTTGGTTAGCCTCCCCCCCACCCCCACCCCCACACACACACACTGCATCACCATTCTTATCACTATCATGTTCTCGTAGTCTATCTCGCGCTCCATGTATGTTCCCTCTCCCCATTTTGGGGCATTCTCTGATCTATAGCAATGGCCCGTTTCTATTTTTGTTTTAGTTGAATTAAAAGAAACAGTAGGATTGGTGAAAAAACATTTTTACAAGAGCTGCGTTGCAAACATTCTTTGACGTCTTAATATTCATGATTTCTTATGTTTAATTTCTTTAGTAATCTTGTCAGATTCCACAATGGATGTCATGGATTTCAAATCGATTCAACTTTTCTTTTTATCTTCATGGAATTTGTTGTTCGCTTCTTATATCAACTTCACCATTTGATTGTCTCCATTTATCCAGAGTCATATCTGGGACTGTAAATGAACCAAACTAAAACGAACATATGCATGAGGCATTCTTCATGTTCATTCATTAAGAATTAAATGTGTATACAAATGGTTCATGAATAAAAACGAAAGTTTTTTTCGTGTTCGTTCATTAAAATATTGAACTTGTTCACAGACAGTTCACGAACACTTAACCGAAGACATACCGAACGCTTCATGAACTCAAACAAATATATACTGTTTAAAGTTAAGCACTTAACATAATTAACATAAACATGATTATGAATGAACATATTACCAAACATCAACGAACATAAGCAAATATAAAGTAAAAATGTTAAGAAATTACGAAATATATAAAGCTTAGGAAGTTTAATTAGAATTAAAAGTTACAATATATATATATATATATATATATATATATATATATATATATATATATATATATATATATATATATATATATATATATATATATATATATATATATATATATATATATATATATATATATATATATATATATAGGGTTAGGATCATTACAAAATCACTTTTTATTTTCAGAACCACAGAACCATTAATTTAGGGGATAGTTCCTAAGAAAATCAATAATTATGTAAAAGCAAAAAAAAAACCACGAAAACCAATAACATAATTCATAAACTTTATGTTATTTTAATTGTTAAAAGTGTATTTAAGTATTTGTTACATATATGTTAAACATAAATACGAAAATGAATAGTCTTATGCAAATGAATAGTCTTATGTAAATGAATAGTCTTATGTATACGTAACACTATGTCAAATAAAAAATAGTTACGTATACATAACCTATATATGACGTATATGTAAAACCATGTTACGGTTTTTCATTTGACCCATACTCTAATTTATATATACACACACATAAATATAAAGGGTAGTGATAAAAAATTTATAAGTTATGTGATCGGTTTCATTGGTTTTTTTTAGTTTTCACATAACATTATGGTTTTCTTAGGATCCCCACTATATATATATATATATATATATATATATATATATGTACACCTATATATATACTTATATATATATACATATACATATATATATATATATATATATATATATATATATATATATATATATATATATATATATATATAGTATATATATATAAACTTATATATATATACCTATATATATATACGTATATATATACCTATATATATACGTATATGTATATATATACGTATATATATACGTATATATATATGTGTGTGTGTGTATATATATGTATATATATATATATGTGTGTATATATATATATATGTATTTATGTATGTATATTGAATGAACAAGCATAAAGAAACATAAATGAACAGACATGCACGAATGTAAAGAACATAAGCGAACACCTTATTGTACGTTTAGAAAAATAAATGAACGAACGCAACCTATGTTCATGTAATACCATGTTTCCAGCTGACCTTACAGTTGGATTTTAGTCATTAGAAACACACAATCCTTAAATTTTAAATATTCACTATTATAACGGCAAAATCTAGTACATTCATTCATAATAAAATTCAATCTATCAAAACGTCAATCTGTTATTCTTTATTCCATATTTCATTTAGCTATCATGCTAATGTGCATACAAAAATCAATGTTCCTAAGTAAGTTCTAGTTTAAAAACTTTAAACAAACTCTTTAGCATATTAGTCACTTAAAAACCTTTAACTTTAATCAGCTTTAAATCACCAATATATATATGTATGGTATCTTTAATATCTTTCATACTTAAACACTATACTTTTTCAATTACTTATCTTTATCTGTAGAGATAAAACCAAGAGGCATAGAAAATTAAAATCGTTTTTGAAAATTCAAGATGAAGAAAGTCGCCCAAGAACTTATGTTGCCACGCTAGAACATATAGTATAAATAGGTTTTTTGGTTTTGTAATTACCAGCACTTGATTATTATTCCAACTTTTATAATCTTTACCTTCTATGGAATATACTGCGAAAAGTTATTTACCTTTGTATTCAATTCGATTATGATTTAGAAGTGACTGCTAATTCAAATTTGGAGATTGATCAAGTATGGACCTTACATACCTTTATATTAGAATGATAAAGGTGAAATGGTTCAAAAGCCTAAACACTTATGGGATAAAGAAGACATGAAGAGATTTGAGCTTGATGAGAAAACATATGCTGCAATTACCATGGCATTAACCACTGAGATTTCTCACAAAAATTTAAAGATTTAGGATGTGCAAAATTTCTATAGGATGCTATGGAATCTCAAATTATGGGAAATAAAGATACGCATGAAATCACGAAAGATATGTTAAATAAGGAATTTAACATGTTTAACTATGTGATTGGTGAATTTCAAGAGGTACAAATTGCAAGATTTATTAAATTGGTTACCAAAATAAAGAGTGTTGGAATAACTCTAGAAAACATTGCTGTTAGTAAGAAACTGCTCAACTCATTGTCTTACAGCTGGAATAACAACTACATTTCAATCAAAAGAAGCAAAGATCTTTTCACCCTATTGGTAAGAGATTTCCATCAAGTCTTATGAGATGGATAATAAATAGAGAGTTGCTAATAATTTGAACTCAATGGATGCTGAAGCTACAGCGTTGTATGCTAAAATGGCAAGTAATTACTACATTAGTTATACTTAAATATGCCAACAACAGCAATCCGGGATGCTATTTGTTCCACAAGTGAAAGAAGCATCGGTAACTCAGTTTCAAGTTCCAAATTTTGATCCATATTCTTCTCCCATGCAAGCTCATTATTCGGAAAATCCAGCCTCAACAAACTATTCAACAAGCTTATGTTGCCACCTCTAAGTAACAACATAGCACTAGTTTCTTAGACAAATGCTGAATATTATTGGTTTGACCAAATAAAGATATTGAATCTTAAAATTTCCATAACCTTGTTTGCAGAAGTTAAAAAAAGTAGAAAATATGGAGAAATCAGAAAATCTATTTGTTGAATTTGTTTCTAGAGATTTGCTTGAGGGAGTATTTGAAAAAAAAACATAAGAGTGAAGAAGAAAGAGAAGTTGATGAGTCTGAGTTTGAGGAAGAAGAAGGAGAGATTGAAAGGAAAGTTGAAGAATTTGTTGAAAGGAAGAAGAAGTGAAGGTTAAAAAAGATGATATTGAAGATAAATTAACTAAAAATTTTATTAAGATTACTTCGGCAAACAATTGATCAAGATGATAGTGTTCTAAGTGTTGTTAATAGTACTTTAGCCAAATTTGTGATCCAAAAAAAATGAAAGAAGTTGTTGAGTTTACACTAGCTATTTTAGAGGAAACATTATTGAAAGAGAACGATGTGTTGAAGGCTTTCATAGTCAAAGAAGTCTCAAATGTTACTGAATCATCCACTACCAATTTTGAGATATACAATCAATTATGTACAAAGAAAGTCCAAAGATAATGAGCTCATAATAAAAATTTAATTTAGATGGTGAATAACTTCAATATCAAGCAAGAAAATATAAATCTAATGACAAGATTTTTAAAGAAAAGTTAGAAAGTCTTAATGAAACAATTTACCTAATACAACTTAAGTCTAAGTAATCATGATAGAACGGTTTAATCTTGATTCAGATGTAATATCCTTTATGAAGCTATACATTAGAAGGAGGTTACAACTGAGGAGGAACACTGAAATGAAAGATATTTGGAAATTAGATAATTCTTGAAGACATGTGACTAAAATCAAACATAGCTTATTATCATAATCCAAGGGAGAAATCGTAAGGCCCTAGCTTGTATGAATTACAGTATTAAGTGAAAGGCAAAATCCAAGAAAGTGAAAACATCTAAAAGGACATACGTTTTCAAAATCTTGTGAAAACTTTAAGTTCATGCGAGAAATTTTAGTTCATGTGAAAACTTTAGTTCATGCAAAAATATTCAAAAGTTTTCTCATGAAGCTCATCATGTATAAATAGTTGTTTTGATTTTTATATTATTACGTATGTTTCATTTGTAAAAGTGCTCTGAAGTTGAGAGAGAAAAATGTTGTGTGATAGGCCGCACGAGGGCAGCTCACCTCAGGTGAGTCAAGCTTAAACAATGTAAACTCATTTGGTATTGTAATTGTTTGGATAATAATATTCGATTGAGTTTGTTTAAAGTTTGTTGATATCACATACATACGCATTCTTCTTAATTTGATTATCAAATACAACTTAATCTACATGATAAATAATATGCTAAAAATGATCTATCAAAGCCAAATGATGAGCTTGCTTTGGAAAGAAACAGACTTAACAGTGCACTTGCTTTAGCAAAGCTTACTATTGAGAAAGTTGAACTTTCATCAATAATGGTTGAAGGCTTTATCAAATTCCAAATTACACGGAAAATTAATGGTGGTAAGAATGGTAGTGGTTTTGCGAAGATAGCTCCTCCCATTAATCATGATTACTCGTGCTTGCCTTCATCCAGTATCATACTAGATGAGGATATGTGTTATGGTCTGGAATTTCAACCTTAAAGTGACTTAAAACATTCAGTCAACATTTCTTTGACCATTGATCCTCTCACAAAAATAAAAATAAAATCAGTGATTCTAATGTTTGTGTAGAAAATTTGAAGATAGATGGGATATTGGAAGACTAGGAGAGTGATCATGATCTAGATTTTAAGAAAAATAAAAGTAATAAATGTATTGCAAAAGAATCAGAATGTAATTAATCACTAATTTTAATGAAAAGTTTGATGTTTCTTTTGAGAAAAGTAGTTGTTTAAAACCATTGATTAAACAAGAGAAACTAAAATAAAAATTTATGCATAGTGATAGTAAATTAAAAGCTAAACAAATGATTAGAAAATCGTTTGAATTGAAATGAGATTTCAAGAATAGATTTGTTTCTAAGGGTACAATAGATAAGGAAGAATATGTTCTTAAAGATTCGAAAACTCGATTGTTTAAAAATAAACTTTCTCTTGATACTAACTCTATGAAAGAAGATGTTTTTAGCTTTGGTGTCATTAATACTGGTCTGTTCCAGCAATTGATCATCAAGGATTAAAAGATACAAATCATGCCTCTTTAACTACAGATCTAAATCCAATGCTAAACAAGCTTTCATCATAACTCTCAAATCAAGCTAGAAAAGCTAAAGTTCAAAGAGAGAATAGAGAGACTATTAAAGAATCAAATGACCAAAAATATACGAATGACAGATTCTATGATAACTTAAGTTGTTATCATAAACAGATTGAGAGAAACATACGAATAAATAAATCACATTAATCATAGAATTTGATGAAATATTATTCTGAAAGACCACACAAAAGATGTTGCTTTATATGTGGAAAGCAAATCATATGACAAGAAATTACATTTATCAAAATAAATCATTAAGTCAACAATGATTTCATAATTCTATTTCTCATAATAGAAAACAACTTTTTACAAAAGATAAGTCTCATTATAATGCATTTAAAAAAATCATTTGTTGGAAAACCATATTTTCAAAATAATGAGAACATGAGACTATACAAGTATCTTTATAAGAATCTCAATGAAAATCTATTTCATCTGTAGCACTGGCTATTGATGAACATCAAGGAGAAACAATCGTCTATCAACCGAAAGGTGGTGTTGATGTGGATGAACCTATAGGTCATATTTCTATTTTGGATGAAAGAATAAAAAGAAATTTAACAACTGAGAATTCATAGAAATCATCCTATTAATGCAATAATTGGTCCTTTATCTGAAGGTGTGCAAACTATAAGTCAATCAGAAGCAATTAACACATGTTTATATGCATTTTTTATTTCTCAGATCATGCCTAAAAATGTTAAAATGGTATTAAAGGAGAATAGTTAGATTGATACAATGCAAGATGAGTTGATATAATTCAAGAAGTTTGATGTATGGCACTTTGTTGAATTACACAAAGATAAGATGGATGAGAAAGGTGTTATTGTATGCAAAAAAGCCCAACTTCTAGTACAAGACTTCTATCAGGTTGAAGGCTTAGAATATGAAGAGGTTTATGCACCTATGGTTAGACTTGAAGCAATTCACATGTTTCTTTCTTATGCTTCTTCATGAATTTTAAAATCTATCAAATGTATGTCAAAACTGCTTTCTTGTATGATGAAATGAAAGAGAAAATTTATGTTTATAATTAGACAAGGCTCTTTATGGTTTACATCAAGAACCGCATGCTTATTATGCCACTCTAACAGAACATTTCCTTGCAAATGATTATATTAAAGGAGCTATTGATCAAACTTTATTCATAAGAAAGACTATTGATGATCTGGTTCTTGTTCAAATTTATGTCAATAATATCATATGTAGATCTAGTGATGATGACATGTGCAAGGAGTTTGAGGTCATGATAAAGAAGAAATTTGAGATGAGCTCACTTGGAGAAATCTCGTTTTTCTTGGGTATCCAAGTTATTCAAAATGACGAGGGTATTTTACAGGACTGGTAAAGGGTGAGCAATGCAAAAGTTTCACAATGATGGAGAGATGAGCAACACTTAACAGATAAAATAGGAAACTGGTTAGATGATACAAAGAACATAAGTAAAAGAACAAGAACAAGAACACTTAAATATGGTTTTCAAGAATGATGTATATTGCTCTCAAGTTCTTACAAGTGTTATAAAGCAAACATAAAAGATACAAGTACTTGAAACACTTAATACTACATCCTAAAACTGATCATACTTTGAAGGCTAGCTGGAAACACTAATCAAGACAATAAGATCAATGTAGAGTCAAAAGACAGGTTATCTTTTGACTAGTGACTATGACATACCATAGCGCACATCCTTATCTATTACAAAAAGGATAAAAGGTACAAAAGTGGAAAGTTACAGACTAATGACCATAATCAATAGTTGACAAAAGCATGGACTTTTTCACCAACTCATATAAGTTGGCGAGTCTTCAGAGTGGCAGCGGAAAGTTGTTTAGCTTTTCTCAAAATGTTATCAGACAACACATGTCTTCTCTGTCTTTGGAAGAAATCAGTCTTTGGCTTCGGAAGACTTCGTCTCTGAAGCTTCGAAAGACTTCGTCTCTGAAGCTTCGAAAGACTTCATCTTTGGCTTTGGAAGATTTTGTCACTTGGCTTTGGAAGATTTTACACTTAGCTTATTTCCTTTGAGTGGTGTAAAACTTCTAAAGTAACTTTACTTTATACTTCATGCATGCATGCTGAGAGCTCTTTGGATGCTTTGGTTGCATCAGCCTTTGAGTATAGACCTTACAAACTCCCCCTAGGCTGATGCTACCAAAACAAAAGTGATTAATCATCTATTGATAGTCCTCATTAGGATCAAAACCATTCCTTTCTTCATCATCTGGTCAGGATCCCTCAAACTCTCATAGTATCTCCTCATGTCACAAAGATCATACAGAGGAAGATCAAGTATGTCTTGCAAGAAGTAGACATCTTGACATCCTTGATCTCTAATAACATGCCATCTATTCGGATTAGCAGCAAAGGTCCAGGACAAGATGGGTGTCCCAGCAGCAAGTGGCTTTACTTGAATGGGAGTTGGATGATTAGCCTCTTCTTAATCACCCTCAGGATGTTCTGACCCATCCTGAGGTGTAGAGGTGGATGCCTTGGACTTCTTCTTCTTTTTCTTCTTGTCCCTTCTAATGGCCATCCTTTTCTTCCTCTTTCCAGATTTCAACTGAGAAGACTAGCCTTCAGCACTAGGTTATTCTTATGTATCTTTCTCAGTTGGGTCCTCTTCCCTGACAGGTTTAGAAGGAGAGTGAGCAGGACCCTACTATGGATCAGAAGATGAAGTTGGATGTGGACAAACACTAGGTCCAGATTGTGTTGTCTCTTGTTGTTCAACCTTGACCTCAACTTCAGGTGCAGTCTGACTTGGTGGAGAATGCAAGTCAATGAGCTCACCCTTTTTAATCTTCTGCTTGATCACCTTAATATGCTCATCCATGTTGGATAGAGACATTGGACCAAGCCTCCTTCCAAAGAATCCATACAGCTTCAAGAAGCTCACCATCTTCTGCCTCTCAGCAGATTTCTTCAAGTCAGCTTTCATGGTGGCTCTCGACGTTACAGCTTCTTCCCTTATCTTCCTCTTAGCAGCTTTGTGTTCTTTCATTACTTATAACTCAAGATGCTTGAGGTACTCAAACTCTATGTATTCGTATGACAAGGGAAGAAGTGCAGATGCCTGATAGAGGCTTGTGGCACTCAAGTAGTTAATCATATTTTGTCTATCTGCTTCTTTGTCTACCTGAGGTTGTTGCTCAGTTGCCACAGGCTCTGTCTCAGAGCTTTCTTGAACTGGGCAGCGGGTAGGAGTATGCTTATAGAGTCTTTTATTCCTTCTTTCTTCTTTGATCTTGAGGAGTAGTTCTGCATCCTCTACCTCCTTCCTCTCCTTTGACAACTCAGTATCAGCCAGTTCATTTAACTCTTCTAAGGGAAGAGAGATGAATTCATCAATGTTGTAGTTTCTGGTCCCCAAGTAATTTAATCTAGCTGCCCTTAACTCATCATCTTGAGTGTTTGGCCTAGGGGCAACTCTAATTGCAGCTTCCATAAAGCCTGGGGACCCACTTGAACTCTCTTTACTTAGCTTCCCCTTCCTCTCTCTTTCCTCCTCCTTAATCTCCTCAAGAGTCATCTTCCTTTTACCTTTGTCACTCACAGGCCTTTGTGAATCAAGTTGGAGAGAGCTTTGGCCTTCATTGATTGGTTCTTCACTTGAGCTCTGGCAAGAGAGAGGCTGTGAGACACCTTCACTAGCTGGTGCCTTACTGAGGGTAATGGGTACTGAAGCAGTTCCTGTCATCTCAAGGTTCACTGGCTCAACTGCTAGACCTTCAGCCAAGGTTTCCCCTTTGAAGCTAATCTTAGGGTCCACCTCAGCATCCAGTTGACTAACAGTCTTGCCTGCTAGCCTCTGTCTATATAGTATTGTTCTCAGCTTGAACTCTTCAATCACCCTTTGTTGAATCTTATCAGCAAACCTTGTAGCTTGCCTGTTTTGACTTGGGTTCGCAAGTGGGAGGTCAACTAGATAAGTGCTCTCATAGAATCTTAGGGTGTAGAAGTTGAAGATCTCTTATTGCCCCTGAGACCTAGAGATTACTAGGGCTCTTCTTTGATCATCATACCTGCATCCCACAATTGGATTATCAGCTGGGTGAGATGGAGTTTGCATTGCCCTTGTTATACCCTCCTCAAACAAACTTTGTATGAGAGAGTCCATATCAATGTATACCTGAGGAGGTTGTTGAGTATGGACATCTGCAAGTGAGGGTGGTGAATCCTCCATGTCCATGCTCTGAGAGGAACTCCCAGGTTTTGTGATTGTAATTAAGACTTTCTCCCCTTTTTTGGTAGCATCACCAGCTTGCATAGGGGAGTTAGGAGTTAAGTCCATCACATTCATAGGTTCTTGTGGGCCTAGTTGAGTCCTCTGGATGGGTCTCTCAGCTAACTTAACCTTGATATCGGTGATCTCAAGTTGCTCGTCATTGACCCTTTTTTGTAAGGTAGTCAACTAAGATTCCAGGTAATTGACCTTTGAGACTAAATAGGTGCAGGTTTTAGTTAGTTGTTTCACCTTTAGTTTCAGACTCCCCTTATCTTCATTTAAAGAATCAATGGGGGATGAGAGAATAGGACCAAAGTCTTCTTTCTTATCACCAGCACTAAATTCTTGGCTACTAGATTTCCCCTACACCATGACAGCTTCAGTTGAAGTGTTAATGAGCTGGGTTGCCACGGTTGAGGTCTTAAAGATGTAATCACTTGCAGAAGTGAGATCCTCTTCCATATAGACCTCCTGAACTAGTTCAAGGAGATCCACCTCAGTTGTGGGTGGATGATGTGGGCTAATCATGGGTGAGTCAGGAGCACTCATCTCTCTTTGAGTAGGGGTGGAGAAGAGAGACTCATGGTACTCACTGAATCCCATGTCTTCATCATCAGAGAATTCAAGGTTGGGAATGGGTTGATTGAGGTCTAAAGACTGAGGATGGTAGCTTTCCTCTAAAGGTTTTTCATTAGAGTTTTGGGACTTTGAGTGAAGGATTAAGGCTGGCGTTGGTGTAGTGAGCTCATCAGGCTGAGCATGAGGAACCTAAGCACTGATCCTTAAAGTGATGGGAGTGGTTTCCTCCTTAGGGGAAGTGGGAGCTCTAATGTCCACTTCCTCATGCATGGGTATGAATATAGGGGCCTGCACAACCTGAGTAGCGTGTGTAGGGAGTTCGTTTGGATTTTCTTTGGTAGGTGATGGCGATTTGTGGCTGTGTGGGTGGTGCAGATATAGAAGGTGTGGGTTCAACATTAACTTGTGTTGCTAAGTTGTCACCTTGAGCAATGAGCTCTAACATTTGTAGGACCAAGGCTGTTTCTACCCCTGAGAAGCCAACAGTTGGCTTTCTTATTATCTTGAAGATGTCGGGCTTCATCTATCTCAATTTTAGAACATCATCTGTTCAACTTAACTGTGAGCCTAGTTCAAAGTTAAGAATGTATCAGACATATCTAGGGAACATATAATCTTCTAGGGAGCCCAAGTTTGCAAGTAAATTAGTATAAACAAATTGTGAGTACCTGAACTTGACCCTTTGTATCAATCCATGGACTATGTAGAAAAGGTCTTCAGGAATTTGATCCCAACCTCCATGTCTGTTTGATAGACAGTGAATGACAATATAGAGGAGGTACTTCTATTTGGAGGAGATTTTCCCTTTCTTGAAGGTTCTTACAAAGTAATCACCCTCATAGCCCATCGGCCTGAAGGACTGGTTCACAACAGATTTTGGAAAGGACAATTTTCCTTCTTCATCATCCAGCCTTACATTAGTACGAATGGTGGCTGGAGTGATAAAATTTGTCTTGCCCTGCACTGTGGCAGACAGTGCCTTCTTCCTATCCATAATGACCTCTTGGCAAGTCCTCTAAAACTCCAAAAGCTAATCTTCATATAGTGGAGGATTTATGATGAGGGAGGTGAAGTAGTTGGATAGAGTCAAGAAACAGCAAATGTCTGAGAAGTCAGGATCTTTCTCTGACACTAACAGAGCAACCTGATTATGTTGTCTGTGCAGTTGCATGGAGAAATCGGGCTAGTTTCGTGGATCAGGGTTGGACATTTTAAGTAGCTTTGAGATAAAGGAAGGTAAGAACAAGGTCGGTTTATGGGTGAATTTAGGGTTTGAATCTTGCAGATGAAGGAGAATAGTGAAAGAGGGTGAACCATTGTACAAATATATATGGTATGGATTTATGACAAAGTTAATGTAAACGGATAAACTTTGAAATCCGGATGTTGGTCCCATCTCAGAAAAAGTGCCCAAAAATTTAGTTTTCTTGGAAGTCTAAATCTTTCGAAGGTGATTTGTCTTCGCAAGTTTTGAGAAAAACTTCCGAAGCTAATTTGGCTTCGGAAGATATTCCTTAGTTTTTTAAGAATTTTGCTTTGGAAGAAAAATACTTAGAGTATTTTTACTTCCTAGATGGATTTTGCTTTGGAAGATATTAAATATTAGAATCTTATTCAATAAGAGGATAAGTCTTTCGAGACTTAATTGCTTTCGGAAGAAAATAGTCCTTTAATACATATAAGTACTTAGTGACAAATATAAGCTTCGGAAGATATAATCAAATTTCTTTCAAAGGTTAACTTCTCAGAAGTAGTTATTTGTTTTAAAGACATAATGTTCTTCCGAAGACAACTTGATGTCTTCCAAAGAAAAATATATCCAAAATTCTTAAAATTCTAAGGGATATCATTTTGAAAAGTTTCTTCCAATGTAAACTGGGCTTATATGGTGATAATATAGACAACTTAAGACACTCATATTATTAAAAATAGTTTAAAGAAAATCTACTCAAAGTTTATCATCCCAATAGCTGATACAAGATACTTAAATCTCTGCCCATCAAAAGCTTTTGTGAACAGATTAGCATATTTTTCATTTGTGTTAACTTTAACTAGTTTAATCAATCCCTTTTCAAAATTATTTCTAATTAAATGATACCTGATATTGATGTGCTTTGTCTTTGAGTGCTGAACTAGATTATCTATGATAGAGATAGCACTGTTGTTGTCTATATGGATCGAAGTCTCCTTGAAGTTAAATCCATAAACTAGCATCTGATTCTAAATCCATAGCACTTGAGCACAACAGCTTGTAGCAGTAATGTATCTAGCTTCGGCAATTAATAAAAATACACAGGATTGTTTCTTTCATTGCCATGAGACTATCCTTCCACCAAGAAATTGACATCCCCCAGATGTTGACTTTGCAGTCATGTTACGGCCACCATAGTCACTATCTGTATAAGCATAAAGATTAAAGTCAGAATTCTTTGGGTACCAAAGGCCCAATTTAGGAGCACCCTTGAGATATCTAAGAATTCTCTTGACAACAACTAGGTGTGACATTCTGGGGTTGGCTTGATATCTTACATAAATACATGTAGCAAAAATGATATCAGGCCTGCTGGCAGTGAGGTACATGAGAGACCCAATCATAGCCCTGTATTGATGCTCATCAACACATTCCCCCTCAAGATCTGGTCCTAGAGAGTAGTCTCTGGCTATGGGTTTCTTAGCAACCGTGCACTTAGTCATGCAAAACCTGGTAAGTATGTCTTGTACATACTTTGACTGATTTATGAAGATGCCATTGTCAACCTGCTTCACTTGAATTCCTAGAAAGAAATTGAGTTCTCCCGTGGCACTCATCTCAAATCTATTCTTCATCACAAAGCTTTAGATTAGTTGACCCAAAGATAATGTCATCTACATAAACTTGAACTAGCATCAAGTCATTTCGTGTTCCTTTGATGAAGAGTGTTCCATCAATAGTACCTCTCTTGTACCCATGCTGACAGAGATACTGTGATAGTGTCTCATACCACTTTTTTGGAGCTTGATGCAGCCCATAGAGAGCTTTGTAAAGCTTGCAGACATAATCAGTATGATCTGGGTCTATAAAGCCAGATAGTTGTTTGACATACACTTCCTCATCAATCACCCCATTTAAAAAGGCACACTTGACATCAATTTGGTAGACCTTGAAATCCTTGGATGCAGCAAAAGCCAGGAATATCCTAACAGCTTCAAGTCTTGCTACAGGAGTAAAAACATCTGTGTAGTCAATCCCTTCTTCTTGTGTGTATCCTTAAACAACCAGTCTTGCCTTGTTCTTGATGACAAGTCCTCTATCATCCTTTTTGTTTCTAAAAACCCACTTGGAACTTATGGTAGTCTTCCCTTAGAGAAGAGGACATAGATTCCAAACCTTCTGTCTCTTGAATTGAAGCAACTCCTCCTGCATTCCTTCAACCCAACTTCCATCTTTCAAAGCCTTTTCAACATTCTTAGGCTCTATCTGGGACAAGAAACAAGAGTGAAGACAAACATTTTTATCACGGGTTTGTCTTCTTGTTCTCACCCCAGTCTCAACATCTCCAATAATGTTTGTGGTGGGATGGGACTTATGGATTCTTAGTTGAGGAATCACAGCAAGTTGTTTGGACAGATCTAAATTTGTGAAATTTAGATCTAGTGCTTGAGAATCATCCACCACATCAACACACTTATCAAGTGAAACTTGATCCAATGAGTGTGTTACATCATTGATGTTGTCTTCTATGGAGTGGTTATTAACATCAAGAAACTCCTGATCACTATCACCAACTCCATCTCTACTTATATTGGAAATGCTAACATCTAAGTTATGTGCCCCTGTGCTAGAATTTATAGGCACCTCAGATGTATCAGCTGAGGAATTTGTCATTGTTGTGCTAATAGGATTTCCAACTACAGGGCTAGTTACCACTAGAGCTGAAGTAGTTTGTACACTTGGTCTTTTCAGCTCAAATCTTGGATCAGAATCTCCTATTTATAAGATACCTATAAATCCTAAAACATTCTCATAATATTTGTTAAAACAGTTGGAAACTAAATCAAGATTAAACAACCAATCAGGACCAGAACCTTTCACACTGGGTGTGTGCTCATTGAAGGTCACATTGGCTGACTCCTCAACTACTCTGGTTCTAAGATTGTATACTCTATAATCCTTGGCTTGATAAGAGTATCCAATAAAGTGTCCATCATCTGATTTCTCATCAAACTTGGCTATTTTATCCCGTGTATTCAAGATGGTGCAAGGACATCCAAATGATCTGAGAAAACCAATGAAAGGTCTCCTTTTATGCCACAGTTCACAAGGAGTCTTGCCATGAGTCTTAACCACTAAAACTCTATTCTACACATAGAAGGCAGTGTTGAATACCTCTGCCCAGAAGGTGATGGGTAGTTTAGAGTCGGACAACATGGTTCTTGCAGCTTCAATAAGTGTACTGTTTCTCCTCTCAGCAACACCGTTTTGCTAAGTAGTCCTGGGATCACTATATTGTCTTGTAATACCTTTTTCATCACAAAATGCATCCAGGATTTGGTTTTTAAATTATGTTCCTTGATCACATCTTATGATCTTGACCCTGTGATCACATTAATTCTTAATTTTCAGAATGAAACTCTTCAAGATCTTATGGGTCTTATCCTTAGTTCTAAGAAAGAAGACCCAGGTGTATCTTGTGAAGTTATCTATGATCACCAAGCAATAAGAGGTCCTTCTGGTGGGGCCAAGAGATTCATATGTAATAAATGTAGTGGTGTAGTGATGGAGTTCCTTTCCTTTGGCTTGTGAGACACTTTGTGTTGCTTCCCATTTAGGCATGCCCATTACTTGTAAACTCTATCTTAGGCATTCCAGTTACCAAATCATTCTTAATTTGTTTATTCATGTTTTTAAAGTTTACATAGCATATTCTTTTATGCCAAAGGAAAGACTCATCACTATTGGCCTTAGACAAAAAGCAAGAAACTTCTCCTGAAGGGGATGTTTCCTGTAAGTCCATCTTGTACATGTTCCCTTTCCTGGGGGCTCTGAGCAGGATATGCTCTTGAGGAATGACCACCCCGGGCTTGAGAACAATGCACTCATACTTAGTAAAGAGCATGTTGTGTCTCTGATCACAAAATTGGGATACATTAAGAAGATTGTACCCAAGCTCCTTGACAAAGTTTACCTTTTTAATGCTGAGCTTACCATTTGTGACCCTGCCCCTTCCAGTATTGTAACCACCAGAATCTTTTCCAAAATCAACTGGCCCTCCATCAATTCTCTCAAAGTTTTGAAGTAAGGAGCCATTGCCTGTCATGTGCCTGGAACAACCACTGTGCATAACCTTTAGTCTTTAGTTGTTCTTGCACAAAAACAGATGGTTAGTTACATTTGGAAACCCAAGCCTCATTGTTTTGGGCTTGTCAAAGTGAATAGAAGATAATGCAATAATGATTAATCCTATATGCAAGTTCTAAGGATCATTTGATGTTGTTGATGAAGAGCTTTCAGTCATATGGCCTTCCTTCATCTTCCACACCATCTTTGGAAGACTAGACTTGGCATTCAACACTTCGGAAGTTTTGATGACTTCGGAAGTTTTGATGACTTTGGAAGTTTTGGAGACTGGACCGTCGAAAGCTTTTGCATCCACTGCAGCAGACTTCAGTACTTCGGAAGCATTCCTTTCTTCCGAGACCAAAATTTCTTCCGAAGGTAAGTTTTCACTTATCTTCTTCTTCACTTTGGAGCTTCCGAAAGGAAGAGATTTTCCTTCCAAAGCTATTTTCTTTTTCTTCTTCTCAGAAGTTTTCTTCTTGTTCATGTGGATAGTACCTTTGGGATTGTGAATGTAATTCTTGGCAAAGTGAGAAGTACTACCACACATGATGCATTCAGTTTGCATACTTCTGAGAGTCTTCTTTTAAGAGGGAGGCTGAGCATGATCATTTTCTACTTCCTTCTTCATCTTCACAGATGATGCATCATGCTTCTTGGGATGAGGCTTGCTCTTAGAACTAGATGGTTCAAGCTGTGTAGTAGTGGTGCATATTTTATCTGTCTTCCTCTTTGAATCAGGATGACTTGGACATGAACTAGAACTCTTGGTACTAGAGTCCATTGTTGTGTCCTTAGTCTTTACCACTTCAAATCCAGCAGAGATGAAAACTTGCTTTTGCTTGTAGTTGAAGATGGCCTTGATCTCTTGGGCTTTCTTGGATTTTCTCTTGGCTGCCCTAATCAAGTTCTTCCTTGTAGATTTTATCCTGGATTCTTTCTTCTCTCCAGGAGTATAGTGTCCCTTCTCAGGATAACCCTTGTCACTCACCTCAGGTTCATCCTTTACTACCTCCTCTTCATCTTCATCATGTTCTTGAATAGGATCTATGGAGGGTAGCTCTTCTTGACAAGCTTCACACCTTGGAGATCTTATGAATAACAATGTATATGGAGGAGCTATCTCACTTGAACCCAATCCTTGCCTGTTCTGATAAAAAATCTTTGCATGCCTGGATGAAGATATTATGTTTTTGAAGGTTTTCTTTTCAAGAACATATTTTTCTGCCTTAGCTTTGCTGATCACAAGCTTAGCTTGGTATTCAGTTAATTTGGTAATGAGATTTTTTATCTGAGTCCTGTAATTTGAGTGTTCAAGCTTAAGAGTTAAAATGGTTTTCTCTAAATCTTCTATTTTAAGTTTATAATCATTTTGAGCTCTTTTAAAGTCAGCTTTTAAGATGTTAAAGGACTCAAGATCAGATCTCACTTCCAAATTATAGGACCTATACATGTTAACTTTTTCAATGCATTCAGGAGTACATATATATTCCAATACCTTAGTTTCTTTATGATCAGCCATCAGTGCTTGGTTTGGAGATGCATCTTCCACCTGAAAGCTCTAGTCAAAGCCTCCTTCTTCAACAGCAACAACAGCATGTTATTTGGGTTGGCTTGGCTTCTTAGTTCTTGGAGCTGCATGAGTGTAGTTTGGTCTGGTTTGTGCTTGGCCACCATTTGTCCTTGGTGCCTTGCACTCTCTAGCAAAGTGGCCCATCCGGTTACAGTTATAACACTTCACTTTGCTTTTGTCCAGTCCAAACATTCCACTGACTACATTGTTGGGAAACTTCCTTCCAGTCCTTTTGTAGAACTTCTTGGCCCTATGAGTGAGAAGAGCCATCTGTTGGACTATCTCTATGTACTCCAGATCATCTGGATGGATACAGTCTAAGTCTTCAAGAGTGAAGAGAAAGTTGCCACAACTTTCATTAGTAGACACAAAGGCTTGTGCAGAGCTTGTCTCTTGGAATGGACTTCCTTGGATGTAGATCTCCCTTGGTGTCTCAGGGAAGGTGATGAAATGTCCCTTTTGCGAGTTTTCAGGGAAGCATATGAGATGATGTTGTGGTTCTATGCTTTCCCTTTCAACCATATGAAGGGCTGAACTCTACTGGTTGTTGGAAGAGCTGCTGGATGGATTTTGCAAGTTCATCTCCATCTGGTACCCACTAAGGATACCATACAACTCTGTGAGTGTAAGAGTAAAGAGGTTCTTAGTTATCTTAATTTCCACACAGTAGTGAGTCCATTGTTTGGGAAGAGAGAACATGAACTTCCTCACTATATTCCTGTTCTCAAGCTTTACGCCAACATCATTCAGAGTTTCCACAATCTCAACATACCTGAAGTATTGTTGAGTCATGGTTTCACCTGTCTTGTAGGTGAAATTTCAAACTGCTACTTCAAGATATCCTTCTTGTTCCCTTTGTCTTCATCAGACCCATCATTCATTAGCCTCAGTGCATCCCAGATCTGCTTAACAGTTTTGCACTTCTTGAAGCCTCTGTATATTGAGTTAGGAAGAGCAGTTTGAAGAGCAGTCATGGCCTTTTGATCTATATATATTCTCTTCCAGTCTTCATCAAAATAGTCAGCCATTTCCTTTGGTATCATGCCACCTCCAGTAGTGGCTGAATAGGTGCATGGGATATAAGGTCCTTCAACAACAGATCTCCACATCCTGCTATCTTGAGACTTGATGAACCCTTTCATATGTTGGCATCAAGTATCAAAGTCATCAGGAGTGATCAGTGGAGATTTTGTCGTAGTACCGGTTTCCATATCAGCTTTAGCAAGAGCTGCCATTTGAGTTGTTAAGTGTTCTGTGAAACTGAAGTGATCAAAGATGGTGAGATCTTACAATCAAGAGCCTGAAATGCTCTGGTATCAATTGCAGGACCGGTGAAGGGTGGTCAATGCAATAGTTTCACAAGGATGGAGAGATAAGCAACACTTAACAAATCAAATAGAAAACTGGTTAGATGATACAAAGAACACAAGTAAAAGAACAAGAACACTCAAATATGGTTTTTAAGAATGATATATATTGCTCTCAAGTTCTTACAAGTGTTACAAAGCATACATAAAAGATACAAGTACTTGAGACACTTTATACTACATCCTACAACCGGCCATACTTTGAAGGCCAGCTGGAAACACTAATCAAAACAACAAAATCAATGTAGAGTCAAAAGACAGATTACCTTTTGACTAGTGACTATAACATGCCATAGCTCACATCCTTATCTATTACAAAAAGGATAAAAGGTATAAAAATAGGAAGTTATAAACCAATGACCATAATCTACAGTTGACAAAAGCATGTACCTTTTCACCAACTCATATAAGTTGGTGAGTCTTCAGAGTGGTAGCAGAAAGTTGTTTAGCTTTTCTCAAAATGTTATCAGACAAAGCATGTCTTCTCTGTCTTTGGAAGAAATCAGTCTTTGGCTTCGGAAGACTTTGTCTCTGAAGCTTCGAAAGACTTCATCTTTGGCTTCGGAAGATTTTGTCACTTGGCTTTGGAAGATTTTACACTTAGATTATTTCCTTTGTGTGGTGTAAAACTTCGGAAGTAACTTTACTATGTACATCATGCATGCATGCTGAGAGCTCTTTGGATGCTTTGGTTGCATCAGCCTTTAAGTATAGACCTTACATATTTTGATTCATCAAGAGAAATATGTTCAAATTATTTTGGAAAAGTACAAGTTTCAAGACTCCAAGATAGCTCCAACTCCTATGTTTTCTCGTCCTACTTTGTCCCCAGATCTCACGAGTAAAGCTGTTGATATACATATGTATAGATCAATGATCAGATCCTTGATGTATCTTACTGCCAGTAGGCCAGACATTATGTGTTTCGTTTGTTAGTATGCACATTATCAAAGTAATCCCAAACAATCACACATGAAAGCCGTCAAAAGAGTCTTCAAGTATTTCAAAGTCCAACCATAACTTGGACTTTGGTATCCTAGAAATTCTAAATTTAATTTATTTTGCTTATACTGACAGTAATTATGATGGCTGTAGTTTAAAAAGAAAATCAACTATAGGTGAATGTTAATTTCTCGAAAATAGATTGATTTCATGACAATACAAGAAATAAAATACTATGTACATATCTGTTTGAGTTTGTTTTGGCTCATATTTCATTTTTACATATGTTAAATAAGCTATTAAAAATGTGTGTATTTCTTTAAAATTTCCAAATATAGTAAAATCCATTTTTTGATCTGTTGATTCTTAGTTGATTATAGCTTTAGATATTTTACATTTTTCTATTCGGGGACCATCTCCCATGGGACCCGGCCATCGCTACTAACTCTATCCCTCCCCTCTTTTTCATCCAACACTTAATCATTCTCGTGACCATACTCCTCAGTCTCGCTAGTTTCCTAATTGTGTTCTGTTTCACGCATCCACTTCTCCTATTACTGAACCTACAACCTTTTCGAAGGCTTAGAAGGCTTAGAAATGGCTAGTATCGTAGGATGTCATGCGTAAAAGTTAATGCCTTGCATTTTTAACCAATCTTGGTTTTGGTTAGGGGTGTAAAAAAGTCGAGGCGTGCTGACATCGCTTAGGCTCGCGCTTGGTTCATTTTGGTTACAGAAAGCTCGAGCTCGATCTCGGCTTGTTTGTAGTTTTATTTCTAAAGCTCGAACTCGAGCTTGAGCTCGGCTAGTCAGAAAATTTTCAAGCTTGGGCTTGGGCTCGGCTTGTTTGTTGTTAAATTATTTAATTTTTAATTTTTATAATTACTTTTATATTTATTTGTAATCATACTTCTTATATATAACATTATATATTATTTAATATATATAGTATTATGATTTACGAAAATATACATACATATATATATATATATAATATAAATGAAAATTTATATAAACAAAAACCTCGTTTAGGCTCGCGAGCCTGCTCGAGCTCAATATCTGACTCTCGGGCTCGAGCTCGTTTAACGATCAATCTAGTGGTTAATCAACAGACTTGAGATTAATATGCACTTTGTTCGATATACGGTTTTAGCATTGACTCTGTATTTGACATATTTTATTGCACATCAGCTAGCTCACATTATGTCCAAAGGCTTAACATCTTCTCGCTTTGAAACTCTTAGGGCCTTGCTACATGTTGTTGCATCTGTTTTTCTTGATGAGGCATATTTGATAGTTTGACATTTTAACCTGTTAGATATTTTAGTGTAATTAGATTGACTAATTACCGATGTGATCATAATATCCATCAAACAAGTTAGGAGGTGTGGAGTGCACGCTTGTTTGAGTGTATTATGATCTTCGAAATTAAAAACCTTCTTAGGGGTGAAGCCCCTAAGCAATGGGGGTTCCAAGGGGGCAACGCCCTCTTGGCAGGGGTCCGGGGGCAGCGCCCCCGGGAGCGGGGTCCAAGGGGCAGAGCCCCTGGCTGATTCAAAAATGCATTAAAATTTGATTTTCCCGAAATTTAACATGTGAAATTAGAGGGTAAAAAGTGTAAAATTTTAATATGAAAACTGCCTCCGGCAGTTTCATCCCTTCCCTGCAAATGCGAATTTCGAATCAATTGATGGTCACTCTCGTTTTTATTAGTTCACGAATTTCTTACACTTAGATCCATACTTGTTCTTTGAATTGAGTTTTATCCTATTGATAATTTGGAGTGAACCCAAATAGTTTCAATCTGATAGTGTTTCGTGACTCTTAATTTATTACGGTATTTATCAACAAGACCTAGATAGAATTACAGTGTTGTCATGCCCTATTATATTGGATATTTGTTATCCTTTGTATGATTGTATTATTTATGGTCATAAAAGGAGTATATTGTGACTTTTCTACTGTGTATCTATTTTTCTACATTTATTTTTCTGTATCATTTTTTTTTTGTAGAGCTCTTATAAGTACGGAGACCTAGCATTGTATTCCTTATCAATTGGATATATATCACATACATCTTGAAGCATTTTAACATTTATGCATGTTAATATGTAGGATATCTCAAAGTATACTACTTAAAATATACTTAAGAAAAACTGACGAATATGAGGCAAAATTTAGAAAATTTATAGTACCTACGGTTGTGTTGGGCACTACAAAAGCAACTTAGGCTTGTCGTAATCATAGCCTACCAGTACAGATGTAGGTTTTCACTTCGCATACGATACACCTTGGTGAAATGGGTGTTTTAGAGATATAGGTTATTGTTCTCCTTTAATAGTTTATTCCATTTTCTAACTTACTTTTAGAAAAAATTCCAAATGTTTTTAAACATGATTAGGAGCACTAACCGTATGCATATATTTAGCCTTTCAATTGTGTGTGGTATATACTTTCAACTAAAACAACCAGAAATTTAAGAAAGGGGGATGGAGACTTGGTATGGATCAATTTGGATATTTAAGCTCATTTATTGTACTTGTGGTGTACGTATTGAGCTTCTTCTGTCGATTTGAATGAGATGTAAAACAAATTAATAACAAAACATATGTGTGGGTGTAAACGTAATACCTATATAAGTCTTTCACTATGTTCTTATTTGGAAATTTTAGGACCATATTACAATAATGTCGAATTTAGTAATTAATCATACAAAGGGACTATAAATGGGTGTTACAACCTTGTCTCATAGTTGTGTTTTATGGGATTAAGGTGTTCTTGAATATACTTAGTCTTAGACGTATATGTTACGATTTGTATATCAGTTTCTAAATTTTTTTAGTAACATTAAACGTATAAAACTCCCACTACGAATTCATTTGCAAGAAAACAAGAAATCTCATTATGGCAATTCTCATTACACAAATCACACGACTAATAGTATAACAATCTTATAAGTTCACGTCTAGATCAAATCGACCCATCTTCACTAGCAGGAAATGATATATCTTAACTCTTCTCCCACTACAACAATTTAGCTCTGTCCCGACGACATCTATAGCGACGACATACGTCGCTGGTATAGTTTGGTCTATAGCGACGACATGTCGTCGCTATATAGTAATAGGTATTTTTGACTGGTCAAACTCTATACCGACGACTTGTCGTCGGTATAGAGTTGGCGGGCTTCAAAATAATACGCGGGATTTATGAAAATACTTATGCCAACGACATGTCGTCGCCATAGGTGAGGTTATTTAATTTTTTATTTTTTCCTACCTCAAATTACAGATTTAAAAAAAAAATTAAAATCCACTTTTCCCGACGACATGTCGTCGGGATAGATAAAAAATATAAAAAAATAATTTCTCTGTGCCGACGACATGTCGTCGGAACAGGTTTTTTATAATTTTTTTAATTTTGACTCTATAGGGATGACTTTTTTTTTACTTTATAGGGACGACATGTCGTCGCTATAGAGTGCAGACCCTTTAAATCGCATTTCAGACCTTCTGCCCTTTTTTCACCCAAAAAAAACTCAATTTTTCTCACGATTTTCATCTCGGTTTATATGCGTATTTGGTATGAAATTGAAGTGTTTGAAGGTAAGGATGATGTTATTTTACTATAATGAAGTTATATAATCTTGTTTTTATAAGTTTTATCTAAATTTTATGTTTTAGGTGGGATTAAAGTTTAAAGCTTGAAATTAAAGGATTTGAAGATTTGAAGGTATGAAATTCGTTTAAAGCTTATGATTTAAGTGTTGTTTAGTGAATATGTTTGTGATTAGGTTTGTATGATTGTAAAAGTGTATATATATGTTAGTGTATGTAAGTTTGATGGTAGATTAGGTTATGCACACCAAGTGTTTGATGAAATGCCACTATATATATTTTCATGGTTTTAAGTTTGTATGTATTTTTATATGTGTTAATTTATATGTATATGGTTTGATGTATTTAGTTGTTTATGTATATGTTTATATGTATGTAATTATGTAAATTTTGTATGTGAATGTTTGTATGTATTTATGTTTATATGTTTGTTCATTAGTATATTATATGTTTGTTTTTTGTAATTGTGTATGTAAGTATGTTGTATACTTGTATGTTTTTTATATACTTGTAAGTGTGTATGTAAGCATGTTGTATACTTGTATGTAAGTATGTTTGTATTTTTGTAATTGTGTATGTAGGTATGCTGTATAATTGTATGTTTGTATACTTGTAAGTGATTATGTATTGTGATTATGCTTGTATGTATGTATATGTAAGTGTATATGAATTTAATGTTAGTACATCTTTGTGTATATGTTAATTGATAAAGTTGTATTTCCATGTTTTATTGTCTATTTTTGTTGAAGCATGTCAACATATATTGCTCGAGGACATGGTGGGGATGGCGGGGATCTACCTCCGCATGGGGATCCAAATAGGATCCCAACAGGTTGCGAGTCTTGTAAGTTATTTGTTAAAGTTAAAAAATACATATTTATGTTGAACATAATCTATGTTTCCTAACTTTTCAATTGCATGTATTAATGTAGCACAACCCGCGAGAAAAAGAAGATCAAAAGGAAAAAACATTAAATTATTTAAAAAATTTGAGCAAAACAAAGGCCAACCACTACCGATCGAAGTTGAAAGCAAGGGGGGCCAATATAAGTTTGTTGGAGAAAACAGCTCGGATTTTATAAGGTTAATCTCTAATGAGATTAGTAAGGTTGTTCTAATGAGGTAAAAGTATAATTGTTATTATAAAAATAAGTATTAACTGTCGGAAGATGCATTTCTTAGAATTTTTATTATTCACAGGGGAGTGGACCGATTGATCTCTTTCAAAAGATGCATTTCAGAGAAGGCACGGGATGGGTGAATGCAACTGCAGAATCGGACTGGGTAAGTTTAAGTGTGTTTGGGTCAAAATGACCCATTTGAACTAACTTTTGTGTGATTCTAGTATGTTTAAGTGTGTTTGGGTCAGAATGACCCGTTTGAACTAGCTTTTGATTGATTCTAGTATGCTTAAATGTGTTTGGGTGAAAATGACCCGTTTGAACTAACTCTTGTGTGATTCTAGTATGTTTGGGTCGACATGACCCGTTTGAACTAGCTTTTGATCGATTCTAGTATGCTTAAATGTGTTTGGGTGAAAATGACCCGTTTGAACTAATTCTTGTGTGATTCTAGTATGTTTAAGTGTATGTGCGCCAAAATGACTCATTTGAACTAACTTTTGATTGATTCTAATATGTTTAAGTGTGTTTGGGTCAAAATGACCCATTTGAACTAACTTTTGTGTGATTCTAGTATGTTTAAGTGTGTTTGGGTCAAAATGACCCATTTGAACTAACTCTTGTGTGATTCTAGTATGTTTAAGTGTGTTTGGGTCAAAATGACTCGTTTGAACTAACTTTTGATTGATTCTAGTATGCTTAAATGTGTTTGGGTGAAAATGACCCGTTTGAACTAACTCTTGTGTGATTCTAGTATGTTTAAGTGTGTTTGGGTCAAAATGACCCGTTTGAACTAGCTTTTGATCGATTCTAGTATGCTTAAATGTGTTTGGGTGAAAATGACCCGTTTGAACTAACTCTTGTGTGATTCTAGTATGTTTAAGTGTGTTTTGGTCAAAATGACCCGTTTGACAAATATTCAATATGTTTAATGCAGGAAAGAATTCAAGAAGAGTATGTGAGATCCTCTAGCGAGACCGGTGGAGACTCATCTGCTGTTGATGAGATTCAATGCATTGAGCGTGCCTTAGGTCAAAGGCGAGGACATATACGGGGTGTTGGTCGCGTGGTGAGACATCCCACCCCTGATTTTTGTAGCTCGCAACCTCCTCCAACACAACATTTGCATGATGAAGTTGCAGAACTTAGACAACAACAACAACAAAATCAAGAAACTATACAACAACAACAACAACTCCAACAACAACAACAACAACAAATACAAGAAATGCAACGATTACTTCAAGAGCAGATGGAAATGATGCGCTACTGGCAGCAGCAACGACCACCTGGTGGTCATTAGCGTTTGTATTTTTGTTAGATTTTGTTGAATTTTAAACTAATTGTATGAATTATCTGTTTGTTAAACTTATATTTGAAGTTGTATGAATTATTAGTTTGTTAAACTTGTATTGAATTTTTCTTGATTATATGTTTGTTAAATTTTTTAAAAAAATAAGGTTTTGCATAAAAAAAAAAAAAAAAAAAAAAATAAGATCAATAGCGATGACATGTCGTCGCTATAGAGTATTTTCCTTTTTTTAAAAAAAATTAAAAAATACCTATAGAGACGACATGTCGTCGCTATAGGTGTCTTCCTTTTTTAAAAAAAATATTAAAAAACACCTATAGCGACGACATGTCGTCGCTATTGATCTTATTTTTTTTATTTTTTTTATTTTTTTATTCGATAAAATCAGAAACCACGACACTTATAGGAACGATTTGTCGTTCCTATAGAAAAAGTTATGCCGACGACCTCTATCCCGACGACATATCAGTCTATTACAACTAACTTTTACGAACGAACTCTATAGCGACGACATGTCGTCGCTATAGGTAAAAATTAGCTATAGCGACGACATGTCGTCGCTATAAGGTGTCATATTTTCGTTGCTATAGACCCATTTTCTTGTAGTGTCCAATGGAAGGCATGTGAGGACTTTGTCTAATGTGGGGAGAGGCTGTTGTGAGGGAGGAGAGAGGGAGAGGGAGAAGCCCGTGCGGACAAGCGTGCCCTTGGGAGAGGAGCGGTCGTTTGTCAGAGAGAGTGGAAAGAAAGGCTAGATCAGTGGGGAGAGGAGAGGAAGAGAAGGCGGACATCAGACATGAAGGGCAGTTAGGACGTCCATTCCCTAACACGACGAAGACGGTCTTACTCGTAAAATATATAGTAATTACATGGACCCCTACGGTGGGGGGTTGGGTATAGTGGTAATTAAGTAGGAGTTAAAGTGGTGTGTTCATCCCAACCAAAGATTGTGGGTTCAAGTCTTGATGGGGGTAACTTTAGATTATCTAGGTGTTGCTCATTTTATCCTTAATTATTCTAGAAGTTGCTGTTAAAAAAAAAATTACATGGACCCCTACTTCTAATATTTATAACTATCTAAAAACCCCAGCTGTAACTAGATTAATTGGCACTTGAAAAACATGAGACAAATACTTGTCTACTTCATATTTTGCTTAGAAATAGTATCCTAGTATAACGTCGGTCAAAATATATTCTAAGTAACCATTAACAATACAATTTATGAATAAAATAGTTTTGTGTTAGTGTAATCGCAGTGACCACGTAAAACAAAATTTGCTAGCCTTGCTGAAAAGATCATTCTCTAACCAAAGTAGCATGTGAGTGATGTTGATGTTGATATTGATGACGACCGATGGTGATGGTGGTTAATGGTGGAGAATTGACTAAGATAATGAAATCAATTAAAAAAAAGAGGTTTGACTAGTGCAAAATTTGGTGGTGTGCCATTGTATATATGTCTTTATGGGTAATCAATCTTTATTAAGTTATAGCAAGTTAAGTGACATTTGAAGTGAAGTGTGTATATAATAAAATATATATGGTTTTAAGTAAAGCATTGTAAAAGTCATATAATCACTTATTCAAGGTGTTAAACCAAATATAATGGGAGGGATAAGTAGATTCGTTATATAATTACGGTTAGAAATTCATGTATCATATAAACAAAATAAATTTAACTTGTTAAAATCATTAGTTTTTTTATAAATTTTGTATGTAACATGTTATTAGCTACCGGTGAAATAAGAAATAAAGAATATTAGAAAAATATAAATAACAAATAATCAAAATTAAGAACTACAAATTTTTATTTTAAGAAAATATATAATTAGAATATTATAATTTAGTAAGTTTTAATAAATTATTAAACTAAGAAGATTTATATTATTTGTATTAAGTTGTTTAAATATATTTTCATTTAATAAGAAAAAAAGCAATAAAAAAATTTAGACTTCATAATAAGCCGTCACGTATCCCCTTAGATATATATTATTATACAATATAGATATTTGTCATACTTAAGCATGTAAAGGACCCAAACGGTTAATTAACCGTCATTGCACGGGAAGTTTGTTTACTTCATAAACGAATGAATTAGAAAAGAAGGTTTTGTTCATCATTTAGTTATAATGAATATTGTAAACACATGCATGTCTCATACATTTGTTTATGTTGGTTTATATGTTTTGTCATTGGCTTTATTTCTTTACGTTCTTTTGTTTATGTTAATCTATGTTCGTCCGTTACATATATATCTATATTCATGTGTTAGTTATTGGTAATATTAATCGACATATCATGCGTCAACCTATCAGCCGGTCAATAATTAGAATCAAGTCTAAGGTAATGAACTAACAAACGAAGTAAAACAAAGTTAATTTTCTTCACTCATTTATGTTCGTTTATAATATCAACAAAAAGACATAAGCGGCCGTAACATCTTTATTTTATTGGCGAACGAACATCAATAGGAAAATTGATTTGTTTAAGTGTTTGTATTCCAACGTTATTAAATTGTAGTTAAACAATGAATACGAAGTAGTCATGTTCTCAACTTAAAATTAACTAGGTATGAAACAGGTTTTGATGTTGTATTAATATTAATTATCAACTTTATAAATAATAATATACAAGTAATAAAACTATAGAATTATATATATAAATGGTTTCTGCATAACGATTATATGATTACAAAAAATCTTAGCCGTTGAAAACTAGATGGATTTAATCTGGGCCGTATAAATGGTTGGTGGCAGTTTCACACTCTCCGGTGGTTCTCGTCTCCTCCCCACGTCGGCGGTTCCTTCTTCATAGGAGGAATCAGCAACAATTCTTGTCCCCCATCTTCTCCTAATGTCGTTGGTAACCTTCACCTCCAGCCCTAGAAATACTCACTGATCATCTTCTCCTTCGGAATCCCAGTTCGCAAATAGGTAAACCCCTGTTTATCTTCATCAAATCTTACTGATTCTGTGTACATATGTGGCTCTAGAACAACACGATTCCTTTGGATTTATGTAAGTTCGGCAACATCCAGGTCCTAAAATCTTCTAATCTACTCTTCTCATTCATTTCATGTTCATAATTTAAAGGATTCGATTGAAGCTAAGTGTCATAGATTTTTTTGCGATTGAAGCTACAAAGGTAAAATTGCCGTCAGATACGTATCTTTAAAAACCCTAACCCCCAAATTGATTGAATTTCTTACGATATTTTTCACACACAAGCTTTAGAATCATAAATCACAATCCTCAGATGTTTAAGTTGATATGTTTTTCTTGATTAAGGTCTGTTTTGGTGTGAAGTTGTCGAGATCGAACCCTTGATGGTGGGTGCGACGAACAAAAGGTAGAAGGGGGTGGTGCTGCTGCTGGTGATGGAGAAGTGTTCACAAACTCATGGTAACCGAGACCTACTTCTCTCAACTTTTAATTAGTGTTCTTGATGCAAGCCATATCCAAACGATGTCCAATGTCGTGTGTCTCCATGGATTCGAAGGCAGCAAAAATCAAGACAAAATCAGTCTCCATTCTCCTAAGGCGTTGAAAGGGATTGCATATCAGGTTAGTAATTAGCTTGATTTGTTTAAGAAAATAAAGATGATGGTGCCAGAATCATCCTCCAAGCGGAAAGTGCAGCAGGTTCCTAATTGATCTTCAATGTTTGATTTTACTACTTGCTTCGGTTCTCGGTAGATTTTTTCTACCTTATGAATTTATATTAGTGCATAATGAAGCCAGAAGCAATACAGATGATTTGTGCGTGGATAAACACAAGGTGTTTTCTAAGGATTATAATGAATGAGTTGAGGCAAGTACAAAAATTGGAGGAGAATCTTATAAGGTTTATTTTCACACTCTGATTTTTCATTTGAGCTTAGTAATTTATGCATTATAAATTATGTGTTCGATTTTATAATTATTTGTGGTCAAAATATTTAGATTTGACAAGAGTATTGTTTCATGATATAAATGTAATGCTACAAACATGGTTTACATTAAAGCATGGTTATTTGATTATCTAATGACTTGATTGATTATTCAAGTTCCAATAACTACCTAAAATTTCCACATGCCCCCAAAGTTGAAGTGATTTATGTATATATTTCCAAATGATCAAGCTTATTTTGCGGGTAGGAAGAAAAAAGGGAAAGATTGTAAACAAGGAACAGTAAGATAGATTTTTATGTTCTTTATTGGTATAGTACAACTGATATGGGTTAACCTTATAGTTATACATATTTTACCTTTTGTTATGTTCTTGCAACTAATTGCTTTGGTAAACTTTTACCTGTTGGATTTAGTGTTCATTTATCTATTTTTTATTAATTTCATAAAGCAGGTTATATATTTTTGGAAGAAGATGATTCAGGTGTTAAAAGAAATAACATATGAAAGCATATCTAAGTGTGAATTTGCCATCTTTTTGTTTGCAAGTTATATTTATTGTTCTTGATTTGTTGTTGCAAAACGATTTCAAATTAGATGGTATATTTAGATAATATTGAAGGTGTGCATACCTTGTATATGTAAGAACAAAACTTATTGCTTACTATTTCAAGTTAGATAAAATTGATTTTATGTGAGAACGACACTCATTGAGAAATAGAGAAATAAAAGGGTGTGTATATTGAGTATGTACATCTTTGTTACTGGTGTATATAATCATGATGGTATTTTTTATGTATTTATTTTTATAGTCTCTCGTCTTACATGGGTTCAACCAAACAAAAATTTCTGGAGGCCTTGGTGATCTGACTATCAGTTCATTTATGATGTGACCAAGTCAATTTTAAAATGTTTTAATGTCTTGATCAAAGATCAGGTATGCCGCTTTTTTATATCAAGTATCAAAGTCCAATATGTTTGCTAAAGTTGCTATCTTTATATACTCACCTGGTAACTCGTATTGTGTCTGTCGTAAAAAGAATGTTTAGACACAACTATTGAAATAGTTAAATTATTGATTGGACTTCTCGAACAAGATAGATGATAATGTGATATATGAACATGATATGTGGATGTTATTCTGTAACCAAAATTGTAAATAAATAACTAAAATAATATTTTTTTTATTGATCTTTACATTTCAGGGATTCATTGGGTTGTCAATGTAACTTGTATTTGGACATTTGAAAAAAAACATGCTACAGGTGTTTGTAGTGCAGGCATTCCAAAATGTACAGAGAACTCAGATGACGTATGCCAGCTGGATGGAAGCCATGAGAGAAATAAATGAAACCTCTAACAATAAATACTTTGTAGCTGTAAAATTTGGTTTTGATAGGCTTTTGAAAACAAACATATACAATTGCCTTGTGGAAAATAGTTTTATGAGACTTTCTATTTTAAAATTTTATTCTATCAAATGTTGAGATTTTGGCACAATAAATTTATTTCTCATTTTACTCTTAGTTTTGTAATATTATTTTTTTATCATCTTTGTATCCAACTATTTCTGATTTATCTGACCCACGTTAATATATTTTTAACAAGCAAACATGCATTGATTTCGATGTTAAACAAGAAGGCTCTGGATTTTCCTGCAACTCGTTTGTATATTGCCCAAATTTACTTACAAGTTTATGCACCTTGAAAATAATGTTGAATTAATATAAAATATAACTATATACTAACGAACTACATGAGAAAATAAGGAACTTTGTTCTAATTTATATAAAATATAACTTTATACTAACAAATTGCCACTCTGGTGCATATACATACCAGACAACACTATATATTCATATACTAGACAACACTATATATTCATCGTAATGTTAGTGTGACAAAACTACTTTGGGCAAATGCCCTTAGATTCTCTTTTTTTTTTTTTTTTTTTTATCATAATTAAGTATCTTTTGATCAACTTCTGTTCTTTTATAAGTATTTTTTCATCCGTTCTAATTTAATTAGTATATGTAACTAATTTAATTAGTAAATTTAAGTTGTGAAGGACTACATTGAACAACTAGGCTCAAAAAACGCAACTGTGTGCTCTTTCTTTTCTTCCTTTTATTGAATAATAAAAAAAATATTGTTGAATTTCAAATAAGTCTTCACACACAAAGGTTTCATTGGTTTGACCTATCTTTTTGGAGCCAACCTTTTACCTTAAAAAATATTGTTTTTTTTACAATGCAAAGAAATATAGTGCCGTATTACAACATTGAACAATCCGACCATCGGATGGTTATAAAACTAATTTTAAAGGTGGTTTGTGTGTTCTCTAAAGTGACAGCCATTTTAATTTTCAATATTCAACAATATAGTTAGTTTTTAATTATATTTTTTTCCACTTTAGTATAAGATATTTTATAAATTTTCTAATATATATCGTTCGAACGTGCTTATTTATATCTACATTTTAGTATAAATTTTATTAAAATGAAATCGGATCATATATAATTGACTTTTTGTTTCTTTCTTTCTAATACAATTTCGTTTTCCATTTGTGATTTTTCAAATCTAATACTTTATATAATTCTAAATATAACGTCATGAAGTTTAAATTTGTATATTTTTCATTATAAATTTTATTTACAACAAGTTTGTTTCCTACATTTTTATAGGCACTTACTAGCTAGTTTGGTGGAAAATTACAGGACTCAAATATTTTTCATATCACTATATCAGGGGGCATACTTTAAATTTTCAAACAAAATTACACATAAAATTTCACTTATCGTGGGTGGGCTTTGTGCCCCTTAAAAGCTCCATCCATGCTTGTAAGGACATGATAGGTGCGAATCTCTCACCTTGTCATTTTTCCCCATTTATGATTGATTGTCCTCAAAGAAACTTTAGTGTTTCTTTTTTTACCCTGTTTTTATGAAAACTCTTAAAGGAAACGTACACGTACGACATTATTGACGCACAGCGCAGGTAAGCTCCTAGTATTAAATTAAATAACAAACAAATCCCCTATTTGTTCCAAATTGGATACTTATCGGCTCTGTATGAACCTACAAAAATCATATTAAATAGCGAACAACAAAAAGAAATATTATCCGTAGCGATAACAATGATTAAAAGAAAGTGTAGGGTTTTGATTTGCATGATTTTTAAACATGCACGAGTGGCCTCAGTGCCCTTAACCTGGTAGGCCATTCCTAAACACCCACGCCTTTAAAATCTGATTTCTTAATATAAATAAAATTATCTCTAAATCACTGAAAATTTGATTAAAATGGAAGGCCGAAATAATTGATACGTTAAGAGTTGGGCTATAAAACTAAAGCATAAAAAATATATATTATGATTGTTTTATTTAGAAAATGATATTATTATTTTAATTAGTTATATAATTGTGTAATTATATTTAGCTCAGTTAATTAAATACTTCAAATGATATAAAATCTGCTTATAAGTTAACTTATGCGACCATTTTTTATCAATAACAAATCTCTATACCTAATAAATAAAACTACTACATGACAAATGTTACTTTCTTGTGTGTCCTCAGAGTTTTTTTTTTATGTTTTTATCTTCCATTAATTATATAAATTTCTTTGATTTCTTTGATTTTTTTATTACTTTTTTTTCACTGTCTCTCTCTCTTTTTCAAATATGTAAAATTTTTATGTCGGTCTTTTTTATGTTTCTATCTTCTATTAATTATATATATTTCTTTGATTTTTTATTACTTTTTTTCACTGTCTCTCTCTTTTTCAAATATGTAAAATATTTATGTTGTTCGAGTCTAGCCCTAATATCTTGCTAGAATTGGTCTCTCTTGGTTGTATACCTGTTTGAAGCCCGCATGATGCTAACAAAAATATCATTCATTAAATAATATGTCATTAAATAAAAAATAAATTATATTGCAATAATTATATAAGAATTGTTATATTATTCATTAAATAATAAAATTATGTTGTAAATAACAAAATCCTTAAGTACAAAAATGCTCTCATAAAGTGTCTTAAAATTAAATGAAATATCAATTTTGCTCTTGTCAAAGGCACTATACAATTGTATATATATATTATGTTTTTGTGGCATGCAAAAATAAATAATTACCAGCCAATATACTCTATTTTTCTAAATACGGCGGTATATCATATAAAGCTAACGAGACGATAGACAAAACAAAATCCAAGAAATAAGATACAAGATATAAAATTAAGTTGGAGAAAACAAATTACAAACACAAAATTACTGTATCTTCTAACTATAACAAAATGCAATATCGCCTGTTTTTTCTTGAATAAAACAATGTTTTAATAACAAAATAATAATATAATTTGGTGAGGAGGTTATCTGTGTTTGTAAGAAATTGTTGACATTTTAGCTACTTAACCTATGTAAATTAAAGATATGCGAATCCACTTCTTTATCATCAACTTGTTAGTATTACAACCTTTAGAAATATCGGTTTTTTTTATTAAACAATTATGAGAGAGAAAGGGAATAAAAAAGGTGAAAGTGATAGAAGGAAAGATAGACACTCGTAAAATGAACTTTAATCATTATAATTAGCAATAAATAATGGCAAGGTTATTGCTAATATAAATTATTCAAAAGAAAAGCATATGTTATTATAATGAGCACCTAATGATCAATATATGCGCCACCATTCACAGCCACCATCTACTGCCGGAAAGCTTGTCTTCCTACCTGCCCATTTTCTTGATTTTATTTTGAACGGCGCCTTTAACCTTGATAAAAGAAAAAATGTAAATTATTTTTCTATAAAACTTTCTAAAATAAACGCATCATAATGTGTATTTTATAGATTTTAAAAGCTCTTTATCTTTTTGCTCCAAACCACACTAGTATGTTTCTAATAAATGTAATTAATTATATGTTAGACTAACCTATAATGTTTCATTTATGTATAAAACTAAGTTTTCGAGGATTCCATTTATTTTTTGAGGCATACCTTTTTGCAGACACACACCTAGACCTATAAAGGAACCAAATGAACAAGAAATAAGCGTGTTAGTGTTCGTTCATTTAATTTTAATCGAACACGAACACGAAATCGAATAGAATTTTTGTATATAAAAAATCTAATAGTTTAGATATACATAATTCATCAAGATGTATGATTCAATCAAAAAATCCATAATGATTCATCAAAAATAATTTATAATAACTCATCTAAAAAACCATAAAAAATATGTATATAAAATATTGTTTCAATACATAAACGAGCAAACTTAAGCAAACGAACACAAACAAATTAACATAAACAAACGAACATAAACGAAAATCACGAAAGTAAGTGAACGAACAAAACATGTGCTCATGTTCGCACGTTAATTAAATGAACAAAATTTTGTGTTCGTGTTCATTAATTTAACTAAATAAATGAACACAAACGAGCTTTCCATCGAACAGTTCATGAACGTTCTGTTCATTTAGAGGGCAACACATCCGGATAACAATAACTAACCAAAACAAAATATAAACAATTACATACTAAGAAGAGGATCTTTGAACCACTCGATCCAACCAACTTTCACCTTCCAATTATGAATAAGTCATAGTAATAATCGTATCTAACCATCGCCCAATTACACCATTCCAACTTTAGATGTATATATAGAGTTAAAATCTACGAGGGTATAATATCATAATGATAGTTAAATACTATAGAAAAACAAATATCTTTATTGATAATTTATTTAATACCTTGCCTTGTTGAAAATAAAAAAAATGTTCGTAGTGTTAAATTAAAGCAAACCCTCTCACCCAACTTTCATGGCATAAATTGGAAAGATAGAATAGTTGTATAAAGAAGAATTTTACAGAAAAATACTAAGTGTCATTTATTTGCAAGTCTCATAATTGTTGAGATTTTCTCCGAAAAAGTGTAGTTAAGATACTTATTTACCAAATATGTGTACTTTAAAAACTATTTACTAAAATAGGTGTTTTTTTATTTTTTTATTTGTTTTTCTAATCTATTATCTTTTTTCCTTTTTTTTTATTTAATTAACCTATATTCTATATATTTATCTTCTTTAATTGACTTTTTTTCATTTTTCATCATCGATTTTGTGATATCTATCCATTCATTCTACTGTTCTTATTAGAATACATGTATACCCACCAAATTAACAATTAAAAGTGATAAAAGATCTAACAATTTCTACAGATGCAATCGTGAGAATACATGTATAAGCCATTTACTTCAAACTAAATTAATAAGTAGGAGCAAAATCAATTCGAGTGAGGAACAGATACAAAAACAGAGCAATATGTGATTATTGTTTACTGAAGGCGTCCATAAAGTAGCTTAATTAAGAGAACGAAAACTGAAATTTTTCAGGCAAATTGAAAACGAATAACACGACTAACTTAATCGTCTACCTTGTAAATCAGATCCACTGGCTAGGTGGCAAAAAACCCTTTATACCAAAATCAAACAAGAACTAATAAGAAACAAGAACCAAACCTAGATGGTAAAAAACAAACACCAAAATCAAACCCTTTATACCAAATCGAACAAAACTGAAATGGAGTACCAAACTTGCGATACAATCTGATAGAATTCGATTAAGAAGATAGACAACTGAGCTTGATTGATCAATGGTCAGTCGTTAACATTGCTAACAGAGAAGCACTTGATTAAGAATGGCTTCTGAATTAAGCAAGATTACAAGAATGATTGAAAGAGATAGAACACGAATACAATTTCTGCACACTTTGTTCACTGTTCTAACGGTTCTTATACAAGCCACAACAACTAACTAACTAACCGTCTAACAACTATTAGTCAACGCTAACTTCGGTCAACAAGCAAACCATTCCACGCATCTATGCACTCGTATCACCGTGTAGTAGTCAAAGAGCCAAAATCTTGCTGCAATCGAAATACCAAAATCGTTTCTGAAGATCGTGCATTACGTGATGGTCGTAGAAGTTAACTAAGTTTTCAAGTCGTGCATTAAAAAAATCTAAATTATATTAAAACCCAATTTGATAAATAAGTTTTCAAGTAATAAGTAGCTTATTGTTACAAGTCGGTTACAACTTTAACAGTTGTAGAAGTTAACTAGGGTTTTATTCTAATTAATCCTTCGACTTAGGATATGTTTAATAACAATCACACTACAAGAAATATGGTCTATACTGACGGCATATACTAGTTGGTATTGGGAAGTTTACGACAACAATTTGTCGTCAGCAAAAATATTTTCATATTCTAAGAGATTAGCATGCTAGATCGGTGCGTTGAATGTATAAGAATGAGGATTTGGAACTGATTGTAGTGTAAGATGCGGTTTCAGGATAGTTGATCATCCGCATTAAGTTTGAATATTTGCATAAGTGTTGTTCATCCGCATTAGTTAAGTCTTCATCCACATTTGATGAACACATCGACTATTTTGTTCACCCGCATTTGCTAAGTGTTCATCCGCATTTGTTGTATGTTCATCCGCATTTGTTTTGCCCATGCGCATTTGCTTCAGTCATCCGCATTTGGTTCATGCGCAATTCTTTGGGACACTTAGAATATTTTCTGAGGTGTTCATCCGCATTTGGTTACTCATCCGCATTTGTTTATTCATCCGCATTTGTTTGTTCATCCGCATTTCTTTAAGGAGACAGAATTTTCTGAGATTTTGGGATGTAGAGCTTAAGTGTTAAGAAATGAGGTTTTATGGGGGACTGTGCTTGTTTACGATTTGCATGCTTTGTATGCTGTTGTGATGATGTTGTTCCATGTTATGTTATTGTCGTGACCTTACGTGGTGTGACGTATGAATATGCTTATGTAAAGTAGTACTTAACGAAAGTGGAAGATAACTAAAGAAAAGTAAGAAAGAATGAATGCATGCATTAATGAACGATCGGAAGTAAGAAAAGTCTTGCAAGCACTGCAAGGAAGTTCACACCCAATGAAGGGTGTTAGCTCAACGGTGTGCGGGTTAGCTACCCCAGAAGGATGCACACTGGGGTCTAGTCTTTGTGACTGACCATACGTACGGGACCATTGTCGCTTACCCCGGTGCTAGTGCCCGCCTAGTGCATGATGTTTGAAGTCTATTTATAATCTTCGGCCCATTACCCGCCTTGTGCATGATGTTTGGGGTATAGCACATGGCATTGGTCCAAATTATGATACCCCGGTGTTGGGCCCGCCTCGGGCATGATGTTTGAAGTCTATTTATAGTCTTCGGCCCAGTACCCGCCTTGTGCATGATGTTTGGGGTATAGCTCGAGGCATTAGCCTGGAGCATAGAGAAGCGAAAGTAATAATGATCGAATGAAATGTACGATAAGAAAGAGAATGAATGAATGTAAGTTGACGTTGATGAAAGATAATAATGAGATTATCTATTTGTACGTATGATGTATGATCGCTTACGAAAGTAAAGTATGGTTTTAAACGAAAGAAAAGTATTTTATTTATAAAACTAGAACTCACTCAGCAATGCTGACTTTTATGTGTTTCCAGTTGGCAGGTAATGTTGCTGAGGATGGCACGGGGCAGTTACTTGGCATTTTTGGATGGCATCCGTTGTTTGAATTATAATGTTTTTGTGATGTAATGCAACGAGTGATATTTTGTAACAGTTAACTGCAATGTATTATTTTGCAAAAGCAATTATAATGAAATGGTTTGTTTAAAAGAATTCCGCTACAATATTTTGGTAAAGTTAATGTATGTTTTATGCTTTGTGTGCAATGATTGACCAGCTGTAAGCGTTCCGGGAACGGGGCCTTACAAGGAACAACCAAGGCAAGTTTTCAATAGTGTTTGGTATGTTGACAACGGTTGTTCTAGGCACATGACTGGTAATATATCTCTGTTAAACAACATACAACCTTAGAACGAAGGATATGTTATCTTTATAGGAGATAGAGGTGGTAAAATTACAAAGAAAGGTATAGTGTCTAATGGTGTGTTAAGTTTTGAAGATGTTAATTTTGTTGAGGAACTCAAACATAATTTGATAAGTATCTCTTAAATTTGTGACAAAAAGTATTCAACACACTTCACTAATAAAGAATGTCTTATTCTAAAACCTAGATTTATAATTCCTAATGAATGGATATTGTTAAGAACACCGAAAGATAAAGACACATACTTACTATATATGAATGGTTCAATTTCATTTGTAATTACGTATTGTTTTTTGTCAAAAGCCTCGGAAAGTGATTCAATGTTATGGCATCATCGTCTTGGCCATGTAAACATCAAAAATATAAACAAGTTGGTTAGGTGAAATCATGTTTGCGCTTACCATTAAAAGAATTTCAACTTACTGAACATTGTCTGTCATGTTCTAAAGGCAAACAACATAAACTTCCTCATAAACCAGTTGCTCATACCAAAATTGAATCAATTCTTTAACGGTTACACATGGATTTATTTGGTCCAGTTAGTGTTTTGAGTTTGGGATGTCGTGCATATTGTTTGGTTATTACTGATGATTTTTCCCGATTTACTTGGAGTTTCTTTTTAGCAACTAAGGATGAGCACCTCATTTGCTAATAAAGTTCATGACCCTAGTAGAGAATTAGACTGACAAAACCATCAAGTGCATTCGAAGTGATAATTGAACAGAGTTTTGTAATCATACTCTGAATGAATTATATGATTCTAAGGGGATAGCTAGACAATTTAGTTCTGTAGGAACTCCATAACAAAATGGAGTTGCTGAGAGATGTAACAGAACTTTAATTGAAGCAACCAAAACAATGTTATCAACAGCCAAATTACCATCTTTGTTTTGGGCTAAAGCTATTAACACTTCATGTTATGTTCAGAATCATGTTTTAATCAACAAACAACAAAACATGACTCGATATGAAATCCTTTTCAAACATAAACCCAAAGTCAAATATTTCAAAACATTTGGATGTTGTTGTACTCTGTTACACATGTCTGATGCTAAATCAAAATTTGATGAAAAAGCTGATGAATGTTATTTTGTTGGATATTCAGCCAACAAAGTTGAATACAGAGTTTATAATAAAAGATCTAAACAAATAATTGAGTCATTTGATATAAATTGGCATGAAACTAACAAAACAGATGCAAGTTCTGCTCCTTTATGGGTATACGATTATGCTTCATTATTTGAAACATTTAATCGATCTTCTATTGTTTCTCCAGCTAATCCACCTTTATCATCATCCATTTAAGACATTTTTTCTGATGATGTTGGACCTATGTCATCTTCAGCTACAGGAAGATCTTCAGACATACCTACTTCTTTAAATGTCTCAGCTATTTAACAATCTATTTCTGAATCTAAATTGCCTTATTCTGATCTAGTTATTGAACAAGCTCCAAAGGTTTCTGATCAGAGTTCCTCTTCTACTCAAAATGATCCAATTGATACCATTCAAGTTCCATTTGAAGATTTATCTGTTGATAATGATATTCATCAAGAGGAAGATATTGTGTCTCAACTTGAAGGCGAAAACATTGTTGAAGAACCAGTTGTTCATATGTCTAATTTAGACGAAGTTATTTCCGAACATACTATTCCTCAGCTGAGAATTCATAAAAATCATCCAACTGAAACAATCATTGGTCCATTATCACAAGGTGTCCGAACTCGAAGTCAATCTGGAACTATAAATACATGCTTGTATACATGTTTTATCTCTTAAATTATGCCAATGAACATTGAGATGGCATTAACGAAAAACACTTGGGTTAAGGCTATGCAAGACGAGCTGATGCAATTCAAGAAGCTAAATGTTTGGCATCTGTGTGAACTTCCAATGGGTAAGTTGCCGATTGGAACTAAATGGATATTCCGAAACAAAATGGATGAAAAGGATGTGATTGTTCGCAACAAGGCCAGACTTGTTCTTCAAGGATTCTATCAGGTTAAAGGTCTTGATTATGAAGAAGTATATACTCCAAATGCAAGACTTGAAGCTATACGTATATTTCTGGCTTATGTTTCATACAAGAAATTCACGGTCTATCAGATGGATGTCAAAACTACTTTCTTGTATGGTGAGATAAAAGAAGAAACCTATGTTTGTCAACCACCTGGTTATGAAGATCCAAAGCATCCTAACTATGTTTATAAGTTAGACAAAACACTCTATGGCTTACATCAAGCACCTCGTGCTTGGTATGCCACCCTTGATCTGGTTGTCGAGACTCGATCAAAAACAAGTTATTATATCGGTCTTGGCTACCCTTATTGCGTAATGGTAAGTAAGGTCGTCTCCACAAGGAATATGTGGAAAGTGTTTAACAAATACGACTCGATTAACTAAAGACATAAACTTTGAATTAAAAATGAAAACTTTGAATGAATTAATGAGCACATGTGCATAAAGCAAAGAACTTTGAAACTAATTTACTTAATTAATGAAAAATGATTACTTCCGGGTTTCCAATTCTGTCATATCAACATTTGGTACTTTTAAATTAGGGTTTGTAAGAACGTGATTTCAAGATTTCAGCTTTTGATTAAAGTGACAACAAAGGAACAGGCTTTTAAGATTCATTCATTCACAATGTTATCAATTTACCTAGATCACGTTGTCTTCTTTTCTTAATGAGCTCACGATGCAAGGAAACTGAAAACTGATAATCAAGCACACAACTTTATTTACAAGTAAACCTTTTAAGTTAATCAAAACATAAAACTTAATTCAATAGTTCATTGTTCAATACAAAAACCTAATCAAAGCATACTAATTTTCTCACTTGACAAGAATTGTACTCCCAAAAGCAATCATGAAAGAACTAGCCGCTCAAGGTCTTCATTAAATCTTCAATCTTTCTTCCACTGATGATCAATGATGATATAGAGGATGTTAAGAGGCTTGAAAGCACCCAAAATCACCTTGAATTTGCTAGATTTTAGCTGGGAAAAGTTGTTCTTCGCATAGAGGTTGATTGTGCTTAAATAAACTTGAAGTTTCACAAAATCCGGATGTTAGTTGGTGATCGGCGTATGATACGCCCAGGGTCAGCGTATCATACACCCCCTCAGGCTTCCTACGCCTAACTTTCTGTATTTTCTTCAAATACGTCCACAAGTACGCCGTCCATACGCTGACTGGCGTATGATACGCCCATACCCAGCATATATACATCGGTGTAGGGTTCTCTTGCCCTTTTTTGTAACTTTTGTTATTTTCAACTTTAGTCCTTGTAGTTCTGTCTTTTTCTCCTTTTTCTCCAAGCCAAGACTTCTTTTAACTCTAATCCCTACAAATCAAAACGGGTTGTAATGTTAGGTTAAGGGTTAGGTGGGATAGAATGGGTTTAAAGTGGCTAATGATGAATGTACATCTTCATCATAAGCTTGTATATTAATCATATCGCCATCAATTAACACAATGTAATACATAAATCAAGAGGTCATTTACGGGTTGTAATGTTAGGTTAAGGGTTAGATGGGATAGAATGGGTTTAAAGTGGCTAATGATGAATGAAATTCAATTTAAACATGCTAGTTAGTATTATTATCAACATCACTCATCAAAGTGCAATCATCTCGCAATTTTCACACTATTTTTGTTGCTTCATACTTTGGTCATTTTGACCTCATATTTAGCTTTTCCTTTTTTATCTATATAAACAAATTCAAACCAATCCTACTATTATTGAACTAATACTGAAACGACAGTTCTAGACATGTTATGGATTGGACTTAATCACCCGAGGTTTTATCAAAAGGCTAAGGCTTTGTAGGCTTATTGTTTTGCAATTCAAACGAAAAGTTAAGGCTCAACATGGTGTCTAAAGGAAGATTAACAAGGTATGGAATTCAAAGGAAAAAGGTTTAAACAAATGGTTCATTCCTAATTCCTCTATCACATTTATGCACATATTGGTTCATGACCTTGACACGTATCAATTACACGAGTTCTAACTTAAATGCACATTATGGTTTCCCTCATTATTAAAAAATATAAAGCAAATCAAAATATGCTATGAATTGCTCAATTAGGTTCAAACTCTTATGGAAACGGTAGAAAAGGGTTAAGATTGTGAAGCACGTATGTCATCTACCATCCGGTTCGTTATGCCTTCTAAGAATTTTATCTAATTTTATAAAAACTCATGATGGGAATGCATTTCTACAATTCAAAACAAGCATGTCAAGAGATCTATACATACACAAACAAGTGATAGTTAGCCATTTTATGAAAAATTTTGGGTCTCACGCACAATTAAGGCTATTTGAATATTTATTTTTCAAAAAGGTTTAACTTTTTTTCATTTCTCCCCTTATCCTCACACTTGAGGTACATTGTCTCCAATGTATGGTGGTTAATCTCATAACAAAAAAGATCATAATTAGAATTCCAACTTACTTAACGTTCAAAGTTGCAAATTCATGCCCCTGATCAGTGTGCAACTTACCAACTTACTTAAAGTTCAAGCTTGCTTAACATTCATTTATTACAATTGTCTAATAAGTTGTTTCAGTCACACAAACAATATAATAAATAACTGGAAAGGATGGAACACATGGATCTGATCAGTGTGCAACACTCAATCAGCAAGTGCCATGTGGTTGCTGCTCGGGTCATCATATGGATCATCAACCTGCGGTGGTGGCAGTGGCAGCCTGAACCATTTGATCATCAAATACTGCATTTGCTGAAAGTTATATAGGTCAGTGGTTCCCTCTACTGGTGGCTCTTATGGTTATAGAAGAACCCATGAGATGGTTGCGATGCTGGATATGGGTATATTGCCTATCCGTCATAGATACCCGTTTGGCTCCAATCTGTTTCTCTTGGGCATGGCACATATTCTCTGCCTGTATAGAAATCATGATAATGCCTTTGTTGAGTTAAATCATTGTACCTTTGGTTGAGAAACAACTTATGCTAGTACTCCTAATTTCTTGCATATAAATTTTGTCTTTCCATTACCTCCCGCTGTAATGCCTTCGCCTCTTCATGTCTGTCTTTTGCAAAGATTGATTCCCGGTTGGCCATGTCACATTGGTATCGAGCAATGGCAGACCATTGCCCATACTCATTGGGCCTCATCCTTCTCATTCTTTCTTCTACTGATGGTGCTTCAGACTATCTTCGGATGAGAATGGGTGTATGTTTCGAGCCATCCCCGTTTTCAGTGAATCCTTCATCCTCCTTATTCTCTTCATCTTCCTCTTCATCTTTGTCGTCCCCTGAAGACATGGGCTCTAGTGGTTCACCTGGCTGTAGGGGTGGAGCGTTTGGCCTCCTTCCCATGAGTACTTCCATGGTTCCATTGTCCTTCAACATGACTTAGGTGTTGGTCTTCTTGTAGTACCAAGACAGTTTGCTGAATTTGTCAACCATAAAGAACTTATGTAGTTTGACAATATATTGTATGTTTAAGGGTTGTATTAGTCGGCAATGGGGGATCATTTTCTTATCTGCACTCTCCCTACTATCCCAAACATTCATTTAAGATTAAGTGCCTTAATGAGAGCAGCCTTATTCCTATTAACAATGCATGTATTATGAGCACATCCATTTCCCTAATGGTGTTCTTATCTCCCAGCTTTGGTATTATGTTGAATATGATGATCATGTTTAAAATTTTTGGCATGATATGCATCTGAGTCCTTACAAACCGACCCCTTGCGCTTTTTAAGAACATGTCTTATAATATGGTCATATCTTCTTGGGTACTAAACTCACTATTCCAAATGACTGATTCAATAGGGTATTCGTACTGATTTGATGGTTTTGAATCAAAATTCACAACCTGTCGGATGGTGTCAAATGACATGATCATTTCCTTTTTTCCTACCCGCCACCTTAATACGGTTGTATAAGGGGGGTTGTTACCATCCTCCCTATCAAATGTTGACATCCATTCCAGAATTGTCTTGCTTGGACTCTTGTCGTTATGGCCTTCATCATGAAATGTCAATGCTGCCTCCCATCCTAACCTCCTAAACTTTTCCACTAACCCCAAAGCCTTAAAGTCTTCTAACAGTGCAGCTCGTTTACAAACAAATATTGTTATCTATGTTCTTCACCCCCTATTCAAATTTCCCCATGTAAAGCTCCTTTTGCCACCGTGGGTCATGCTCGGAAAGCTTTTTGGCACGAGTAAAGCTTGGTTTTGGCCCCCTACCTTGATCGGCCGGTATCGTTTCTTCATCTTTCAACTCACCTTGGCTTTATTTCTTTTGTTTCTTAGAAGATCTTGACGACTTAGGTTGTTTACCTTTTCACTTGCTCCTGAAAAGGTGTATAGTTCCTACAAAACACATAACACCACAATTACTTGAAGATTACTAAGTGTTGGGCAAACCTTTGTGCTTTGGTTCATTAGTGTGTTATCATGGTGTCATGGTTCCCTTGATATCATGTGGTTATGACATTCATGAGGTTTCCCAATTGATTCAAGTTCTTTTGTTTCTTAATTCATGTTTTGCCATAGGTTGTCCCAACATCATCAAAATCCTAACTTTTCATCCCAAAACCTACCCTTCTTGATGCATCTAACCATCTATCACTCCTAAGGATGTAATAATATGTGTTATACTTACATTCATATCCATATATAAGGGAATCATATGCAAATCATCATACAATAAGTTATAGATCATATGATTAAGTTTGGTGATAGAAAACATACCTGGAGATATTAAAAGTTTGAAAGAATCAACCTTGTCTTGAATTGCAAAGTTCCCCAAATTACTCAAATGTTAAACTTCTCAAATCTTACAAACCCTTGTGAGATTTGAAAATCTAACCCGAGATTCGTGTTTCTCTTGAAACATTACCCAAAATAGACCCAAAAACCATTTCGATTGATTAAGATTTGAGGGAGTTGTGTTTGGTGGAAGTCAGGGTTCTTGATGTAAGGATGAAATTTTAGGTGTGGCAGATGAAGAATTGGGGGAAAAGTGGGTGAATGTGGTGTTTAATTCGTGGATGGGGTGTTAAATGAGAATGTGTGGTTGAAAATTGGTCAACAAAAGTCAAAAGTAGGGCTGGCTGCATAGTCGGCATATGATACGCCGACCCCTAGCGTATCATACACCAGTGGGCGAATGAAGGGGCGTCTGCAGCAACATATTTGCAAAAAATGAAAGAAAATCTTTAAGGGTCGGCGTATGATACGCCCACCACCGGCGTATCATACGCCGGTATGTGCTAGATTTGGGTTGTTTGCTTAATTTTTGAAAGTTTTTGAAAATTACTTATCCTCCACCCCCCCCCCCCCATAACCGTGCTTCATCTTGAAGCACATAAGGGACATAAAACCTACCTGATTTGTTTGCTAGCAATCCCCATACTTGTGGTTAACCATCCAATGGGTGTGAATTAGGAGAACTTTGGGAGAGTAACTAATAATCTAATTAACGAGAAAGTAGATGAAAATACAAAAAAATTCAAAGCAATAAAAACTAACCCACTTTCGTAGGAATCACGGTTGCATTTAGCATATGCAACAAGCCTTTAAACCCCTCAGTAATCCTGAGTGGACGAGTTATAATGTCTTGAGGGTTTGTAGTGAACACCCACAAAGTTCGCGGGTTGCCTCCCGTTAGCGCTAAGTTTAAAGTCTTCAGCCGGACTTGTTACCTTGTATGCTTACGTAGGGGGAAGGTTCTCCAAAATGCTTAATAAGAAGCTTTCAGATGTGTGAGATGGTCCATTGATATCATTAGCTTCCAAATATGGTTTCAGGCGATGACCATTCACCACTTGGCGGAGATGATCCTCAAAATCCTCAATTTCAATGTCCCTATAGTTTCCTACACACGTAACAAGGTATGGACCTGTCCATTTTCTTTTGAGTTTCCTAGGAAAGAGTTTTAACCGAGAGTTGTATAGCCATACTTTCTTTCCTTCCTTGAAAGTCTTTTTCCTTAACTTCGCGTCATGCATTGTTTTCATTTTCTCTTTGTAGGCAGAGGCACATTCTTAAGCTTCTCGCAATTCTTCCAACTCAAATATGTGAAGCTTTCTTTCTTTACTTGTAACATCATAGTCCATGTTAACATTCTTAATAGCCCATACAGCTCGATGAGCTAATTCAACCGGTAAATGACATCCTTTACTGTAGACCAATCGGTAAGGTGTTGTGCCTATAGGAGTTTTATAAGCCATACGATACACCCATAAGGCATCATCCAACATCGTGGACCAATCCGTACAACCGGCTCGCATGGTTTTCTGTTAAAATTCTTTAGTTTGCCTATTAAACACCTCTACTTGGCCACTTGTTTGAAGGTGACACGGTGTGGCTATCCGATGATCAACTCCATATCGTTTAAGCAATTTTCCAAATTTAAAGTTTTGAAATATGATCCCCAATCACTGATAAACCACGAGGGATTCCAAATTATGAAAATATATTTGATTGAACGAAATTACAAACGAGGACATGATCATTTGTTTTGGTGGTGATGGCCTCTGCCCATTTGGACACATAATCAACCGCCACTAAAATGTATAAATTTCCTTATGAATTAGGGAAGGGTCCCATGAAATCGATTCTTCAAACGTCAAAAATGTCGACTACTAGAATCGGTTGCAGAGGCATCTCATTCCGTTCTAAAGCACTGCCCATCTTTTGACAATTTATATAGTTTTTTGAGAATTCAAAGGAATCTTTAAACAAACTTTGCCAATAAAGTCCACATGATAATACTTTCTGTCCTATCTTCTGGCCACTAAAGTGACTGCCACATGTAGATGCATGTAGATGCCCCAACACCGATTGTATATTATCGTCGGGTACACACCGTCTGATAATTTGATCCGCCCCAACTTTAAACAAATCTGGTTCATCCCATATGTAATGCTTTGCTTGTGCCAAGAATTGTTGCTTTTTCTTCTTAGTCCAATGGTCGGGAAGTGTACCTGCAGCCAAGTAATTAGAAAAATTAGCATACCATGGAATGATTGAAACAGATAATAAGTGTTCATCTGAAAATGTTTCTTTAATTTCTTTATTCTGGACATTGTTTTGGTACACGACACATGACAGATGGTAGGCTACCACATTGTCACTTCCATTCTTGTCACAAATTTCCAAGTTGAATTCTTGTAAAAGTAGAATCCATCGAATTAGCCTTGGTTTAGCATCTTTCTTTTCCATCAAATATCACGCTGTACTGTGATCAGAATAAATAATAACTTTACTTCCCCAAATGTATGACCGAAATTTATCTAATGCATATACTACTGCAAGTAACTCTTTTTCTGTAGTTGTATAGTTTAATTGTGCACCAGAAAGAGTTTTACTTGCATAGTATATAGCTACGGGTTTCTTATCCACCCGTTGTCCTAAAACTACCCCGACCGCATAATCACTTGCATCACACATAATTTCAAAAGGTAAAGACCAATTTGGTGATTGTAAGATTGAGGCCTCGATTAATTTTTGTTTTAACACATTAAAAGCTTGGACACATTTATCATCAAACACAAAGGGAACGTCTTTTAGAAGGAGGTTACATAAGGATTTTGTAATGACACTAAAATTTTTTATAAATCTTCGATAAAACCCGGCATGCCCTAGGAAAAAGCATACCCCTTTAATGCTAGTAGGTGGGGGTAAAGTAGAGATCACTTGAATTTTAGTATGATCTACCTCAATTCCCCTACTAGACATTACATGACCTAACACAATTCCTTCTTGAACCATAAAGTGACTTTTTTCCTAACTTAAAACCAAGTTTGTTTTAACATACCATTTTAGTACTTTTGTTAATTGAGCTAAGCATGACTCAAAAGATGTTCCAAAAATAGAAAAGTCGTCCATGAAGATTTCCAATCACTCCCCAACCATATCTGAAAAGATACTCATCACACACCTTTGAAAGGTGGCCAGGGCATTACATAGTCCAATTAGCATCCGCCTAAGCGCGAATGTCCCATATGGGCAAGTAAATGTTGTCTTTTGTTGATCGTCGGGATGAATTGCAATTTGGTTATACCTAGAATACCCATCTAAAAAACAGTAAAATTTCTGACCTGTAAGCTTTTCTACTATCTGATCAATGAATGGTAATGGGAAATGATCTTTAGAAGTTGCTGCATTCAATTTTCTATAATCAATAAAAATGCGCCACCCGGTTACCGGCCGAGTGGTTACCTCATTACTTTGATCATCTTTCATAATTTGAATGCCAGCCTTCTTTGAAACTGTTTCTGTTGGACATACCCATGTGCTATCCGAGATTGGGTAAATAATTCCTGCATCAAGCCACTTCAATACTTCTTTTTTAATAACTTTTCTCATATAGGGTTCAACCTCGTTGTGTGTCACGTGATGGTTTTTCTCTTCTTCCGTGATGATCTTGCGCTAACAATTGATGGATCTTACCTTTCAAATCAGCAATACTCCATCCAATGGGCTGCTTTGTGAGCAATTAGTACTTCCATCAAGGCCTCCTCTTGATCCTTCGTCAGGTTGGATGCAATGATCAAAGGTAAAGTCGTGTATCACCTGCAAAAGCATATTTCAATGTTAGGCAATTCTTTTAGTTCCACTTTGTGTGTGGTGAAATTAATGATGGTTTTAAATGAGTATCGATATGCTCTGGTAAGCTTTCAAATTGATGTCTCCATGTTGGTTTGCATTCTTTCATTGCCTTCACTTCCTATTCCTGTTCTGTGTTCTAATTCAATACTCAGCTTGCCTCTTCCTTGTCACATAAAACACCAATTCTGTGGTGCTATCCTATTTCATGAGTATGGCAACCGCAATTATGTCTATCATGAAACATTCATCATTAAATATAGTTTTTGGAACAGATGAAAGTACATTTAGTCTCAACCTTCTATTACCAAATGCCATGTCTACTGTGCCAGTCATACAATTGATCAAGCATTGGGCAATTTTCAAATGGTCTTCCCAAAATAACATTGGGTTCTTATCATTTGTAGGACTTGCATAGTCTAACACAAGAAAGTCCACTGGGTAATAGAAATCTTCCACCTTTACTATCACATCAGTTACTATTCCCCACGGAAGTTTATTGGATAAATCAACTAATACCATGGTAGTGTTTGCTTTTTGCAATGGTCTAAACTCATATTGATCATATAAACTTCCAGGTAAAATACTAACACTTGCTCCAACTTGGATTGAAATTAAAGGTGCTCCCAAATCTTGAAGTTTTGGTGGAAGTATACCTGATAAAATGGCATTAACATTATCAATATAATCAAGTTGCTTTGGTAATTTATGTTGCTGTTTATGGGTACATAAGTTCTTCAAGTATTTGGCATAAGCTGGAACTTGTTTAATTGCATCTATATTGGCAGATTGATTTTTACTTGTTTAAAAACTTCCCAAATCTCATCTTGTGAGGCTCTCATTTTTTAGAAATTGGTTTGTGAGGTTCTTTTAAAGCTGAGGGGTAATGGATGGTATTATTCTACACCCTTTCTCCTTGAGAAGCAGATGTGTTCAATTTTTTCTTTTCCTTAATTGGTTAATAAAAAGTTACTTTCGTTATTGTTTTTGGTGTTTCTGGTTCTGAATCACTATCGCTTTCCTCATTTTCACCAAGGTCGACCACCACTCCCTCTTTCAATGGTGGTGGTGGAACAACCTTGTTGTCATAAGTCTTATCACTTCTTAAAATACTTACCTGGCCCACATGAGAATTTTTTGAGGTTGAAGCATGATGTCAAGGATTCTTTGCTGTGTTACTTAGAAGCTTTCTAGTTTCTCTTCTAGATAATTGCTCAGCTAGTTGTCCCAGTTGCTTGGCAATAGCTTCATTAGTCTTCTCTTGCACTTCTTTTAATTGCTTGAATTCCTTCATATCTTTCGCTAAGTCCTGAATTGCCATTAAAGTCGCATTGTCATTACCATTATGAGTTGAAGGCCCTTATTGATTCCTTTGTTGTTAATGACCTCCTTGTTGGTAATTATCTTGATTGTAGTTATTCTTTTGAAAGCCGCCTTGATTGTAGTTTTGTTGCCGGCCTTCATATTGGTTTTTCCTTGATTTGGTACCTAAAAAGGAGGATTCATTGGTTAGTATTGTTACCAATCTAAAATTTGGGTGATTTCTAAGATCGGGATGATATGTGTTAGAATTCATATCATATGTCTTCCTTCTCCTTGGCCTTGTACTTGATGTATTTCTTCACTTTTTCCAAAATTCAAGTAACACGTAACCGAGGTGTGACCAATGTCATTACACATATCAACACTTCATATTCATAGATATATGTGCCACACCACTCTTTCCAACTTTGAGCCTTGCATTTTCGTTCCAAACCGCAATTCTATCCATGGCCACATGATCATTCACCATCTTACATTTGAACCTCTTGACCTTCGACTTGATTGTGCACACTTTTTAGATATCACACTCATCCTTTCTAATATCTTCCAATCATCATCCTCATGATTCAAATGTAAATGTACCCGCACTTGTAGAGTTCACATCTCTTGCATCTTCCGGTGAAAGGCCATCATAGAATGTTGATATTAGTTCCCACTTAGATATCCCATGATGTGGACAAGTTCTCAAAATCTCCTTCAATTGATGAAAGGCTTCATTAAATTGTTCCCTTGATTGTTGTGTAAAACTCAAATGGCTCGCCTTGCATCACTTGTCTTGAGAAGTGTAGTATTCATCTAAAAATAGTTGTTGCATTTGAACCCATGTGTGGATACTCGTTGAATGCAAAGATAAAAACCATTGCTTGGCCTTATCTTTGAGTGTAAATTGGAAAAGTGCCAATTTAACTTCCTCTAGTGATAAACCTTGGCCACCTATAGTACTACATGATGCTTCAAATTCAGATATATGCAAATATGGTTCTTCAGTTGCCCTCCCATGAAAGTGAGGAAGAATGCCAAGCATTATGTCTAACTTCAAAAGCTCTCCCTCGTTGTGTTGATAGGACTATAGGGGATGAGTTGATGGCAATCGAAGGACGGAAGTGACTATCCATGCCATATGCAGGTACATAATGTTGAGCTCCTAGATTAGTTGGTATGCCATTAAATGGTTGACCTCCCAGATTGTGAAATTCAGGTGGTTGGGCATAACCATCTCGATCTTGGTTCGGCTAACGATTTCGATAACCTGGTTGATTCTCATTGTTTTTGAAATTATGCTGACCCGGATCTTCCATATCCTCTTGATCTTCAATCCAATCCTCCACATAATTAGTATGATGACTTCCTTCCACTGAAAACCATTCCTCATTACTATGATGACTACCTTCCCCGTTATGCTAAAAACTTGGATTGCGCACCCAGAAATTTGGCATTGGTTGGAAATTTACGGGAGGAGGTTGGTTTTGCACACCTTGATTTATAGGGATCGGCCCTTGAGGTTGAGGTTGAGGTTGCACAGGTGTGGTTGAGGTGGAGGAGCATCAGGTTGAGGGAACACTGGTAATGGAATATCTCCCAAAGGTTAGTTGGGTCGTGGTACTCCTTGGTTTTCTGGATTATTCACCATTTTTCATTGGGTACTTTCTGGTATTCTTGAAAGTCTTCTTAATATCCGATGAGCTGTTGCTGATGATGTACCTTCTTCCGATCTTGTTTGACCATGAATTTGAGAAGCCCTTGAAGTTGATGCTTTGTAAAACATATGATTCTCTCTTGCAGTCATCTCGATTTCTAGATCAAATTGCAATGGTGAGGTCCTTCTTGAAAATCATGTATGCATTAACGTAATGGGTTACCTGCAAACAAGAAAACGAAGAATACCTCGTGTAATACTGAACAGGAAACAAATTAAAAAGAAAAAACAGAAAAATAAAATCTTTTTGGTTTTTTTTATAAATTTTTAAGAGAAGCAAATAAAAACAATTAAACACTAAGCGCACTAATTCCCCGGTAACGGCGCCATTTTGATTTGGTTGTCAAGACTCGATCAAAAATAAGTTATTATATCGGTCTTAGCTACCTTTATTGCGTAAGGGTAAGTAAGGTCATCTCCACAGGGTATGTGGAAAGTGTTTAAGAAACACGACTCGATTAACTTAAAGACACAAACTTTGAATTAAAAATTAAAACTTTGAATGAATTAATGAGCACACGTTCATAAAGCAAAGAACTTTGAAACTAATTTACTTAATAATGAAAAAAAATTACTTTCGGGTTTCCAATTCCTCCAGATTCAGAATTGGTACTTTTGAATTAGGGTTTGTAAGAACGTGATTTCAAGATTTCAGCTTTTGATTAAAGCAACAACAAAGGAACAAGCTTTTAAGATTTGTTCGTTCACAATGTTACTAATTTACCTTTTTTACGTTGTCTACTTTTCTTAATGAGCTTACGATGCAAGAAAACATAAAACTGATAATCAAGCACACAACTTTATTTACAAGTAAACATTTAAGTTACTCAAAACATAAAACTTAATTCAATAGTTCATTGTTCGATACAAAAACTTAATCAAAACATACCAATTGTCTCACTTGACAAGAATTATACTCCCGAAAGCAATCACGAAAGAACAGTGATGATATGAAGGATATTAGGAGGCTTGAAAGCATCCAAAATCACCTTGAATTTGCTACATTTCGGCAGGGAAAATTTGATCTTTGCATTGATGTTGATTGTGTTTCAATAAACTTGAAGTTCTGCAAAATTCGAATGTTAGTTGGTGACCGGCGTATGATACGCCCAGGGTCGGCATATCATACGGCCCCCTTGGGCTTCCTACGCCCAACTTTCTGTAATTTTCTTCAAATACGTCCATAAATACGTCATCCATATGTTTACTGGCATATGATATGCCCATACCCGGCGTATCACACACTGGAACAAATCAAAACACGAACAAAGTGAACTTGTTCCACACTAATCATGATGTAAAATCACACATTTAAATTAATTAAACACTAAATTATTGCCATGTGATTAACCCTCACTGAATATTTGCTTGCATATGGTTATACACGGGGAGCTATTGATCAAATTTTATTCTTAGGAAAGATTGGTGATGATCCTATTCTTGTCCAAGTATATGTTGATGTCATTATTTTTGGATCTACCAATGACTATTTGTGCAAAGAATTTGAAGCTGTGATGAATATTTTTATTTTTGAGATTATGTTCTGACACAGGTCATCTTGTTTAACTTGTATACCCGAGAAAAACAACATTTCTCCAAGAAATATTTTTATTTTTGAGATTATGTTCTGACACAGGAGGCAAAATCAAGAGATGGGGCACATAAGTCTGAATTGGCATGTAAGTCTGTTAGACCCTGAAAGGATCATACTTGCCAATTCAAGAGGTGGTTGAAGGTTGCATTGGTTGGTAAGCATTAAAGACAGAAGACAACAGAAGACTTTTTGTACAAAAGTATACAAGACAGAAAAGACTAAGTATGAAGTACCCGCATTTGTTAATGCGGATGACTTGTGAACAAATGCTGACAAGTGTTTGTTCACCCGCATTAACAAATGCGGATGAAGACAGAAGAAATGCTGACTTGTTCACCCGCATTAGTCTATGCGGATGAACAAAAGGAAATGCTGATCAAGACTTGTTCACCCGCATAAACTAATGCGGATGAACTAAGTTCATGCTGATATCTAGACAACAAATGCTGATGAAGACATGTTCATCCGCATGAACTAATGCAGATGAACAACTTACAAATGTTTGTGTTGATTTTGTACTTAGACTAGATTCTCATGGATAGATCAGGGTAGTTTAGTCTTTTGTACAGGCAATGTGTATGCCTATAAATAGGGTTTCTTACCCTAACTTTGCAAGGTTTTTCGACTTCAATAGTTATAACATTATTATTATACATCTTTGACTTCTGTGTTCATGTGCTTCATTCACTCAAACATTTATTTGAATTTCAACTGTTCTGTACTATAGTAATTCCGCAACTATATTACTGACTTAGTCTGCATATTCGATCCTAGGTTGAGTCACATCAACAGAGAATATCATTCTCAAACCCAGTCAATTGGTATCGGAGCCTCGGTTCTTGAATTCATCACAGAATCATCTCAGATTGTGTGTGAAAATCGATTGAACTGTAGACTGAGTTGTTTATCAGCAAGATCTATACTTCTGATAAACATACACACTGACATCGAACACCAAGAAGTGGTAACCATACAGATCTGTTTTTGTCGAACCTTCCCACTCACAAACAACAAAAACATAGAACTCCTTCTTACTAACAAATCTGAACTTAACATATCTGGTAAAGACTGTAAACAGAAAATTCAGAGAATAACTCACTGCTCGAACTTAAAATCAACTTAAAACCTTACTCAACCAGAGTAAAATCAATTTATCTAACATGGATTCTGACAATCTTTCTGAAATTGGGCATGCTTCTAAACCTCCTCTGCTTAAACACAAATCTGAGTTTAAGCAGTGGAAATTTCGTTTCAGAAACTACATTACAGGTGTAGATCCTGACTACTGGATATCTATTTGCAAAGGTCCCTACATTCCACTGTCTCTAAATACTGATCAAGCTGCTCAGTACAAAACTACAAGAATTCCCATTGAGGATCCCAGTTTAAATCTAGATGATGAAGAATATAAGAAAATCAAGATTGATCTTAGAGCTTATTCCATCCTTACACAAGCACCGAAAATGGATGTTCTGAAAAGATTAGAAAAATATGGAACTGCTAAGGGGGTTTTGGATGCTCTACAGATCATGTGTTAGGGAAGTAGGGAAGTGACTGAAATTAACAAAGATAAGCTGATAAACCAATATGAAACTTTTCATCACACCAAAGGAGAGTCAATTTCAAGACAACTTCATAGATTTGTTCAACTTGTAAATGATCTTGAAATCATGGGGGTCAATTACAAAAAAAAAAAAAAATGAACAATAAAATGTTGCACAGTTTACCAGAAAACTGGAAACAAATGTCACTATGTTGAAGAACACCCTTGATTTGGAGAGTACAAGCTTGGATATCATGATTGCCAAAATTAAGGCTCAGGAGCTGGATGAAAGGAGTAGAAATCTCAGTGGACCACAAGTCATTGAGGCTTACAAGTTTCCATCAGAAACTCATTCTGTTGAGAATGCATTTGTGATTGAAAGAAGATGACTTTCTTTCATCTGGTGAGAGTCAAAGACAACTGGATTCTGTGCTGCTCAAAACATAAACCCTCATCTTCTGCTCAGCCCACAGCAACACCCTGCAGTATGCCCAATGAGCAAAGATCTGAAGAATAGAAGGCCACTTACAATGCCTTTGTTGCTAGCTTTGAAGCCTATCTTGGGGGGAGACTCACATCAGCACACTTGATTCAAGAGGATCTGGAAGAGATGGATCCTGATGATGTTGAAGAAATGGATTTACAATGGCAGATGGCCATGATTGCCATGAGAGCAAAGAAGTTCTTTCGTAAAGGGAAGAAACTAAGTCTTGATGAGAATACCAAGTTGGGGTATGACAAATCCAAGGTTAAGTGCTTTAACTATGGAATGATAGGTCATTTCTCTCGGGAATGTAATTCTCCCAGGAGAAGTAACACCAATTTTCAAAGACCCACACATGGCCAGCCTTCATCTCAACACAATACCAACTTTCAATCAAGCAACTCTCATCTACACTAGCAGCAGAATCAACAACAGCCAATTCAACAAAGACAACCTCTGTTGACTCATCAATCTCAAGGAAATAATCAACAAACTTCCAATGCACTTGTCATCAGACAAGATGGAGTTTGTGATTGGAGCTTATATGTTGAGTAAGTCCAACCACAGTTTCAGAATCATGCACTTATGGCACATATCAATGATGGACCAACTCCAATGCCATCTGAGGTAAAATCTAATTTATGTTCTGAAAAATGTGTTCTAGAAGTACATGGGTACAGGGAACACAATCACAAATTGACTAATAAAATAAGAGAAGAAAAGGTGAAATCAAAGATGTTAAAACAAGAAATGAGAATTTATGAAGTTAAAATCAAATCTCTATTATCTGACATGGAAACACTCCATGGTGAAAAGTACACACTTGTGGCTGAAAATGAGAGGTTAACTGAATTGTTGACCAAATCAAAAGCTGAGCAATCAGCTACTGAATGAAACTTGAAAAGTTTCAGCTCTCATCTGTCAAGCTACAAGAGTTACTTGTGTCTCAAAAGGGGGCTAAGATATGACTGGAATAGGATACAAAACTTGTCCTCCTCCATATAATGATAACTACACTGTTATGCCTGAGTCACTTACTCAATCAGATACAAAAGAATCTAAAATTATTGAAACCAAAGCAATGATTTCTCAAACAACAAATCCTCAAAACAAACCAGGGTGTTTACATTGAAACTGATGAGGATAAAATCAGATTGGGTCATCCTATCAAAATCAAAGAGTGCTCAGACAAACCTGTGGTTATCAAGAAACCAAGAGCCCAGTCAAATCAATTGTGCCTTTTATAAAATTTGTTCCACAAAATCTTAAAGTGAATCACACTGTTGAATGCTCAGTGAAACCATCTTCTGAAAGCAGATCTGATTATGAGATCATATCTCCAAAAAATTCAAGCTAATCATATAAGGTTTCATTGAAATTTAAGGATAAAACCAAAGTTCCCTTAGTCACCAAAGGAAACCACTTTTACACAAAATTAAAGTGAAATCTGATTCACCATCTTCATCAAATATCAGACAAGGAATTGGTTTGATATTTTCAACAAAGAACATGTAGAACAATTCGATAGGGAAATAAGGCAATACAGAAAGAAGCAGCATCAGTCCACAAATACAAAGCAAGTCAGAATTGTGAAACAATCTGTTGGCACCCCAAAGACTGATATGACTTCTCCATCAAGATTAAAGGACAATCAAATGTATTGTGAATTCTGTGATATGACCAATCACAATACAGATGAGTGCTACTTCACTGAGTACTGCTCTATCTGTGACATGAACAATCACTCAACGAAAAACTGTCATTTTAGCAAATATTGTTCATTATGTGATATGACCAATCACAATACAATTGATTGTTACTTTAATAAAAAAGGATTGAAAATTTCACAAAACAAGCCCATTTCATCAGTTCCAACTGACAAGGTTAGACACAAATGTCCAACAAACCTGAACAAATCTCTGAATTCTCATCAAAAATATAAAATTAAAGTGATTACTGACAAGCAAAAAATCTATTCAACCTTTACACAAAAATCAAAAGGAAAGATTTGTATACTCTTCTGATACATCAGATGAAATTGATGAAATCAAACTTCAAAGAAGTAATAGAAAAGTGCTGAAATCATCTTCCTCTAAAACTCAAACAAGAGGAAAATATCAAGATGTAACAGTGATTGACGCAAAAGGACAACCCAAGACCATCATGGCTTAGGTTCCTCATTCTAACTAGTTCTTTTTATGCTTGTAGGGTCATTCATACAGGTCCAATAGCTTATGGTACGTGGACAGTGGATGCTCCCGACACATGACTGGAGACAGTTCCCTCCTTCATGACTTCAAGCATATTCAAGGAACTACTGTAGCATTTGGAGGAGATTCATAAGGGGTAGAATTACAGGAGAAGGTTCTGTGACAAATGGACTGCTGAGCTTTGATAAAGTGAACTACTGTGACAAGTGAACTTCAATCTGCTCAGCGTGTCTCAGATTTGTGACAAGAAATGTTCCACTCACTTCACAGACTCATTGCTACATTCTGAAACCAGGATTTTACATTCCTGATGAATGGGTTGTCTTGAAGATACCGAGAAAGAATAACACCTATGTCTTGAACCTTAATTCTGCTCATCCATCTGAAAAGACATGTCTTTTGTCTAAAGCATCTTTTGATGAGTCACAACTTTGGCATAGACGTTTAGGACACACGAACATTAAAAACATGAACAGATTGGTCAAAGGAAACCATGTAATTGGTTTACCTCAAAAAGAATTTTATTTTGTTGATCACTGTACTGCATGTCTTAAAGGAAAACAACATAAATCCTCACATAAGCCAAAGCTTGTGAACATAAACAATTCTCCTTTGAAGTTACTTCATATGGATCTCTTTGGTCCAACTCATGTCATGAGTATTGGAAAGAATCACTGATGTTTGGTGATCATAGATGACTTTTCACGATTTACATGGGTCTTCTTTCTACTTTATAAAAACGAGGCGTCCCAAATAATAAAAGATTTTATCACAAAAATAGAAAATCAACTTGATTTAAAAGTAAAATCAATCAGAAGTGATAACGGGACAGAATTCAAAAATGAGGATCTTAGTTCATTTTGCACACACAAAGGCATTGTTCATCATTCAGTGCAGCTCGAACTCCACAACAAAATGGAGTGGCTGAAAGGAGGAATAGAACTCTAATTGAAGCAGCGCGAACTATGCTGGCAGATGCAAAACTGCCCATTACATTTTGGGCAGAAGCTGTCAACACTTCATGTTTTGTGCAAAATCGAACTCTGATTATTAAAGAAAACAATAAAACTCCTTATGAACTTCTTTTTCACAGAAAACCATTTATTGGATTTTTGAAGTCATTTGGATGTCCGGTTTCAATATTGAACACCAGAGACCATTTAGGAAAGTTTGCTCCTAAGTCTAACAAGGGATTCTCTGTAGGATATTCCTCTGTTTCAAAGGCTTTTAGGGTGTTTAATCCTAGATTAAACATCATTGATGAATCAACATTCAATTCAATGAGCACTCTTTTCCCAAATCATCAAACGATCCTGATTGGTTGTTTGATATTGACTTGTTTACAAGATCTTTTGATCAGTTTGACTTGTCAAATGCAGGATCCTTAGGCTCAGTGGATAGAAGGACTGATTTTCCTATGATTCCACCTTCTTCTGTTGATCAAGCTAATGAGGAAGTGCCACTACAAGCTGATCCTGTGAGACCAGTTATTCAACATCAAAGTATTTCAACTGAGGCTGATCATAGCTCAATGCCTTCTCCTTCAGCTGAACCATCAACCGAAGTGAGAAACCTGAACCAGCATGTGCTCCAGTTGAAACAACAGAAATTCAAATGATGAAAGTATCCGTAGTGCTGCTGAAGCAGAAGATGCTGAACCTTCTGATTCCTTTCATCATTCTCCCTCCTCAGCACCACAAGATGCCTCTCACCAAGATGATCTGAATGTCTCCAATCTTGATGTGTTCATTGCTGGTGATTTGATTCCAATTACCAAGACACACAAGAATCATCCAGTGTCTTACATTATTGGTGATTTAGACGAGCGGGTGACACGAAACAAGTCAAGTATTGCAAACATCTATTTGTTTTCTTGTTTTCTGTGTCAAACTGTACCCAAAAACATTAAAGAGGCTCTTCAAGACAATAGCTGGATTGAGGCAATGCAGGAAGAATTGCTACAATTCAAGAAACAAGAAGTACGGCAACTGGTGGATCTTCTCGAAGGTCAATACCCTATCGGCACTAGATGGTTATACAGAAACAAGACTGATGACAGAGGGATTGTCATCAGAAACAAAGCAAGGTTGGTAGCCTAGGGCTATACACAAGAAGAAGGAATTGATTATGATGAGTTGTTTGCTCCTGTTACCAGATTAGAAGCCATACGACTCTTTCTTGCGTATTCTGCATCCATGAAATTCACAGTTTATCAAATGGATGTAAAGTGTGCATTTTTGTATGGAAACATCTCTGAAGAAGTCTATGTGAGTCAACCTCCAGGCTTTGAGGATCCTGATTTCCCTTACAGGGTATACAAGCTTGACAAAGCTTTGTATGGCTTACATCAAGCCCCTCGGAAATGGTATGAGACTCTGTCATCCTTTCTTCTTGAAAATGGTTATGAAAGAGGAAAGATTGATTAGACTTTATTCAGAAAGAGAAAAGGGAATGAGATGCTGCTTGTCCAGATTTATGTGGATGATATCATCTTTGGCTCCACCAACAAACAACTCTGCAAAGACTTTAAAGATCTTATGCATTCAAAATTTCAGATGAGTGTATAGGAGAACTCACATTCTTCCTAGGTCTTCAAGTATAACAAACATCCAGTGGAATCTTCATCAACCAGTCAAAATATATGGAATCCATGTTGAAGAAGTTTCACTTTGCAGACTGTCAGTCCATCAGAACACCTGTCGATACAAAAGTGAAGATTGGTCCAGACACAGATGGCAAATCTGTGGATCAGACTCTTTATCGATCCATGATTGGTTCACTTATTATTTAACATCCAGTACACCTGACGTTATGTTTGGTGTTTGTGTTTGTGCCAGATATCAGGCAGATCCCAAGGAATCTCACGTGAATTCAGTCAAGAGGTTATTCAGATATCTTAAGGGCAAACCTGCTCTTGGATTATGGTATCCTAAGGAAGGAGACTTCAATCTCTATGCATACACAGACAGTGACTTCGGGGGATGCAATTTCAACAGAAAGTCCACATCTGGCGGTTGTTAATTCTTGGTCCCAGACTGGTGTCATGGCAGTGCAAGAAACAGACCAATGTTTCTGTATCGACAGCTGAAGCTGAATACATTGCAACATCAGCTTGCTGTTCTCAAGTTCTCTGGATTCAAAACCAGATGCTTGATTATGGTTATAATTTCTTGCAAACACCAATCCATATTGACAACACTGCTACAGTCTTCATTACAAACAATCCAGTTCAGCACTCAAAAACAAAACATATTGAAATTAGATATCACTTTTTAAGAGACTGTGCTGAAAAAGGTTTAATCAAGCTAATTCAGGTTCACACAGACAATCAGCTAGCTGATTTGTTTACTAAGGCATTTGACCCAAGTTGGTTTGAATTCTTAGTCCAATCAATCGGCATGATTAACCTTGAGTAATCTTTGCTGTTTAAACCAAAAATTTTAAAAATATCAAAAAAAAATTCACATAATACAAGAAAAAATCAATTTATTTTGAAGTTCTTGATTTGTACTTCTTTGGGGAAATGATATAATTACAGTCGTTATATCATTCACTGTGCTTAATTCAATATCTTGAAAGACTGACATGTCTTACCTGATATAAGGGTAGGCATAACTCGGAACAGAAGATAAATGTTGTGATAAACTAAAGATCACATTCAACTATGAATGCATCATCTCAAGAGCATGTAAGTATCTAACCTATCCAAGTGTATGTATGTGTAGTAACCTAAACACACCAGGTCATGATACCTTATGAATCTCATTCATATCAGTTTCTCCTTTGTTTTGTTGTGCAAAGACCTGGAGAAACAAGCACATAGTGCTGATGTCAAGATCCAAAAAGAGTCCCAATGAGGAACACATCCAATATGGGTGACAAATAAAACAAAATATTACATTCCAAGTGAATGAACAAAAAGAATCCCAAAGTGGATCACCTTCCAAAGTGAAGAGCAAAAAGAATCCCAATGAGGATCAAATAACAATAAGGATCAGGTAAAAGATTCCCAATATGGATCCCTCTTACCCAAAATGAATGAGATTTCATAATTTAAATGACCAGGTATTGAAAGTTGTGAGAAAGTTCTACCATACAGTACATGAGGATAGTTGATCTTGCTATGCTTATGGGTGTGAGGTTCATATTAAATATTTAAACCAATCAAAACATGATAATAATCACATGCATTATAATATTGACCAAGAATAAGTTAAAAAGGACAAACATACCTTCAATCAATAAGTTCATGACAACTTGCACTTATGAAAGATAAGATTGATATGATCCCAAAATTTCAAACAATAGTACAAAATTTCTACATTTACAGATAAGCAAAACTATCAAAATTCTAAAATATTTTAAATTTTATATATTTGTTTAAAGTTTTTATCCCATATGGATATAAACTTTAGGGGGAGTCACAAAATTTTAAAAGGAAATATTTACTAAAACATAAAATTGGCAACATTGTTTAAAGTGATTGTGTCTGTATGGAAATTATACCATAAACAGCTTCAGAAGATGCACTTGGCCCTAAATCAGTCAAACTAGGAAATCTATATCACATCAAAGATACATGTCAATCCAAGCAAGAATTGACAATCTCAGAATCTGCTAAATCAGAAACACCAAAAATGCAGACTTATCTTCATAAAATCAAAAACAACTGTGCAAAACCAGTCAGAATCATCCACTGCAACTACATTAATTTTTGACAAGTTCAAAATTTAATGCGGGTAAGAGCATTGGTTAATGCGGGTGAAGGTAACCCCGTCATTTAACCAATGCGGGTAACTGTTTTTGTACAAGTAAAACTAATGCAGACAACAAAGTGTTCTTCCGCATTTGCTACAGTAAATGAGGACAGTACAACTCATCAACATCTCACAGTAAATGCGGACAAGTCATTTGTTCTCCTACATTTGCTACAGTTAACTTTGTTGACCCGCATTTGCTACAGTAAATGCGGATAGGTAAAATTAGTTCTTCCGCATTTGTTACAGTAAATGCTGACAAATTTAATTTGTTCATCAGCATTTGCTACAGTAAATGCGCCGATAGAATTTCACTATGCGCATTTGCTATAGTATAGAACTTTTCAGCACTTGTAAAATTTTGTGAAAATTATGAGATGTACTATAAATACTCATTTAATGTGAGTCATTTATTGAATTGAAGTATTGTCAACTACAAGGTGATTATCAAAATCTGAAAACCTTCGACAGTCGAACAAATGCTGGGACATAGAACCCTAATTTTGAGAAATTCTTAAAATACACTCAAGAACAATGGATTTACATGAATGACAGAGTTCATTAAAACCAATGATTAGTGTAAACATCAAGGATTTCATGTGCTTCTAAAAACAACTAAGACATCGATAAACAGAGGATACAATCCCACAATAATGTTGAAACCTAATCGACTGTTTAAGATGTAAAACTTTGAAACACAATCAACATCATTTCAAATCATCTGAAAAGGACAAAGTTTGAGCTGTATATCATTCAAAATCAAAACTAGGTCAAACCACCTAATGTAACATTATCATTCATAATCACTATTTTGACCTGAAAAGTCAAAATTTGACAAATCAAACTCAATTCTTACTCATTTGAGACATATTTTCCATAATGTTCACTAATTCATTCATATCTTTTGCAGATTTCATATGGCTAATCTGACTTGGAGTAAAATCCATAATGTCAATGGCTTTCTTAATCCTGATGCCCCAGAAGCAAAAGGACTAAGGGATATGATCAGATTCATTGCTGCTACAAGAGTAGCTCATGCTATCACTGTCAGACCAGTCTTATATGAGAATTACATAAGATCATTCTGGGGAAATGCTGAAGTATTAGAGGTTGATGGCACAAAAGTTATTTCAGGGAGAATCACTGATGATCACACTTTGGTTATTTCAGAACAAACTGTGAGACAGTGTCTATAGTTTGGTAATGATGTGAACTCCCCTATAGAGTTTCATGATGATGACATTATGACATTCTTTGCAATATTGGATATGAAGGAGGGTTTGAAGCAAAACAAATAGTCAAAGGACTGGTTGACTTACAATGGAGATTTCTAATACACTATGTCCAACACTGTCTATCCAAAAGAAAGACTGGTTGGAATGAAATTCCATTGACAACATCATCTCTTATATGTGCACTGTGCTTAAACAGACCTTTCAACATATCAGCCTATGTATTCAATGGTCTTGTTTCCAACATTCAAGAGGGAAGAAGGCACATGTTTCTCATGTATCCAAGATTTATCCAGTGCTTCATCAATGAAGCTTTCCCCAACATTGCACTAGAAGGTCCTATTCTGGATGTCCCATACTATAATCCCAAGTCTTACAAGTATATCAAGAAAAGGGATCCAAGGAACTTTTATAATGGAGCTTTCTTTCCACTACTACCATGGATGCAACAACTGATTAATCAATAAGAAGATGTTCCTATGGTTGAGGAACATGCTCAAGAAGAAATTCATGTTATTGATGAACAAGCACCAGAGAATGTTCCTATTGAGGAACCTATTCAAGAAGAGGCTGTTGTTTTTGTACAAAAAAGAGATGAACAACATGATGTTCCTATTGTTATGGAACAAATTCAAGAAGAAGTTCAAGAACATATACAAGAAACAGTTGAAGAACACTCTACTGCTCTAAATCAACAAACTGTTGATGAGCATGCAGAATTAAATGAAGAAACACTGAGGCCAATGTCACCACATGTTGATGTAGGTGGTGATCTTCATATTGAGCCTTCAATACATGATGCTGAGATTCATTCCCCATTTAGGGTTGATCGAATTGTGTCACCTCCATTTTCTCCCATTCACATTCATGAAGAATCCTCTAACAGCTCCTCTCATGAAGCTGCTGCTGCCTCCGATGGATCTGGTGAATCTACCAGTTTATCCGATTCTTCTGAATCATCTAGTGATGAGGAGGATTATCAACAATTTGCACCACTACCTGAGAGACAAATGATCTCAGAGGAGGGTCCCTCATAAAGTTTTGCTGAATCTGAGATAAACATACCAGATGAGAAAGACAGGATGATATCTGATTTGATACATAAAGTTTCTAAAATGGAAAAGACACTGGATAGAAGGGCAGGAATCATCAATGATAGGATTCAGGAACTTGATGAAAGGAGAAAGAATTGAATGAATTAAAAGCCAAGTATGAAGCTGATATGAAAGTAAAGGATGATGAGATCAAAAAGCTCAAAGCTTCATTAGAGATGGCTAGAGAAGAAACCAGTGGTCATGTGGACACTACAGCTATTCAAACTCTGGCTATGGAAGATCAAGAACACCTGTTGGAGATGCAAACAGAAATCATTGCTGATCTGAACAAACAAAATGATGTTCTGAATAAAAGAATTGCTGAATTGGAACTGATTGCTCAATTAAAAGCTAAAGTTGGAAGAGAAGCAACAGACTATGAAGCTGAAGAAACAGAAAAGGAAGTACCTTCACATCAGGAAGAAGCAAGTGGTGTTAGGGATGATGATAGCTGGGAAATGGTAGTACATTCTGATCCATCAACTGAAGATGAGGCTATGATGAAAAATCTTATAGATGAAATGGACAGATTCTTATCAAGTGAATTCATTATAGATGAGGAATTCTAGGATTACATCAAAAACACTAAATCCCCTTCTGAGTCTATAGTTGTAATTCCACCACAACCTGTCCCGATAGAAGAAGAACTCAGGATGCAACTTGTTCCTGTTATCACATTAAGTATTGAACAACAAAATTTGATAAAAAAACCTTTGTGAAGAGTTCAAGGAAAAAGAAACAGTTGAAAAGAACATAACAGAAGCTGAAAAATAGGAAATCACTGCTGAAATAGAGACTGTTGAAGAAAAAGAACTGGCCAAAACTGATGTAGCATCCACATCAGGACCCAGAGTGATTACATACAATAGAAAGAGAAAGTATTTAACTGAAAAGGAAAAGGGAAATTTCCTATGGTTGATGAAGAACAACCAAAGAAGAGGGTTAGAGATGATCCTAGGAGTTTAGCAGCAATTGTTGAATTCTTAGATGAACATGAACAAGCAGAGAAAAAGTTACAACAAACTCTTGAAGTGATAATGTTAGAAGAAGGAGAGATTGAGGATGAACAAACTGAAAAACCCTCTGTTGACAGCCCTGCTATTATTGAACCATCTGTGGAGAGTATGATAGAGAAGGCTAAGACTAATGATCTTATGATACTGTTGCTGCTCATGCTGCTCCTGCGGCTCCTCCTCCTCCACCATTATCAAATAAGATAATGCTTGTTAATAAATTTAAATGTTAGTTTAAAGTATTATAAATAATATATTATAGATTTAATGAATTAAATAATGTCATATTATTAAATAATGTATTAATAATATGATTATATAGGACACTTGTACCTAATGTTGTATTATGTGTCTTAATTTTTTGTAAAATTACACTGTCTAATGTTTTGCTTTATATAGTAGTATAGATATAAATATAGTATTTAAATGCACTCAAAATTTAATTCTTTTCATAAATTCAAAGTGTTTAATCAGATGCGTGCAAGATTTACTTCTTTTTCGTAGATGCAATTCTTTATATGGATTGCTCTTTCTTTAAAGTTTAATCCTAGTTCAATTTCTTAAACTTCAATTTAAAAATCAATGTCTTGGGATCACAAATCGTTTGAGATATTTCAATTTCTTGAAGAGTTATGAACCAAAATAAAATTTAAAAACATTAAATTGGGATAAATGGTTGCGATAACCAAAACAGACTTGTGTATATTCAAAGAATCTAAACGTAATTAAGTTTTAATCTAACATTAAATTATTGATGAAGTTCTTAAGGATGAGAATATGATGTCAAAGGGTTGTTTGGATGTCAAATACATATGATAATTCAAAATATATATGAGAAATTGCAAGTCGTCCAAGTGCAATCGCGATATTTCCTAGTCATGGAAGCGATCATATGACACACATACAATCTGCTAGCATATTGCTTCCTGAAAATATTATAAAACAAATCTACTAATTTTTGTTGTATGTCAAATTTTCTTTGAATTTAAACCTTTTTAAAATCAACAACAATGATTGTTAAACAAGATATGTGAGGTCCATTATAGACTTATAGTACACATTTTCTTCTTTTAGGTTTATATATAATTACGATATTTAATTAATAATCAAGATTTTAACTAAGTAATTACGAGTGTAAACAAATAAGTTAGAATCAAATACAAGTTCAGATACCGCTATCCGAACATCAGATGCAGGATATCTCACGCGTAGACTTGTTGAAGTAGCACCGACAGAACCGGAAGCGCCCCTTCGACTAAATTAAACCTTGTTCAACTTTATGGTGCTTAATTTGGTTAGGTCGTTTTGAAGGTTCCTAAAACTCGAACTCAACTTGGGTTTGGTCTGTTTTTTTTTTTTTTTTCTCAAAATGTTAAATTATATATAAGTTAATATAAATTATTTATTACCTTATTAAAATTATAAATAATAGTTATAATAATAATAATAATAATAATAATAATAATAATAATAATAATAATAATAATAATAATAATAATAATAGTAATAATAATAATAGTTTATTGTATAGTTGTACACTTTTTGTAACAATCATATTTATAAAATAATAAACTTGTTTATATTTGTAAGTCTAATCAAGATTTGACTTAAAACTAGGTATATATCACATATCCCTGTAAAAATAGATAAATATCACATATATTCAAATAAAATTTTAAAAATAGATAAATATCATATATATTCAAATAAATTTTTAAATATCATATGGGTTCCTATAAAAATACAAATATTATATATATCCTTTTAAAGTAATTAACATATCATATCTATCCATTTAACATATTTCATAAAAATAATTCATAATATTATCATTTTATCCTATTTTAATCAAAACTTATAGTTACTTATTTTTAACTGATGTTTTTATGGGCTTTTGAGTTTTTTTTTTTTTTAGTCCTTTTTACAACAAAAAATTTATTCCCTTTTAGGTGGCTTGATTTTTATATTCTTTTTTCATGATATTTTTTACTATATTTTATAGTGGTTTTTACTAACTTGAATAACATTTTTTAACTGTTTCTGGTTGTCTTCATTCAATATCCTTTTTAAACATCATAAGAATAAAGTTCTATTCATATAGATTGTATTACTGTAGGTTATATTTGTTTATAGTTTTTTTTTAATTGGATACAAACTTTTATCAAACAGTGGAAAAAAAAACATAAAAGAATAACAATAAAATATACACTATAAAGATGAGTTTAAAATGTATAAAAATAATATTTTAAGAAAATAAGGGTAAACGGATTATATTTTATATTGGTTTATATAATATGTTAATATAAATATATGATATTTGATTATTTTATTCATAAATATGAATTTTAGAATTTGGTTTGGATATATATGATATTTGATAGGTTTTGTAAGGATATATATGATATTAATTTAGTTTGTATATATTTGATATTTTGTATATTTGTAGAAATATATATGAAATTATCCCTAAATTTAAACATTATAATTCAACTTAAGTTTTTATGAGTTTAAATCCTTACAGATATAAGATTAGATAAAATTAATGGAATTAATTTGCTCTTCAAAAAATTAACAAGGACAACTACTAATGATATTTAGCCTGAGTGGTTAATATTAGAAACCAAATACATGTAAATATGAAAAGGCTTTGAGCTTAATTCTCACTTTGAGTAAAAATATTTAAAGTTGAGCAAGTAGGATTTTTCAGTTGTAAGTTTCCTTCTAGGAGATGAGGGGTATGACCACGACTAGAAAACGAATAATATGTTTGATTAAAATAATGCATATCTTTCAAAGAATGATCATTGCTAATTGGAGACCGCTAGACGGCTGTATTAGTTGAACCTCTTTAATTAGCCCAATTACTTTTTTGAAAGTAAATAAATATTTAACAATACAAATAGAATCATATTTCACAATTTCACTCATGATTCAGATTTTGATAAAAAGAAGTCAACCCTAAACGCATTTCCATGCATCATGTGGAGCAAAGCTAGTTGCCTTCAAATGTGCAACAACCAGTGTTTAGTTTTATGGAGAAGTTATTATATAAAGTGTATCTTTCTATAAAATGTGAGAATATATAATAAAACTAAAAAAATCATAAAAAATTATATCTCACAATTTAAATCGAATTTCAAAAAAATACTTCGGAGTCTCTGTTCCTCTCGTCGTCCTCTTTCAGAAAAAAAATAAAAATAAAATAAAATAAAATTCATTGTGTGTTTTATGAAACAATGACGTCAGTGTCTTTCACAATGACACAATGACGTCATTGTGTCTTTCACAATGACATAATGACGTCATTGTGTCTTTTCATAAATGATAAAATAAAAAAACGTTAATTTTTTTTATTTTTTATTTTTCGTTTATTTTTTTTAGTGAGGACGGCTAGGGAAAAAAAGCTCGGAATTATTTTTTTGAAATTCGATTTAGATTGTGAGATATAATTTCTTTTGTGAATTTTTTTGACCCATTGTGTCTTCTCACACTTTGTAGCAAAAATACACTTTGTATTATATATATGTGAATTAAAAAAGATAAGTTTCTATACTAAATGATATTTGTATGCCAAATAAGTAAAATATTATATGGTATTATTCTTATGTGTGTGTGTTTACTGGATGATCCGAACCTAAACATTGAAGACTTTATTACTAAGTTGATTAAGAACTACTCCATTCAAGTATTTCAATTCTACACATGACTTTGTTATGTTTCATGGTCGATCTTGTTAACGTCAAAACCATGATAAACGTTTGAGAAAAATTAGGATGAAATTTCTAATAAGTATACATTAATAAAAGAACTAGAACCATGAAAAACTACTGAAAAAGTTATTCAAAAGAACTTGTTATAAAAACTAATAATATAATCAGGACCGTCCCCGAGAATTCCAGTAAAAATTCAGGCCCTAGACAAGTAGAAAAAACTGGCCCTTTAAATATAGAGTCCCTAGCTTTTTTTTCTTTAAATTTGAGTATTAAATTGGGTTTAGATTAAGTAAATGATAATGAGCTAAACTAATTCAAATGGATGAATTTTAAGGTATAATACGCTAAAATAATTAACTTGTTATTGGGTGCATTAATGGGTTTGTTAATCACCTATATGTTAATTTTTAAAAGTATACACACGTAATATGATATAATTTTTTTTGAAAAACTTGGGGGCCTCGAGGAGATAGAGCCCTGGGTGTCCGTCACTCCACCCCTTTAGGATCTCCCCAGAATATAATATAGATTATTTACATTATATAATCTTGAATAACTTCATTAAATGAATATACATTAACAAATGAATGATAACAAGTAGAATTTGCCATTTTTCATTGATCTAGAAGCTACAATGAATGCCCCATGTAAACTAATTATATTAAGTTATTAATGAAAAAGTCGATTAAATTTCACGATCAACAAAAAAGTCTTTAAGATTTGGGCCCGTTGCTCAGTTTCCTATGCAATGCGTGTGGTGAAACTCCTTGTTCGAGTTACTCGTAATTTTAGTTGGGTTTATCTTTCTACAAGACTTGAGCTCATGTTGAACTAATGTTAACTAGGGGTATCCCAGCCGTGCTTTCCGCAGTCTCAATTATCACATTTGTGTTTGTTATTGATGCGGTTTATTATTTCGGTTACTCGTAAAGGTGCATTAGGTATTATAGTTTGTGTTATACAAAAGGAGTTTTGTTTTAGGATTCATATCACACATCATAAACAATTTAAGCTCAAGTGTCATAAGCCCGTTGTGGCCAGATCAGGAGCTAAACATAAAAAACTAAAGGCTTAGTGGTCAAAATTAAAACAAATAAAGCTCACTATTCATTTACTTTGTCATTTAATTATAGAGTAATATTATTAGAGAGATTATATTTGTTAGGAGTTTATGAAACAAAAGTTTATCGTAATAACAAGATATGTTTTGATTCAGTTTCCATTGTAATTATTATCGTCACTGATAATATACAATATATAATATCTTATGAGATTTTCAATATATTTTATGGTATTAGAACACTAGGTTAGTGATCCGTGTAATACATGTGTTGAAAACACACACACACACACATATATGTATATGTATATATATGTATATGTACATATACATATATATATATATATATATATATATATATATATATATATATGTATATATATGTATATATATATATATATATGTATATATATGTATATATATGTATATGTATATATATATGTATATGTATATATATGTATATATATGTATATGTATATATATGTATATATATATGTATATGTATATATATGTATATGTATATATATGTATATGTATGTATATGTATATATATGTATATGTATATATATGTATATATATATGTATATATATGTATATGTATATATATGTATATATATATGTATATATATGTATATGTATATGTATATATATATATATATATATATATATATATATATATATTGCCCTCGTTTTTTAAACACATATAACTTTTTTATATGATATTATTTTTTTAAAAAAATACACCATAAAAACAAGCATTTATACTCTTTAATATGAGTATGGTATTGCTATACTTTAAAAAAAAAAACAATATTTTTTTAAAAAGTATGTCTATGTGATGTGCTTATAACTTTAATATGAGTATGGTATTGCTATACTTTAAAAAAAAAACAATATTTTTTTAAAAAAGTATGTCTATGTGATGTGCTTATAACTTGTGTGATTGTTCACTGCGTAATTATTAACATAACTTGCGTAATTATCATATAACTTGCGTAATTATTTTTTATAACGGTAGTAATTTTACTTTGCATAATATCAAATATATCCTGCGTAATAATACATATAACTTGCGTAATTATGTACGTTATATGTGTAATTATAACGCAGACGAAACTACCCCACCGCCAGAAAACACGTGTCATATACTTGTGACTTCGTACGCTTCGCATAAAGGTTACATTATGTATAGTAACCGATCCCTATGTATATATATACAGGGTAGGGTTATCCTAACAACCACCCTCTTTTGTAAGAACTTATGACCAAAATGAGCCACATATTTCTTATCACATGCAATTCATATGCCATTTCCTTCTTTTTTTAAAACGTTCATAACTTTTTTTCACGATAGTATATTTTCAAAAAAAAAGTTCACCATTAATTTCAGTATGTTTTTATCTTTCTAACGCCTACTATATTGATATATATTTATTTAAAATAATCGTCAACTTGTTATTTACATATGTGTAAATCTGGTTATACACATGTGTAATACCGGATTTACATATGTGTAAATCCGGTATTATACATGTGTAAAACAAAATTCGTAAAAAACCGAGATTATTTTATTTATTTTATTTTTTTATGAAAGAGGGAAACGAGAGAAATATTTTATATTTTTATTATTTTTATTTTTTATGTTATTTTTTATTTTATAATTTTTTTATTATGTTTTCGTTAATTACTATTTTGCTATTTGAAAACTAGTGACTCATATTGGTTATTAGAGTTCTCACGTTGAAAACTACCTTATATAGAAATATTTGAAGATTAAACATATTTTAAGGCATGCATGTGTTAAACAAAAGTAAACTATGTGAACTTAGGTTACATGTATGATACGCTTAAAGAATTAACTAACCATGATTTTGAGATAATAAATTTTTGTCCTCTGGGTAGAGTTATACTAAAAAGTATGTTTAATCTAAAAATGCTAAGAAAGATTGTGGGCTTGACACGTGTCCTTTTATAGTTTTAAAGAGTATGGCATTTTGGTTATTCTGTCAAATACATCAGCTTATTGTGTCTTTTATGTTTATTGTGTCATGTATTTTACATCATTTGTTATGTGTATTAATCATTGTGTTTAATATTTTAGATCATTTTACATTATTTTTGTTATTTTTTAATAGATTATAAACTTATCATCTATCATTGTATTTTACAATTAGAAGTACACAATAATATAGTTTCACTAATCTATTTTTCAAAACTCATAGTGTTGAATATAATACAATGTGTTTTTTTTCATTAATTTTTAATAGAGTATATAAACTTGTTGGTACTACATTGTTTTTTAACATTAGAAGTATACAATGATGTTATTTTATTAATGTATTTTTCAAAACTCATAGTGTTCAAGATAACACAATGGCGATCAAAAGACACAATGAGACATTATGTCATGTTGTCATTGTTTTTAATGAATTAGATTAATTATTTGTTAATTTATTATTGTGTTTTACACATTAGAGATACACAATAATGTTGTTCTATCATTATAATTTTTTAGATTCATCATTTTAGAAAAACACAATAGTATTTAGAAAAACACAATAACTAACAAAAATACACAATGAACTGCACTAAAGACACAATGACGAGATATGAGCTTAAAAACATAAATTTTTTTTTCCTTTTTACATAAAAATATTGTACTCGTTTTAAAGATAAAAACACTCGTTTTTATGGTGTAATTTTTATAAAATATTAATGTCGTACATAAAAGTTAGACTTAATTACATGGGTTGTCCCTGTGGTTAGGACCAATTTCACTTTTGGTCCGTAACTCTTAGAAACTACAAGGTTGCTCTAATAGTTGGCACAAAGATAACAAACTTGGTCCCTAAAGTGGATGTCCGTTAAGTTTTTCAGTTAATATTTTAAAAATGACTAAAATACCCTTGTATTAGAAAAATTACTTGTGACATCCGGTAATTTTCCGTTACCAAACTCTGTTAGTTCCGTTAGGTCTTGCATACACGTGTCGTGAGCACACACTAGTTGTCATTGAACGTTGATGACTTAATTATAATTAACAATGATTATCTGATAATAATTTAATTAATAATGTGATTATTAATTTGTGGTTATGTGATTTGTGAATTTTATGTATTATTTGTGAATTTTACATTGTAACGTGCCAACGTGTTATATTTATTTCATGTGTTGTGTGATTAGTGGAAAATATATATGATTAATATTGTTGGTTAAAAATACTTGTTGTTTTGTAGTTAAAAGTGTTTAAAAAGATTAGTTGTAACGCCCGAAATTCTGTCACATAAAATAAAAGAAAAGAAAGTATCTTGAAGAAAATCTAAAAGAAGCCAAGTTGAGGGGTGCTTTGTGTAAATAGTACAAAAAGTCAAAAAGGTGAGCTTTATATGGGCATGACCGCCCATATCTTCCCTGCTACTGCGGAGTTCGACTGAAACAAAGAAGAAAAGAAGCTGAATTTGGGTTTCTCTCGGTTGTGAAGAAGTAGAAGGCTGAAAATCTTCGGAGGTGAGTGTTTTATGATAATTGGTTTGGTTTTGTTAAGGTTTCCATCCTTTTAACCGATTTTTATGTGCTCCTTGTGTTTGGGTGCTTGTTTTTGCTTGTTCTAGGTGTTTGAACTCGTGTGCAAGCAGGTTCGGTGGAGTTTTACTTGTTTGCTGCACTAGGTGAGTTCTAGACCCCGGTTTCTATGTGTTTTAAACTGTTTTGGGGCTGAAAATGCATGATTAAATGTTTTACAACTGGGTTATGTTTACCTGTATGTTGTGTATGCTTATGCTTATGTTTATGCTTGTTTATGTGTTGTGGGTGCTTAGAATGTTAAGTTTATGCTTAGAACAGGTGCAAATACAGATCTGGGATAGTTGTGATTCTGAAAAATGGATAACAGGTGGTCATGCGCCCAAACAAGGCCCATGCGCCTGAGATTTGACTTAGAAACGCCTAAGTACAGGCCATGCGCCCAAACAGGGTCCATGCGCATGGAAATTGCCTTAGAAAATTTTAAGTGGGGATCCATGCGCCCTAATAGTACCCATGCGCCCAAAGTTTTGCCTGAAATTACTAAGTGTAGACTTATGCGCCTAAATAGTGTCAAGCGCCCAACCCTGTGCTCAGGCGCCTAAGTGCTAGTCCAAACACCTGAACAGTTCATGCGCCCAGAATGTAAGCTAAAATGCCTAAGTGTAGAGTTTATGCGCCTGAATAGTGTTAATGCGCTTAAGCAGGGCTCATGCACCTGCATAGTGCTCATGCGCCTAAACACTTAGAAAATTTTCTGGGATTTTGGGAAATCAGAATTTTAGGGTTTGACCCTAGTTTGACTTGATGCTATTATCTGATTATTTTATTTATGTTTTGGGCTATTCTTGTGTTCCTATTTATTATATTATTATGTGACTTTACGTGGTGTGATTTATCCGTATACGTAAAGTATTATCATTAAAAAAAGTGGTAAGATTAATGATAATGAGAAGTGTAACATAAAGAAGGGAAGAAAGTCTTACAAGCAAATTCACATAAGGTTCACAACCACTAGGTTGTTAGCTCAACTGTGTGCGGTTAAGCTAACCCGTTGGATGCACACAGGGTCAATCTGTGAGATTATGGGGACCCTTGTTGCTGCCCCGGTACTGGAGTCGGCTTCATGCATCAGTATGGGGTCTATGTGTAGACCTCGACTCAGTACCAGTTTAGTGCGCAATATCGGGGGCATAGCACATTGGTCCGGATTAAGTGAAAGATTAAAATAAAGGTTCGGATGAACGATGATGTAATTGGTAAAAGAAGATAATGGATGTTATCTTAGCTGTACATATGATGTGTGATCACGTACGAATGAAAAGTATATTGTTTTAAAGGGTATTTTCGTATGAAAACCTTTTAAGGTATTTTAATGTTTTTAAACTAGAACTCACTCAGCAACGCTGACTTTTATGCATTTTCAGTTGGCAGGTAGTTTTTGCTGAGGATGGCACTTGGGGAGGCTACTCGTCGGGGCTAGACTGGCATCCGTTCACGCATACTAATATTGTTGTTTTGTAATGCAATTAACATGATCTTTTGTAACTATTAACAATTAACAATGTATTGCTTAGGAACAACATTTATCAATGAAGTGAATGGCTTTTGATATTAATTCCACTGCACTAATTTATGAATTATGAAATGTTTTACATATTTTATGCTATGATTGACCAACTGTGAGGTCTCCGGGAATGGGACCTTACAAGTTGGTATCAGAGCCAAAGTTTAAGAGAAATAGGTAAATAATTTCAAAACCTAAACTTAAACTGAGAATGGACGAATGGAGGGATGCCAGCCCGAGTAGCTACGTGCCATCAGGTATTTCATTTCTTAATGTAACTGGTATTATGTGCTTGTGCTATCTGATTTATGTGCCTTTAGTAGAATTGAATACTAATGTAGTCAGGATAGGAAATGCTCGGGGGATGAAGAGTAAAGTAAGTGGCTAATCACAACTGGCCACTGTAATTAGGGACTTACTATACTTGACATAAACTGAGCTATTACCTTGAATGACCGTGTTGGTGTTTGAATCTTATAGTGTTTAGAGGATGGCCGGAGGTAGATCATCTAAGGCTTCTCGAGGTGGAACACGGGGTGGTCGTGCTGGTAGGCCACGGGCCGTGAAGAACAAGACGAGGACTGCAGAGACGGCTCCTGGTGAGCCTGCGCTTCATCACCCGGAGGGTGGTGATGAGAGTGCAAATCTGAGAGCCTCGGTGAAGGAGGCAGTGGTGGAGGAGGTTCACTAAGTCATGCAAACGATCCTACCGTCTGTAGTGACTGAAGTTATCCGGGCTGTTAGAGAAGACGAAAGGAAAGAGAAGGAGGAGGAAAGGAGGACGACTGTTGGCAGGAGGGAGAATGTAAGAGGTCAAAATGATGAGGAGGAGATGAGTGCTGGAAGGGGAGCCTCTATTGATGAAGAAGAGGTGGTGGTACGGGAAACCGCGAGAGGATGCAACTACGGGGCATTCCAACGGTGTAAACCCCCTACATTTGATGGTAATGGCAATGCTGCAGCTGCCCACCGCTGGATAAGGGAGATGGAGGCAGTATTGAAGATCAGTGAGTGTCGGGAAGACCAGAAAGTGATGTAAGCCACTCACTCGTTTGTTGACTCGGAACTATGTTGGTGGGACAATCTTGTCCAAGCCGAGGGTGATAGGACCATCGAGAGAATGAGATGGGGAGAGCTGAAGGAGCTGGTGATTGAGAAATTCTATCCTCACCGAGAACTCAACAAGATCAAAAGGGAGTTCTTACAGCTGGAGGCGGGAACTATGACCCACCAGCAATAAACCGCCAAGTTTAACGAAATGGCGAGGTTGGTGCCGGATCAGGTTACGCCGGTATCGAGGAAGATCAATCGGTACGTTCAGGGACTACCGGACGACGTCTGCAGACATTTAATCGCTGCCCAACCATGCACATTTAGATCGGCAGTGGATTTGGCGGGAATGTTGTACGATGAAAGGGAAGTAGCGGTGGTTGAGGTGAAGAAGGCGGACGATGATGATAAGAACTGGAGAGGTAAGCGGTTTGGGCATGGCGGTTACACCCCAAACAACAAGAGGAGGAGGATAGATGACCGGCGGGTGGCGTCATCAGGGTCAGGGTTGAGGAAGTGCGACCGATGTGGTAAGGAGCACACTAGTGATTGTTTGAGGGGAGTGACTGTGTGTTTCAAGTGTGGGAAGCCTGGTCATATAGCAAGGGATTATGGAGTGCCGAAGTGCTTCAACTGTGGCGGGACTGGCCACAGGAACTATGAGTGCAAGAAGCCGAGAGCTAAGAGCTCTGGGGCCAAGAAGGGGGCCGAAGAAGGAGGACAGAGGGAGAGTTCTAGAGCCTTCAAAATGACCCGAGAAGAGGCCCGGGTTGACCCAGACGTCGTGTCAGGTATGTTTCTAGTAAACCAAACTTGTGCCTCTGTATTATTTGATTCTGGTGCTAGTAGGAGTTTTATATCTACTGCTTTCTGTGCTAAGTTGTCTGTTAGTAGTAGAAGTATGGATGAGCCTTTGGATGTAGAAACTGTTATTGGTAAATCAACCAGAATTTCTAGTATGATTGAAGATTGTGGCATAGAATTAGAAGGCCATAGGTTTGCTGCTATACTATATGTGATGCCCCTAGGAGGATTCAATGTAGTACTAGGGATGGACTGGTTAGGAAGCTATGAGGCAAACATCGTGTGTCGCAAGAAGATGATTCGACTAATTGCGCCCGATGGAAGTTCGGTGACGGTCTACGGTGACCGCGTCGCTACGGTTCCGAGGGTGATTTCGATGGTGGTGGCAGAGAAGTGCATGAAGCGAGGATGTAGTGCCTACCTGGCTTATGTAAAGGATGTGGATGCGTCGATACCACAATTCTCTGAGGTGCAAGTGGTGTGTGACTTCCTGGACGTGTTCCCAGAAGATTTACCAGGTGTGTCACCTGACCACGAGATCGAGTTTCAGATTGACCTGATACCCGGTGCTCAGCCCGTTGCCAAAGCACCGTATCGGTTAGCTCCGTCTAAGATGAAGGAACTTATGGTTCTGCTGCAGGAGTTGATGGAAAAGGGGTTCATTCGACCAAGCATCTCTCCTTGGGGTGCTCCGGTCTTGTTTGTTAAGAAGAAAGACGGTAGTATGAGGATGTGTATAGACTACCGTGAGTTGAACAAGTTGACGGTGAAGAATCGATATCCCTTGCCAAGGATAGATGACTTGTTTGACCAACTTCAAGGTGCCAGTTGGTTCTCCAGGATAGATCTTTGATCTGGCTACCATCAACTGAAGGTAAAAGAACAAGATATTCCTAAGACAGCGTTTCGCACGCGTTATGGACATTACGAGTTCCTCGTTATGTCTTTCGGTTTAACTAATGCGCCAGCTGCCTTTATGGATTTGATGAATCGAGTGTGCCGGCCGATGCTAGATAAATCAGTGATTGTGTTCATTGATGATATCCTGATTTATTCAAAGAGCGAAGAAGAACATGCCGGTCACATACGCGAAGTGCTGGAGACACTTAGAAGGGAGAAGCTATACGCTAAATTCTCTAAGTGTGCTTTTTGGTTGCACGAAGTTCAATTTTTAGGTCATGTGGTGAATCCTGAAGGAATCATGGTGGACCCGGCAAAGGTTGAGGCGGTGATGCAATGGAAGTCTCCAAAGACGCCATCCAAGATTCGTAGTTTCTTGGGTTTGGCGGGCTACTACAGAAGGTTTATCCAAGACGTTTCCAAGATAGCCTCACCTTTGACCAAATTGACGCGCAAGGAGGTGAAGTTTGTGTGGGGTCGAGAATAGGAAGACGCTTTTGAAGAGTTAAAGGCAAGATTGACTCAAGCTCCTGTCTTGACGTTGCCCGAGGGGAGCGAGGATTTGGTGGTCTATTCGGATGCCTCCTATTCGGGACTGGGTTGTGTGTTAATGCAACGTGGGAGAGTAATAGCCTACGTGTCCCGACAACTAAAAACCCATGAGGCCAATTATCCCACGCATGATTTGGAGCTCGTAGCTGTGGTCTTCGCCTTAAAGATTTGGAGGCACTACCTGTATGGGGTGAAATGCACAATCTTCACGGACCATAAGAGCCTAAAGTATTTCTTTGAGCAGAAGGATCTCAACATGAGGCAGATGAGGTGGTTGGAATTAATCAAGGACTATGACTGTGAGATCCATTACCACCCGGGCAAGGCCAACGTAGTGGCCGACGCCCTTAGCCGAAAAGAGAGACCCGAGCCGATTCGGGTGAAGGCTTATCAATTGGTAATGACCTCGGATGTGATGACACAAGTCAAAGAATTTCAAAATGAGGCATTGAAAGAAGATCGCCTTAACTTTGAAAGGATGAGAGGTCTGGTCACAGAGATGAGAGAGAATACCCATGGAGTTAGAACCCGCTTCGGGCGGATGTGGATTCCCCGATATGGAGATCTACGGGGGCGAATTATGGACGAAGCTCATAAGACTCGATACTCTATTCACCCCGGTGCTACCAAGAGGTATCAAGACATGAAGAAAGATTACTGGTGGCCGGGTATGAAGCGCGATGTAGTGGAGTACGTGAGTAAGTGCCTTACTTGCTTGCAAGTGAAGGCATAACATCATAAACCATACGGGAAGATCCAACCGTTGGATATACCCGAGTGGAAGTGGGAGCACATCACTATGGACTTCGTCACGAAGCTACCCCGTACTGCAAGGGGGTACGATACCATATGGGTGATAGTCGACCGTTTGACCAAGAGTTCTCACTTCCTACCAATCCGCGAGACGTATTCATTTGAGAGACTGGCGGATCTGTTCATTAAAGATATTGTAGCTCGTCATGGTGTGCTGGTGTCTATCGTGTCGGACCGTGACACCTGGTTCACATCAAAGTTTTGGAAAAGAATCCATGATGCAATGGGGACGAGGCTACACATTAGCACGGCTTACCATCCTCAGATAGATGGTCAATCGGAGAGGACGATTCAGACACTCGAGGATATGCTCCGAGCTTGCGTGATCGACTTTTGAGGAAGTTGGGATGATCACCTACCGTTAGCAGAGTTCTCGTACAACAACAGTTATCATGCCAGCATAGGCATGCCACCATATGAGATGTTATACGGTAGCAGATGTAGGACGGCCGTATGTTGGGGAGACATTGGGCAGGTAGAGTTAGGAAGCGTGGAGGTGATCGAGGCTACGATAGAGAAGTTAGAAAAGATCAAAGCCTTTATGAAGGCGGCGAAGGATAGACAAAAGTCATATGCCGACAAAAGGCGTAGACCGATTGAATTCAACGTGGGTGATAGAGTCATGTTGAAGGTCTCACCTTGGAAAGGAATCATCCGGTTCCAAAAGAGGAGCAAGCTGAGCCCGAGATACATAGGGCCTCTCCGAATCATTGCACGAGTAAGGGAGGTGGCCTATCGTCTAGAACTGCCTGATGAGTTAAGTGGGATTCAACCGACATTTCATCTATCTCATCTGAGAAAGTGCTTAGCCGATGAGGATATGATTGTACCACTAAATGATATCGAGGTGGATGAACGGCTTAATTATGTAGAACAACCAGTGGCAATCATCGATCGGAAGGAGAAAAGATTGAGAAATAAAGTGGTTCCACTTGTGCGGGTGCAGTGGAAAAACCGGAAGGGTTCTGAGTCTACGTGGGAGACTGAAGAAGAGTTGAGATAGCATTACCCATAGTTATTCGAAGAGTGACAGGTTTCGAGGACGAAACCTCTTTAAGGGGGGTAGACTTGTAACGCTCGAAATTCTGTCACATAAAATAAAATAAAAGAAAGTATCTTGAAGAAAATCTAAAAGAAGCCAAGTTGAGGGGTGCTTTGTGTAAATAGTACAAAAGGTCAAAAAGGTGAACTTTATATGGGCATGGCCGCCCATATCTTCCCTGCTACTGCTGAGTTCGACTAAAACAAAGAAGAAAAGAAGCTGAATTTGGGTTTCTCTCTGTTGTGAAGAAGTAGAAGGCTGAAAATCTACGGAGGTGAGTGTTTTGTGATAATTAGTTCGGTTTTGTTAAGGTTTCCATCCTTTTAACCAATTTTTATGTGCTTCTTGTGTTTGGGTGCTTGTTTTTGCTTGTTCTAGGTGTTTGAACTCGTGTGCAAGCAGGTTTGGTGGAGTTTTACTTGTTTCCTGCACTAGGTGAGTTCTAGACCCTGGTTTCTATGTGTTTTAAACTGTTTTAGGGCTGAAAATGCATGATTAAATGTTTTACAACTGGGTTATGTTTACCCATATGTTATGCATGCTTATGTTTATGTTTATGCTTGTTTATGTGTTGTGGGTGCTTAGAATGTTAAGTTTATGCTTAGAACAGGTGCAAATGCAGATCTGGGATAGTTGTGATTCTGAAAAATGGATAACAGGTGGTCTGCGCCTGAGATTTTGACTTAGAAACGCCTAAGTACAGGCCATGCGCCCAAACAGGGTCCATGCGCCTGGAAATTGCCTTAGAAAATTTTAAGTGGGGATCCATGTGCCCCAATAGTACCCATGCGCCCAAAGTTTTGCCTGAAATTACTAAGTGTAGACTTATGCGCCTAAATAGTGTCAAGCGCCCATCCCTTTGCTCAGGCGCCTAAGTGCTAGTCCATACGCCTGAACAGTTCATGCGCCCAGAATGCAAGCTAAAATGCCTAAGTGTAGAGTTTATGCACCTGAATAGTGTTAATGCGCCTAAGCAGGGCTCATGCGCCTGCATAGTGCTCATGCGCCTAAACACTTAGAAAATTTTCTGGGATTTTGGGAAATCAGAATTTTAGGGTTTGACCCTGGTTTGACTTGATGCTATTATCTGATTATTTTATTTATGTTTTGGGCTATTCTTGTGTTCCTATTTATTATATTATTATGAGACTTTACGTGGTGTGATTTATAAGTATACGTAAAGTATTATCATTAAAGAAAGTGGTAAGATTAATGATAATGAGAAGTGGAACATTAAGAAGGGAAGAAAGTCTTGCAAGCAAATTCACATAAGGTTCACAACCACTAGGTTGTTAGCTCAACTGTGTGCGGTTAAGCTAACCCGTTGGATGCACACAGGGTCAATCTGTGAGATTGAGGGGACCCTTGTTGCTGCCCCGGTACTGGAGTCGGCTTCATGCATCAGTATGGGGTCTATGTGTAGACCTCGACTCAGTACCAGTTTAGTGCGCAATATCGGGGGCATAGCACATTGGTCTGGATTAAGTGAAAGATTAAAATAAAGGTTCGGATAAACGATGATGTAATTGGTAAAAGAAGATAATGGATGTTATCTTAGCTGTACGTATGATGTGTGATCACGTACGAATGAAAAGTATATTATTTTAAAGGGTATTTTTGTATGCAAAACTTTTAAGGTATTTTAATGTTTTTAAACTAGAACTCACTCAGCAACGCTAACTTTTATACATTTTCAGTTGGCAGGTAGTTTTTGCTGAGGATGGCACTCGGGGAGGCTACTCGTCGGGGCTAGACTGGCATCCGTTCACGCATACTAATATTGTTGTTTTGTAATGCAATTAACATGATCTTTTGTAACTATTAACAATTAACAATGTATTGCTTAGCAACAGCATTTATGAATGAAGTGAATGGCTTTTGATATTAATTCCGCTGCACTAATTTATGAATTATGAAATGTTTTATATATTTTATGCTATGATTGACCAACTGTGAGGTCTCCGGGAACGGAGCCTTACATTAGTTTTATAAAATTTAAACAAGAAGGGTTACTTTGTAGTTAACTCAAACTAAAAAGTTACCAAAAATTAAACCCTAATCCCCCCCTCCCATAACCATTTGCGGCCGAAGACCACACAAACACACAATTCGATTTTTGGTGAAGAACAACAAGCAAGCATTGATTTTGATCTAGTTTCAAACATTCCAACGTGTAGCAAGCATCAATTCTTGATCATTACGCGATTAAAGGTTCGATTTTAATAAGTTTTTCATGGGTTGTTTGATTATGGCCGAACCCTAGTTCGCAAATCATGAAGAAGTCGAAATTGATGATGATATGATGTTAGTTATGTTGTATGAATGTTAATCTATGTAGATTATGCAAGAAATCCATGGTTTCTGTCATCTAGTTCATACATTGCCAAAAGTGGAAACTTTTATTCATGAGATATTATAAAATTAAGTGGTTGTTCATTTCTTACTATTAATAGTAACTTTTATGCATAAGATTGATGAATTATGATGAATTGATGATGTTTATCATGTTTAGATGATTGCTATGAACTTGATTAGGTATAAAGCTAATGAATTTTTGAATGAATTGGATGTTAGATTGGTTTTGGGTGTTACTTTCCCGAAAGAGAAACTTTATTTATGTAGATCATTGGATATTGTTAATTGAGCATGTTTATCATGTTAGGATCTTGTTATGTGACATCCGGTAATTTTCCGTTACCAAACTTCGTTAGTTCCGTTAAGTCTTGCATACACGTGTCGTGAGCACACACTAGCTGTCGTTGAACGTTGGTGACATAATAATAATTAATAATGATAAACTGATAATACTTTAGTTGGTAATGTGATTATTCAGTTATGCTTATGTGCTAACGTGATTTAAATATTAATTGTGAATTTTATCGCGAAACGTGAAAACGTGTGTATTTAATTTGTGAACTTTGTAACTTGTAAAGATAATGCATATAATTGTTATTATTAGTTTGTATGTTTATTACTTTAGTTAAAAACATTTTAAAAGAGTGTTTAAAATCCTAGTTTTTATAAAATACAAATTGCAAGGGTTTAAAGAGTAATTACCATAAATTAAATAAAACAAAAGGAAAATCCCAACCCTAATACCCACCCTTCGGCCGCGATCGACCCCCCCCCCCCCACACACACACACTTTGAATTTCAGCCTAGAACAAGCCATTGGAGGTCAGTTTTGATCGATTGCAAGCATTATAACACGTTAGAAACTTCGATTCCTAGCCACTACGTGAGTAAAGGTTAGATTTTTATGTGTTTTTCATGGTTTTTGAATATGGCCGAACCCTAGTTTGAATTGGGTGTTGAAATGTCGAATTCTTTGATGTTTGTGATGTTATTATGTTATTTAGATTGTATATATGCTAGTTTACGTGGATTGTGCAAGAAAGTTGCGATTTTGATGCGTTGTTCATATGTTACTAATAATAGTAACTTTAATTGCATGAATATGGCGATTTGATGATAAATTGATTATGTTAAGGTGTTTATGATGTTATGGGGATGTTAGAATGATGATGTTGATGCTAGAAACCTAAGAATGGATGATGTAGTTCATATGTTACCAAAAGTAGAAACTTTTGGTTTTGAAGATTAATGAATCATGATGATTTGATGTGTAGAACATGTCTAGATGATAGCATGAGTTTGAATTGGTATATTGTTAATGAAATCATGAATGTATTGGGTGTTAGATAGATTTTGGGATGCACTTTCTCAAAAGGGAAACTTTATTTGCACAAAATCTTGAATATGATGATTTGGGCATGTTTGTGACTTTAGGATCATGTTAGCATGTTCATGGATGATTTCTAAGGTGGTAGAATGCATTGTTTGGGTTGTATGAATTCTTAGTTGGTCAATTGAAAGATTTGGTCTCTTTGTGGGTATACATGATGATGGGTCATATAGGTATTGATAGTACTATGGTTTGGGTTGTAATAGATCATGGTTGCACATTTTTGGTTGATGTGGACTCTGTTGAATAATGTGATGATGGTTATACATGCGTGCGAATCTGAGGCCCCTATTTAATAGGATTGGCAGGGTTTAGGGTGTGAAGTCGTGAGTGGCTTCACATGGCATGTTGTGGATGATTTGATTCTGTATATGATGCATGGGTTATGATATGATTATGTTGAACATGATGATTATTTGACATTCGCATGACTTGTATGAAAATCTGGTTTTTGATAATCTAGGATGTACATGTGGTAAATGAAGTGATATATGTGAACAACTTGCATGATAATCATGTGTGATGAACCGTATGTTTGATTTAAATGGATTTCACTTATAATGTCACCAACAGGTCAAACGGGTCAACTGGGTCAATGTGTTTTGTTTTTCCAAAACCTTGAGTTCTTTGGTTTATAGAGCACTTAGGGTTTCATCATGATTCTGTGTACACGTACTTATGTACTTGCGTGTTCTAGGTGACCTCTGAAGGTTGTCTTTCCACTCTTTCTTTCAAGTTAAGCTCTTAAGTCTTTATTGTGCATACCAGGTGAGTTCATGCCCCACTCTTTTACATACTTTCTTTTGGGGGAGATAGCATACTGGTTTTACAAACGCTTTATTTATATGAGTTTTGTATAGTAAAATATAGTGTTGAATACCATGAAAGTCCTCACACTTTCAGATTGTTAATAATGATGATTAGCGGAAAATCTTGGGTAGTACTACTGGGTTTGACGAGCCCCACCTGTGCCACTCGAGGTCAAACAGGTGCAATTTTGTCCTAACATGAACATCGTCACGACCTGGTAAGTCGTGACGGGAGGCAACAAACGAAACACAGTCAGCTTCAATCACGAAATCACTATGATTATTACTTGTGAATATAGATTAGCTATCTATTTTCAATGCACTTATTATATTTTTGCAACTGTTACTGATTTATGATTAACGCAAACTCTTGAACTCACCAACCATTTTGTTGACTCTTTTAGTATGCTATTCTCAGGTTGAGGTTGTCATTGCCTAGGAGCACGTGCACGGGTCAGCATCATCGTGAAACTATGTTTTTTGCTTGTGTTTGTTAAAACATTTAAGATTTGGCTTTGCACAATATTTGGGCGTGTGTGTTTGCGCATTTTGTATTACGTTACATTGTTTTGGGTTTTTCTGGTTTGTTAAATGCTTCTGCATATTTTAAAGTTAAACTCTGATTTTGCATGTTTGTTCATATAGAGTCGTTCCGAGTAACTAATGACTGAGATCCTGGTATGTCACAGGCCTCGCGGTAAAACCCCGCACGTGGATTTTGAGGGTGTGACAGATTGGTATCAGAGCCATTGGTTATGGGGAACTAGGTTGCATACACACACTAGACTATAACCGTACAGTTGTTAGTTACTTGTCGCTTACTTTCTTACTGTATACTCATTGGCATACGCGTCACGTACTTCGCAGCATGGCATCGTCATCACGTGACTTGGGCAAGAGATCCGCGAGATCTGAATCACCTCCCTACTCACCCATACCTGACCGGGGATCGGACTGGCCTCGACACCCGTATCCATCTGAAGAGGTTGATTGGGATCAACCATTTGCGATACCTGAACTTGACGGCCCACGAGACTGGGATTACTATCCTACTTTTATACGTCACATTACTTACCGAGAGCGAGTACCACCGGTAGCCCCTACCCGACCACGGATGAGGTCATTGACAGCTTCCACATCTCACACACTTCCTACTCTAGATGTTCCTCAGGAACAAGCATTTGCTGCACTGGTGGCTACGCTGGACACCGAGCGGCAGTGTGTCAGGGGACTCATTGGTGAGAATTTCGCCCTAAGACATGACGTGCGAAAACTACGATTGCAAGTGGATACGCTCGAGGAGTGACTTGCGAAAGCCCTTAATGGGTGTTATGCTATGGCAGACGGTGTGGCAGCGCTTACTGGGCGCATGGATGCATAAGAGCAGCGGGATATGATGGCTAATGACAGGATTGCTGCTTTAGAGGCACAACTGGCAGCACTTCAGGTTGCTGAAGACCCTGAAGAGGAGGACCCTGAGGAAGCCCCAGAGGAGGAAGAACCGAAAGAAATGGAAGAAGACAGTGATGGATCGGATGTGTTGGACTGAGTTCATCATCAAATGACTTAGACTATATAGTGTTTCTTTTCTTTGAAACCCATGTGGGAAGGGTTGTTTCCCACCCAACTGAAAAACTCAAATTTTGACATTGATGAAATACTTTTTGACTCATTTACAATTTATTTATCCTTGGTTATTATTTCTGTTATAAATGTTGTGGTTGTGATGAAATCCTTATTTCTTATTATTTACTGTACCTCGATGAGATTAATGTGTTGAATGTTACTCATTATTGTATTTGTGAATATAAAGTGAAATATGGACGGACGTGGAAGAGGACATGGACGAGGTTGTGGACGTGGCGCCGGAGGTCGTGCCTGCTGCCCAAACAGGACAGCCAGCAGGTAAATAATAAAAGAGGTTTAACCAATTATCCTAGTTACTTGTCTGGGATACCTGACTAATGTATGGTTTGTCGAAATAGGACCTCCACCTTGCACTTACAAGTCCTTCATGGATTGTAAACCCCACACCTATAGCTGGATAGAAGGAGCTGTGGGATTAGTACGGTGGTTTGAGAAAACTAAATCCGTATTCATGAAATGCAACTGTCCGCCAGCTGATCAAGTGAAGTTCGTGACTGGAACACTTGAAGGTGCAGCACTTTACAGGTGGAATGCCTAGGGGCAAATGCTGGGTCAAGCAATGGCCAATGAACTACCCTGGGATGAATTTAAGGAGATTATGACCGAAGAGTATTGCCCCCGTGATGAAGTACAGAAGTTGGAAAGTGAGTTTTGGCAGCTTAAGATGAAAGGTTCCGAGATTGAGGCCTATACTACACGCTCTCATGAGTTGGCCACACTATGCCTAGGGATGGTTAATGAGATGCACAAAAGGATTGAGCATTACATACGTGGACTGGTGCTCGAGATTCAGAGTATGGTGACTGCTTCCAATCCTGACACCATACAGCAGGCTATCCGATTGGCCCATAGGTTGACCGACCAGGCAGTAGAGCAGGGAAGATTACCCAAGAGGGGCGCAGTGGCTAGCATACCCGATAACAAACGTAAGTGGGAGAATACTGGTGATAAAGGCTCATCCTCCAACAACCAACAACAACAACAACAACAGTACGTTCAGAAGCACCAACCTCACCAACAGTAAAGAAAGTTCGATAAAAATCGTAACTATAATCAGTCATCTTCAGCATCACAGGGACAAGGAGGTTATGTGGAGAAGAGTCCCAAATGCAACCGATGCAATTACCACCACAACGGCAGGTGTGATAATTTCCGATGATAGCGTTGTGGTAAAGTTGGACACGCAGCGAAGGATTGTCGTGGTGAATTGATGAAGAAGCCTCAGCAATCTCAAGAAACTCCAAAAGGTTGTTTCGAGTGCGGAAAAGAAGGCCATTACAGACGCAATTGTCCACAGCTTAGGAGGAATGGAAATGGCGGGAAAAACAATGGCAACAACAACAACGGGAACAATAACAACACCAGAAATGGCAACGACAATGGTGGCAACAACAATGGAGCCAAAGGGAGAGCTTTCGTTATTGGCTCAGATGAGGCTCTAAACGACCCTACAACAGTAACTGGTAAATTTTCAGTTAATGGTCGTTTTGCTACCGTATTATTTGATACTGGAGCTGATAGAAGCTTTATTTCCACTAAGTTTAGTACTCTTTTAAGTGATATGCCTTCAACATTAGAATCTAAGTACACTGTAGAGTTAGCAGACGGTAAACAGATTCACGTGCCACATATCCTTAGAGGCTACAAGATAGAACTTGCTGGTCATACCTTCAACATAGATCTCATGCCTATCACACTTGGGAGCTTCGATGTAGTAGTCGGCATGGATTGGCTTTCTCACAAGCAAGCGGAAGTCATATGTCACGAGAAGGTTATCCGGATTCCTAACGGTGAAGAAATTCTCTCGGTCTAACGCGATAGGAGTGGTGCAGTGATGGGCATCATCTCGTTCATGAAGGCACAGAAGTGGTTACAGAAAGGTCGACTAGCCATATTGGCACTTGTCACGGACAAACAGACAGGGGAAAAGAAGATAGAGGATATCCCCGTAGTTCGTGACTTTCCCGAGGTGTTCCCATAGGATCTGCCTGGACTACCATATCATCGGCAAGTTGAGTTCCAGATTGACCTGACTCCAGGAGCCGCCTCGATCGTGAGAGCACCTTACCGGTTAGCTCCGAATGAACTGCAGGAATTATCTGCTCAACTCCAAGAGCTGTTGGATAAAGGGTTTATCCGACCCAGCTCGTCGCCCTGGGGAGTGCCAGTTCTATTTGTCAAGAAGAAGGACAGGTACATTTCGAATGTGCATTGACTATAGGGAACTGAACAAGTTTACGATCAAGAATAGATATCCCTTACCTCGTATAGATGATTTGTTTGATCAACTGCAAGGATCAAGCTATTATTCTAAGATTGATCTAAGGTCTGGGTATCATCAGCTGAGAGTTCGGGAGGACGACATTTCGAAGACTGCCTTTCGTACACGTTACGATCACTACGAGTTCTTAGTCATGCCATTCGGGTTGACGAATGCACCAGCGGTATTCATGGACCTCATGAATAGCGTGTGCAAACCCTATCTTGATCAGTTTGTTATTGTCTTTATCGATGACATATTTATCTACTCCAAGACTGAGGAAGAACATGGAGAGCACTTACGGTTAATCTTGGAATTGCTTAGAAAAGAACAACTGTACGCCAAGTTTTCTAAGTTTGATTTCTGGATACGCGAAGTGCAATTCTTGGGTCATATTGTTAACGAGAAACGAATACATGTTGATCCGGCTAAAATTGAAGTGATAAAGAATTGGTCGATTCCTAAGACGCCAAGTGAGATACGACAGTTTCTTGGACTGGCAGGATACTATCGGCGGTTCATCGAGGGATTTTCTAAGATTGCTCAACCCCTCATAGCCTTGACTCACAAGGGAACGACGTACAAATGGGGCGAGAGTCAAGAATCTGCTTTCCAGTTGTTGAAACAGAAACTGTGTAGCGCACCAATATTAGCGTTACCAGAAGGAAATGACGATTTCGTAGTCTATTGTGATGCTTCTGTTCAATGACTTGGTTGTGTCTTAATGCAGCGAGATAAAGTGATAGCTTACGCCTCGAGACAACTGAAGGTTCATGAGAAGAACTATACCACCCGTGACTTGGAGCTGGGTCCGGTAGTTTTTGCCTTAAAGATCTGGAGACACTACTTGTACAGTACCAAATGCACTATTTACACCGATCACAAGAGTCTTCAATACGTCTTTGAGCAAAAGGAGTTGAACACGAGACAAAGACGTTGGGTAGAGTTATTGAACGACTATGACTGTGCTATCAAATATCATTCGGAAAAGGCTAATGTAGTCACTGACGCGTTGAGTAGAAAGGAAACTGCTAAGCCTTAATAAGTGCGAGCTCTGCAACTTACCATTAGCACATAATTACCGGAACAAATCCGAGAGGCTCAGACAGAAGCTTTGGCAGCAGAAAACATTGGGTCTGAATCATTAAGGGGAATGGAAAAACAATTAGAAGTAAAGACGGATGGAATTCGTTACTTCATGGACAGACTTTGGGTACCTCTACACGGAAATCTAAGAGATTTGGTCATGAGTAAGGCACACAAGTCTAAGTACTCTATACATACTGGATCTGACAAGATGTATCATGATCTGAAGGCGCACTATTGGTGGCCTAATATGAAAGCGGATGTAGCTACCTATGTGAGCAAGTGTCTGACCTGCTCAAAGGTAAAAGTGGAGTATCAGAAACCATCTGGGTTGTTACAACAGCCTGAGATCCCTATATGGAAGTGGGAACAGATTTCAATGGATTTCATTACCAAGTTACCCCGAACTCCTACCGGTTGTGACACGATATGGGTTATCTTAGACCGATTAACGAATTTGGCTCATTTCTTGGCAATAAGGGAAACAGACAAAATGGAGAAATTAACCCGACTTTATTTGAAGGAAATAGTTTTAAGACATGGTGTACCAGTTTCAATTATTTCCGACCGCGATGCTCGTTTCACATCGCACTTCTGGCAGTCGTTGCAAAAATCTTTAGGTAAGCGATTAGACATGAGCACTGCTTATCATCCGCAAACCGATGGTCAAAGTGTGCGTACTATACAGACATTGGAGGACATGCTACGTGCTTGTGTGATTGACTTCGGGAATAACTGGGAAGTTCACCTACCATCGATGGAATTTTCTTACAACAATAGTTATCATACCAGCATAAAGGCAGCACCTTTTGAAGCTTTGTATGGGCGAAAATGTAGATCACCAGTTTGTTGGGCTGAAATTGGTGATAGCCAGTTAACGGGTCTTGAGTTGGTACACGAGACCACTATTGTCCTAAACGAGAGGCAAATAGACAAACATAGTCAGCTTCGATCGTGAAATCACTATTGTTCTTTACTAATGAAATTAGACTAGCCATCTATTTTAATGCATTTGTTTATGTTTTTACTACGCTATTGCTTATGATTGATTACAAAATCTTGAACTCACCAACCATCATGTTGACACTTTTAGTATGCTTTTCTCAGGTTGTTTCTAGCAGCTGCCCTTAGGAGCATGCACGTGTCAAGCATTCTTTGTTCAAACATTGTTTACTTTTAATTTAGTATTTACTTATTTGGTTTGGGTGCGTGTTTTGCGCATTTTACATTTAGTACCTTGTGTTTAGGTTATTTAGAAAAAGCTTCCACAAATATTTTAAAGATTTAAACTCTAATTTGTTTAAATTGTGCATATAGAGTCATTCTGAGTAACTAATGACTGAGATCCTAGTTTGTTCACACGCCTCGCGGTAAAACCTCGCACGTGAAAATTGAGGGTGTGACGGATTGGTATTAGAGTCATTGGTTATAGGGAACTAGGTTGCATACACACTAGACTATAACCGCACAGTTTGTTAGTTACTCGTTACTTATCCCGTACTGTATACTCATTGGCATACATGTCACGTACCTCGCAGCATGGCATCGTCTTCACGGGCTCTGGGTAAGAGGCCTACACGTTCTGAGTCACCTCCTCCTCCTCCTGTACCTGATAGAGGACCTAACTGACCCCGACATCCTTATCCTTCTGAAGAGATAGACTGGGATCAGCCTTTTGTACTGCCTGAGCGCGATGCTCCACGGGATTGGAGTTACTACCCTACTTACATACGCCGCATGGTCTACAGGGAGTGTGTTCCAGCTATAGCTACTACTGGCCCTAGGACTAGGTCGGCGACTGCTTCTACAGCACCTACCCTTCCTTCTCTGAGTATTCCTCTTGAGAAGGCGGTTGCAGCTTTGGTTGCTACACTGGACATTGAGTGACAGCGCATCAGAGGACTTACGGATGAGAACTCCATCTTACGTAATGAGATGCATCAGCTGCGTTTACTGGTAGAGACACTTCAGGAGCAACTTTCTATCTCTATTGGTGGACACCATACCTTGGCTTGTAATGTTTTCGAACTTACTGAGAGCATGTTTGCACAAGAGCTTCACAGTGTAGGGACAGATGATAGGTTGACTGAACTGGAGGCACAGCTAGCGGCACTTCAGATTGCTGATGCCCCTGCACCTGGGGAAGACCCTAACGAGGAAGACCCTGAAGAAGAACCAGTAGAGATGGAAAAGGACAGCGATGGATCTGATGTGTTGGATTGGTTTATACTTTCATTTTATTTGGACAACGTAGTGTTTCTTTTCTTTTGAAACCTATGTGGGAAGGGTTGTTTCCCACCCAACTGACAAACTGAAAATTTTGACATTGATGGAATATTTTGTGACTCATTTACAATTTATTTGTCTTTGGTTATTATTTTGGTTATAAATGTTGTGGTTGTGACAAATTCATTATTTCTTACTATTTACCATACTTCAATGAGATTAATATGTTGGATGTTACTCATTATTGTATTTGTGAATGTAAAGTGAAATATGGACGGTCGAGGTAGAGGACGTGGATGTGGTCGTGGACGTGGTGCCAGTGGACGTGGTGTCGGTGCTGTAAACATGACCCCAGCGGAGTTAGCCGCCTTAATCAATCAACATGTGTAGGCAGCGCTGGGCGCTCAAGCTGCCCAATTTGGAGGTAACCGATGACCCTAGTCATCACCTACCTAAATCTTCTATTAGATGGTTAATCCATTTGGTTTGACTAAACAATCCAAAACATTGAATACAGGACCGCCAGCATGCACGTATAAGGCGTTCATGGACTGTAAGCCCTACACATACTGTGGAGCTGAAAGAGCCATAGGGCTTGTACGGGGGTTTGAGAAGACCGAGTCGGTTTTTTCCAAGTGCAACTGTCCAGCGGCGGACCAAGTGAAATACGCCACGGGGACACTTGACGGTGCAGCACTCTAGTGGTGGAATGCACAGGTGCAGATGCTTGGCCAGGATATGGTAAATGCTTTACCGTGGGATGAGTTTAAGGCGATGATGATGGAGGAATATTGTCCCCGCAATGAAGTCCAGAAGCTGGAAGCTGAGTTCTGGCAGTTGAAGATGGAAGGATCTGAGATAGAGGCTTACACTACGAGGTCTCACGAGTTGGCGACACTTTGCCCTAGCATGATCGACCCACCGATCAAACGAATTGAGCTTTATCTGCGTGGCTTGGTTCCAGAGATACAAAGTATGGTGACTGCTGCGAACCTCCCTACTATTCAGCAGGTTATTCGATTGGCTCACAAGCTTACTGACCAAGCGGTGGAGTAGGGAAAGCTACCCAAACAAGGCACTGTGGCAAGCGTGCCTGACAATAAACGCAAGGGGATAACCCTAGAAACAAGGGAACTTTGTCAAACAGCCAATCTCAGATACATCAGTAGCAACAACAGCACATTCAGCAGCATCAGCATCAGCATCAGCAGTAGCGAAGGTGCTTTGACAACAATCGTAGTTTCAATCAATCATCTTCTTCATCTCAAGGACAAGGTGGATACATGGGGAAGTATCCCAAATGTAATTGATGCACTTATCACCACACCAGCAGGTGTGATAATTTTCGATGACAGCGTTGAGGTAAGGCTGGACACGCAGCAAAGGATTGCCGTGGTGAATTGATGAAGAAGCCTCAGCAACCCCAAGAAACACCAAAAGGTTGTTTTGAGTGTGGAAAGAAAGGACACTACAAAAGGAATTGTCCTTAGTTGAAGAAGAATGGGAATAGTGCTGGGAATGGTGGAAACAACAACAATAATGGAAATGGTGACAATAACGGTGGCAACAATGGTGGAGCTAAAGGGAGAGCCTTCGTCATGGGTTCCGGTGAGGCTCTAAATGACCCTACTGCTGTTACTGGTAAATTCCCTGTTAATGGTCGTTTTGCTACTGTATTGTTTGAAACTGGAGCCGATATGAGTTTTATCTCTACTAAGTTTAGTAGTCTCTTAAGTGATATGCCTTCTCCGTTGGAATCTAAATATACGGTAGAATTAGCTGACTGTAAACAAATCCACGAGACACACATCCTTAAGGGTTGCGAGATAGAACTTGCTGGTCATAATTTTGACATCGACCTCATGCCTGTTACGCTTGGGAGTTTCGATGTGGTCGTGGGCTTGGATTGGCTTTCCGAGAAGCAGGCGGAAGTCATTTGCCACGAGAAGGTTATCCGCATTCCTCTCTTGGATGGGGAAATTCTCTCAGTTAAGGGTGAGAAAGGTGGTGCTGTGATAGGCATCATATCGTTTATGAAAGCATAGAAGTAGCTACGTAAGGGTCGGTTAGCTATATTAGCCCTTGTAACTGACAAGCAACCGGAGGAAAAGAAGATAGAGAACATTCCGGTAGTTCGTGACTTTCCGGAGGTGTTTCCAGAGGATCTGCCTGGACTACCACCTCATCGTCAAGTTGAGTTCCAGATTGATTTGACTCCCGGAGCCGCTCCGGTTGCGAAAGCACCTTACCGGCTAGCCCCGAACGAACTGCAGGAACTGTCGGCACAACTGCAGGAGCTGGATAAAGGGTTTTATTCAACTAAGCTCATCACCTTGGGAGCACTTGTTCTTTCGTCAAGAAAAAGGATGGCACGTTTCGAATGTGCATCGACTATAGAGAATTGAACAAGGCTACAGTCAAAAATCGATACCCTTTACCCCGGATAGATGATTTGTTTGATCAACTTCAAGGATTAAGCTACTACTCTAAGATTGATTTGAGGTCTGGGTATCATCAACTGAGAGTCCGAGAGGAAGACATCTCGAAGACCGCATTCTGTACACGTTATGGTCATTGTGAGTTCTTGGTTATGCCATTTGAGTTGACAAATGCACCAGCAGTGTTCATGGATCTCATGAATCGTGTGTGCAAACCCTATCTTGATCAGATTGTTATCGTGTTTATCGATGACATATTGATCTATTCGAGGACCAAGGAAGAACATGAAGAGCACCTACGTCTAATCTTGGAATTACTTAAAAAGGAACAACTGTACGCCAAGTTTTCCAAGTGTAATTTCTGGATACGTGAAGTACAATTTTTGGGTCACATTGTTAACGAGAAAGGAATACATGTCGATCCAGCAAAGGTTGAAGCGATAAAGAATTGGTCGGTTCCAAAGACGCCTAGTGAGATACAGCAATTTCTTGGACTGGCACGATATTATCGACGATTCATTGAGGGATTCTCTAAGATCGCTCAACCTCTCACAGCCTAGACTCATAAAAGAACAATGTATAAATGGGGTGATAGTCAAGAGTCTGCTTTTCAGTTGTTGAAACAGAAACTGTATAGCGCACCGATATTGGCATTACCGGAAGGAAGTGATGATTTTGTGGTTTATTGTGATGCTTCTATCCAAGGACTTGGTTGTGTCTTGATGCAACGTGATAAAGTGATAGCCTACGCCTCGAGACAACTAAAAGTACAGGAGAAGAACTACACCACTCATGACTTGGAACTGGGTGCGGTAGTTTTTGCCTTGAAGATTTGGAGACATTACTTGTACGGTACCAAGTGCACTATCTACACCGATCACAAGAGTCTTCGACATATCTTTGAGCAGAAGGAGTTAAATATGAGGTAGCAACGCTGGGTGGATTTGTTGAATGATTATGATTGCGCTATCAAATATCACCCAGGAAAGGCAAATGTAGTCGCAGATGCGTTGAGTAGAAAGGAAACTGCTAAGCCCCGACGAGTGCGAGCTTTGCAGCTTACGATTAGCACTCACTTGCCTGAACAAATCCGAGAAGCTCAGACAGAAGCCTTGAAAGCGGAAAACATTGGGTCTGATTCTTTACGGGGAATGGACAAACAGTTTGAAGTGAAAGTGGATGGAATTCGTTGCTTCATGGACAGACTCTGGGTGCCATTGTATGGAACTTAAGGGACGTGGTATGAGTGAGGCTCATCTAATTACTCTATCATCTGGTTCAGACAAGATGTATCATGACCTGAAGGTGCCTATTGGTGCCTAATATGAAGGCGGATGTAGCTACGTATGTGAGCAAGTGCCTAACCTGTTCGAAAGTTAAAGTTGAATATCAGAAGTCGTCTGGGTTACTACAACAACCTAATATTCCTTTGTGGAAGTGGAAACAGAGTTCTATGGATTTCATTACTAAATTACCCTAGACTCCTACTGGTTGTGACACGATATGGGTTATTGTAGATCGGTTAACTAAGTCTTGCTCACTTTTTGGCAATCAAGGAAACGGATAAAAAGGACAAGTTAACCCGAATTTATCTGAAGCAGATAGTTTCAAGATATGGTGTACCGGTCTCAATTATTTTTGATCGTGATGTTCGTTTCATATCACATTTCTGGCAGTCGTTACAGAAATCTTTGGGTACGCGTCTGGATATGAGCACTGCTTATCATCCGCAGACGGATGGGCAAAGTGAACGTACTATTCAAACATTGGATGACATGTTAGGTGCTTGTGTGATTGATTTCGGGAATAACTAGGAAGTTCACCTACCATTGGTGGAATTTTCATATAACAATAGTTATCACACCAGCATTAAGGCAGCACCATTTGAGGCTTTGTATAGGCAAAAGTGTAGATCACCAGTTTGCTGGGCGAAAATTGGTGATAGTCAACTAACAGGCCCCGAGTTGGTGCACGAGACTACTGAGAAGATCGTACAGATAAGGAACCGTATGGCTGCAGCACGTGATCGACAGAAAAGTTTTGCAGACAAGCGGGGAAACCTTTGGAGTTTCTGGTAGGCGACAAAGTTTTACTGAAAGTCTCACCATGGAAAGGTGTGACTCGATTCAGCAGAAGAGGCAAGCTTAATCTGAGATACGTTGGACCATTTGAGATTCTAGAAAGAATAGGTCCAGTGGCGTATCGATTAGACCTACCTGATTCATTGAGTGGAATTCACAATGTATTTCATGTCTTAAATTTGAAAAAGTGTTTATCGAACGAGACGATGGTTGTACCACTGGAGGAAGTGCAAGTAGATGAACAACTACAGTTCATTGAGGAACCAGTTAAGGTGATGGACCGTGAATTCAAAACCCTTAAGCAAAGCAAGATACCCATAGTCAAAGTTCGTTAGAACTCGAAACGTGGACCGGAATTCACGTGGGAATGTGAGGATCAGATGAAGCTTAAGTATCCTCATCTATTCGAAATGACGATGTCAACCGGCAGAGATACTGATTAAATTTCGGGACGAAATTTCTTTCAACATGGAGATAATGTAACAACCCACCAGAAACTCACTAGATTTCTTTTTGCCAATGCAGTAGACCAGTGATGTAACACAACCATGTAACACAATTTTCGGGACGAAAATTCTTTTAACATGGGGATAATATGACATCCGGTAATTTTCCGTTACCAAACTCCGTTAATTCCGTTAGGTCTTGCATACACGTGTCATGAGCGCACACTAGTTGTCGTTGAACGTTGGTGACTTAATAATAATTAACAATGATTATCTTATAATAATTTAATTAATAATGTGATTATTAATTTGTGGTTATGTGATTTGTGAATTTTATGTATTATTTGTGAATTTTACCTTGTAACGTGTCAACGTGTTATATTTATTTCATGTGTTGTGTGATTAGTGGAAAATATATATGATTAATATTGTTGGTTAAAAATACTTGTTGTTTTGTAGTTAAAAGTTGTTAAAAGTGTTTAAACAGATTAGTTTTATAAAATTTAAACAAGGAGGGTTACTTTGTAATCAACACAAACTAACAAGTTACCAAAAATTAAACCCTAATCCCCCCTCCCACAACCATTTGCGGCCGAAGACCACAGACACACACACAATTCGATTTTTGGTGAAGAACAACAAGCAAGCATCGATTTTGGTCTAGTTTCAAGCATTCCAACGTGTAGCAAGCATCAATTCTTGATCATTACGCGATTAAATGTTAGATTTTGATTAGTTTTCATGGGTTGTTTGATTATGGCCGAACCCTAGTTCACAAATCATGAATTGATGATGATATGATGTTAGTTATGTTGTATGAATGTTAATCTATGTAGATTATGCAAGAAATCCATGGTTTTTGTCATTTGGTTCATACATTGCCAAAAGTGGAAACTTTTATTCATGAGAATTCATGTTTTGATGAATTGTTGATGTTAAATGGATGATTATGAATGCTATGAACTAGATTAGGTGTAATATTGATGAATCTATGATTCAAATTGAGTGGTTGTTCATATCTTACTATTAATAGTAACTTTTATGCATGAGATTGATGAATTATGATGAATTGATGATGTTTATCATGTTTAGATGATTGCTATGAACTTGATTAGGTATAAAGGTGATGAATTTTTGAATGAATTGGATGTTAGATTGGTTTTGGGTGTTACTTTCCCGAAAGGGAAACTTTATTTATGTAGATCATTGGATATTGTTAATTGAGCATGTTTATCATGTTAGGATCTTGTTAGAATGTTTGTTGATGATGTCTAAGGTGGTAGATTGTGTTGTTTGGGTTGTATGAATACTTGATGCACAACTTTGGAAGCTTAGGCTCTTATGGAATATACATGATAATGGATGGTGTATGATGAGCTTTATTGCACTTAAGGGTTTGTAATGTGGCATACATGAATAACTTGTGTGACAACCATGTATGATGAATTGTTGTACTTGATTAAACAAGAATTTAACTTGACATGTCACCAACGGATCAAACGGGTCAACTTAGTCAAATGAGTCTTGTTTTCCAAAACCTTGGGTCAATGTGGTTATTAAGCACTTAGGGTTGTTAAGTTTTCTGTGTACATGTACTTATGTACTTGTGTGTTTTAGGTAACCTTTGAAGGGTTGTCTTTCCTCTCATCATTAGCTTTTACAATCATTCGTTTGCGCACCAGGTGAGTTCAATGCCCCACTTTTACTACTTATCTTTTTGGGGGAGAAAGCATACTTGTTTTTAAAACGCTTTACTGATATAACATGTGTTTGGTAAGACATAGTGGGTTATACCATAGAAAGTCCTCACACTTTCGGATCGTTAATTAAGGAATCTAGCGGAAAATCTTAGGTAGTACTACTGGGTCTGACAAGCCCCACCCGGGTGACCGGAAGTCAACGGGTCCAATATTGTCCTAAACTACTAACAGCATCACGACCTGGTATGTCGTGGCGGGAGGCAAACAGACAAACATAGTCAGCTTTGATCGCGAAATCACTATTGTTCTTTACTAATAAAATTAGACTAGCTATCTATTTCAATGCACTTGTTTATGTTTTTACTATGCTACTGCTTATGATTGATTACAAACTCTTGAACTCACCAACCATCGTGTTGACACTTTAGTATGCTTTTCTCAGGTTGTTTCTAGCAGCTGCCCTTAGGAGCACGCACGTGTCAAGCATGCTTTGTTCAAACATTGTTTACTTTTAATTTAGCATTTAGTTACGTATTTTGGTTTGGGCGCGTGTTTTACGCAGTTTATATTTAGTACCTTGTTTTTGGGTTATTTACAAAATGCTTCCGCAAATATTTTAAAGATTTAAACTCTGATTTGTTTAAATGTTGCATATAGAGTCGTCTGAGTAACTAATGACTGAGATCCTGGTTTGTTCACACGCCTCGAGGTAAAACCCCGAACGTAGAAATTGAGGGTGTGACATTACTTCTCAAATTGGGACCCACTCAAAACCCAACACGATCTGCATCATTGTCTTCTCCAATTGATTCCGGTAGCCCTCAAACTCTAGCGGCCTACCGCTGCAATGAAACACAATATTTCCAATGATGGAGACGTTTATAGCGATGGTGGTGATGGCGATAGTGGTGACAGAAGTTGAGTAGATCTAAATCGCATTAACAACTATCAAATCTAATGCAGATGACAGAGGTGGAGGGTCACCGGAGGTGGAGGGTCGATGATAGACGTGGAGGTCGTTGGAGGTGGAGGGTTGAAGAATGGCATCTCAGATCCAATGCAATATTAGAGGTGGAGGGTCGCTGGAGATGGTGGGTTTCGTTGCAGCGGTAGGCTCTAGCCAGCGATTTTGTTCGAAACGAGGGAGGCGTATCACTGTGGCCAGTTTTCCGACGAGTTATGGTGGTCGGTTTTCCGGTGAGTTAAGGTGGGCGGTCTACGGCGGTGGTGCTAGTCGGCTACAATATTTATTTTTCTTTTAATTTATTTAATGTTTATGACGGTAGTTGAAAATGGTCTTGGTGGTTGAAGGTGGTGATGGTTGAAGGTTAAAGGTGGCGACGGTGGTGGTAGTGGTGGTTGAAGGTTGAGGGTGGTGGTGGTTGAAGGTTGAGGGTGGTGGTGGTGGTTGAAGGTGGTGTTGATTGAAGGTTGAAGGTGGTGGTTGAAAATTGAAGGTTGAAGATGGTGGTGGTTGAAGGTTGAGGGTGGTGGTGGTGGTGGTTGTTGAAGGTTGTGCTAGTGGTGACAGTGGTTGAAGGTAGTGGGAGTGGTGGTTGAAGGTGGAGGCTTTAATGGTGGTAGGAGAAATAGTCTAGATGGAGAAGAAAAAAGGTGGAAGGGGGTATTTTTGTCATTTCACACGCACTTAACATCAATAATTAGTGTTCATCCGTTTAAGGGACCATCGTTGTTACGTTTGTGCCAACTATTGGAGCAACTATTGGACCACCCACTTATTTTTTTACATATTAAAACTCTCTATCTCTAAACCCCACACAACCTCTCTCATCTCCCTTATTTCCATTACCACCACCACAAACCCCATCACCACCACCAAAACCTTCCATCACCACCACCAAAACCCTCCATCCCCACCACCATAGCCACCCACCATCACCTTCACGGGCCCCATCACAGCCTGCACGTCACTACCACCACAGCCTGCCCACCACCACAAGCTCCTTATCACCGCCACTACAACCTCCTGTCACCGTCACGACCACCACAACCTCCTGTCACCGCCATCACGACCTCCCCTCACCCTATCACACCCTCCCCTACGCCGCCACCGCAACCTCCAATACCAACACCGCAGCCCCTAACGCCGACACTGCAGCCCCAACGCCACCACCATAGCCCCCATTCGCCACCACCACAACCTCTATCGCAACCTCCAAGGGCTAAGGTCTCAAACACCCATGGAATGGTGATGAAATCTAGGATTTGTGTGTGCGTGTGACAATGAGAGAGAGCAAGTGTGTGTGTGTGTGTGTGTGTGTGTGTGTGTGTGTGTGTGTGTGTCTGTATGTGTGTTTGGTGGCGATGTTGTGGTGATGGGCACTTCCGGCGGTGGTGATGGCGGTTCTGGTGGTGGTGATGGTTGACTGTGATAGTGGTGGTGATGGAGAGATGAGAGAGATAATGTGTGTGTATTTGTGTTTGGTGGGGGTGTTTGGTGAGATGAAGATGAAGAATCTTTTTTTTTTTAATTTTGAAGGGTAGTTTAGTCTTTTAAAAAAATCTAATAGAAAAACTAATGGCGTTAGCATTCAGGATTCAAATGGATAAAAAAATAAAAAGTCAGGGGACATAATGATATTTTTAAACTTTAGAGATGCAACTAGTTATTTTTAATAAAGGTGAGGGATGCAAATAGTAATTTACTCTTATTAAAATGAGATAGCCAGCTTCACGGTAACAAAAGGTGCTAATATATGTAGTGGTAAAATTAGAATTCTAGAAAATTAAGATTGTATTACATGCCTTTATTCTATAAACCTTTTTCTTTGTGACATTAAATTTAAGACGAATGGTTTCTCTTCTAGGTTAAACATCAGTTTCCATTCAATTTTTTCTACAAATTACATTATAGTCTCAACTATTTGCTTACTCCTCACCCAAATATTCGGTCTCTATAAAGAATGTTCTTTAAACATTTCTTTTATGCCATAGAAAATAACATTTTACTGTGATGTTTAAAAAACAAAAAGAATTTTAAAAATATGTAAGTTAAAACCTATACTCTTTTTTGACTCGAGGTTAAGTCCCCACCACCACATTTCATCTATTTTGCCCGCATGCATATCACAAGGGCATGTTAGCCTGCCTTACAACTTTTATTGTCAAATGCAAAGAAATTAAAATCAAAGCCTGGATAATTTAAGAGTCGTGTGATCACTTTTAAATTAAAATTATTTGATGATTCACCCTAATATCTCAATCAGATACAATTCAAATGTTGATCAAGATCTAAGTATGAATTTTTTGTGTGTGTTTTGTGAATGAGAAGAAAAAATTTGAGAGAGACCAAAAAATGGGAAAACCAATTCATTTTTAGGAAATATGGTTAAAAACTGCCATTTTAATTAAAAATGACTAAAGAAATGCACATTTTTCATTCGAGTTTTACATGTGAAATTCCATAAATTAATTGTTAATGTATATTTAATAAAGCCATTACCAAGCAAGGGGCTTTGCTTCATAAACCAATTCAAACTTTACCAAGCCATTTTCCTAATCGATCCCAAACAGGGGCTGACCCCGCTAGTGGTGTTGCCTCCGAACCCCCACCAAGGCGGCAACAGAACCCTTGAAGCCCCTAAACATTATGAGGTTCTATGTTTAATATCATAATAAACTCAAACAAACGTACACTCCACCCCTCCTAACTTGTTTGATGGATATTATGATCATATTGGTCATCTAGTCAATCTAATTACACTAAATTATCTAACATTAGAACCTCAACTAAGCATTAGTTGATGCGAATGTCTCCAAGTTTTGGTTACACATTACACGAAGGAACCTGGACTTGATTCTTCACCTCCCTTCATAAACGAACCAAGACCTACAACTTATATTCCCACTAAAATAGTTGGTAGTAATTATGTTGCCATAAGTGGTAACTTCTGTTAGTAGTAAAAACATTAGTAGGAATTCTTTCAGTAATAACTTAGCTACTAGTGATGATTAGCATACCATCAGTATAGTGATGATTAGCATATCATCAGTTTAGATACTATCGATCGCTTAAGTTGTTGTAAATAGCTAAAATCATCGTTAACCATAGTTACTACTGAGATCACTAGTTACTCTTGCTTGTAGTTACACTACTAGCAGTTGCTACTTATAAGATAATTGTCATTGATAGCACAAGTTGTTATTGAACATAGTTCCCACTAATGATGAGCTTGTCTTAGTACTTATTAGTTCTTGTTGATGATTTCTAGTTAAAGCCTAGTTTCTACTGATGATCTGTTCTCATGTAATTATATATCAATTATGAAAATTTCGAAGCAACTTTCAGTAGTTTTCAACTAAGTTAATTGAACTTTTGCACGCCGTGCACATAACTCATTGATTAGGCAGTAAGATCCTCATCAGGGACTCAGCCCTTTAAAACCCTACCTGGTTTGTTTCCCTCAAACCCTCGCCAAAGGGGCGCATTCGTTAAACGTTGAGTTCTTGGTGCCTGAAATAATAATAGTCTTGAATAGACGTGTATTCTACATATTTTAACTCCTATAAACGTTTATTCTAGTTTTGTTTTGATCTTAAGTAAATCCCAGCTAAGCTAAAATGCTTTATGACACTAAAATCATCAATAAAATATTTTGTGACCCTGATGTAGGTGGCGATGGCAAGATCAACGATGAGGAATTCATGAAGGTCATGATGGAAAATGACAACCTTTAACATCACAACCTAAACAAAGAAGAAAAAGGTATAAAAAATTCACTAGAAAACAAATTAAAATCTCCTTAGTCACAAAAGAGAACAAAGGGGTGGATGATAAACCTTGTCAACGATGACCATGTGAGGGCTTTCAGATATAGTTTTTTTTTTATCTAAAAGGGTAAAATGAACAATTTTTACAAGTTAACATAAAAAAAATAACGTTCATTTGTCCTAGGACTAGAAAATGACGGATGAACAAGTAGTTGGTACCAAAAGGGTAATTTCTAAATCGACAAAACCAAAAGTTAAACTTGGCGACTATCAATGTAATTCTTCTTCTCAAAAACTTTTCTAGAGAGGCATTTTTTTCTTTTTTTCTACGTGGGATGATATTGAATATGTTTTTCATTTTGTTCAACAATAAATTATAAAAATCTTTTTAGCCAAAACTTCTCTAGATTATCATTAGAGTAATGTATTTTTACAATCATAACAAACAAACTTATAAACATAAGTGTTTACAGATCATCCTAACCTTACTACACGCGTATATCGTATCATTTTGACCCGTCACTCAAATCGTTTGACCTGGGGATTCGTGGGCTTTTTTTTGTTCTTTTTGAAGGCCATACTGTGTTGATACGGCTTTTAAGTTGTTTTTATTATCAAAATAAAACCAATATGATATACATAATTAAAGTAAAATAGATTTTGCTAAATTTACTACCACCCAATTACTTTTAGCATGTGTACTAGACTTTTTTTTCTATTATATCAATCATTTTATCTTTAGATTTTTTCTCAATACGAGTATGTTTAGCATACATGAAGGTATGTTTAGCTTATCCTATTAAAATGAGTAAATTACTATTTTGGTACTTGTGGTTTGATCGTTTTAATCATTTGAATTTAAAAAAGAATTTTCTAACAAATCAAGTCTTATAGTTTGTATTCTATAATTATTTCAGTTTAATACACTAAAGAGTTAGATTTTTCAGTTATTTTCTAATAACATGATCAAAATACCCTTGGGCTGGAGTGGTTATTTTAATAACCTTAGGGAGCAAAAACATAATTTTCACACTCACACAAACATATATATATATATATATATATATATATATATATATATATATATATATATTATGGGGAGGGATCAAATGAAAACTCATTTTTTTGTAAGAACTCTATTAACCAATCCGAGCTACTAGTTTTCAATGGCAAAATGATAATTAACAAAAACATAATTAAAAAAATTATAAAATGAAAAATAACATAAAAATAAAAAATAAAAAAAATAAAAAATTTTCTTTCGTTTCCCTCTTTCATAAAAAATAAAAAAAATTGTAAAAAATAAAAAAAAATCTTGTTTTTATTACGAAATTCATTTTACATATGTGTAATACCGGATTTACACATGCGTAAATCAGGTATTACACATGTGTATAACCAGATTTACACATGTGTAAATAACGGGTGGATAATTTTTTAAAAAAAAAGTATATTGTCAATATGGTAGGCGTTGAAAAAAATAAAAAAATTCTTAAATTAATGGTGAAATTTTTTGAAAAAATAATGTCATGAAAAAATTATGAACGTTTTAACAAAAAAGGTGAAAATGACGTATGACTTGCCTGTGATGTAGATTATGGGACTCATATTGATTCCTAGAGTTCTCAAAAAAAGGGTGGTTCTCAACATAACCCTAACCTATATATATACACACACACACATATACACACGAAATGTTTTTATTTTTATTTTTCAAAATTTAAAAAATAAAAGAATATAAACCGCTCGGTTTTAAATGTCGTATTTAAACCATTCATCTTATCTAACAGAAAATTTAAAATCATTTGGCTTATTATATTTCTTATTTAAACTGTTAGGATTACTTAAACATCATTTTTAATCTATTTCTTTTATTTAAACCGCAAAGTCTTTTTAACTGTTATTTTATTTAAACGTCTTTTTTTAATAATTCAATTCTATTAAGCGTCTTTTTTAAATTTTTTGTATTTATACATGTTTTTAACCATTCAGCTCATTTAAACATAATTTTATTCTGTTCTTTTATTTAAACGAGTTTTTACCATTCTTTTATTAAAAAGCTTCCTTTTTAAACAATTCATTTTATTAAAATATTTTTTTTCTCTTTTCGATTTTTTGTCGTCTTTTATTCAAGTTGACTTGAAAGTGATTTCTATTTTTACGTCATTTGTATTATTTTAAGGATTAACTTGGGTTTTGATTATTACAATTAGGGCTTTTACGATATTAAAATTACTTGTGTTTATTTTATTTAAACTTTTTAAGTCGATCGTTGCGTTTGAATAACCAATCGATTTGAAACAGACGTTTAAATAAGGCAAACAAATTTAAAAAGAAGTTTAATTAGTTGAACGGTTTAAAAGCCATTTAAAAACCATAAAGATTTTAAATGAAATTTAAGTAAGACGAACTATTAAAAAATAAATTTAAAAAACCGAAAGATTTTAAAGACGAACGGTTCAAAGATGAATGATTTTAAAAATTGTTTTAAAACTAACATTTTAAGAAATCAATTGTTTAAAGAATGATGTTTAGAAAACTAAATGGTTTAAAAACACTTACAAAACATTTGAAGATGTTTATACATATACATATACATATACATATACATATACATATACAGATACATATACATATACAGATACATATACATATACATATACATATACATATACATATACATATACATATACATATACATATACATATACATATATATATATATATACATATATATATATATATATATATATATATATATATATATAATATGTCTGTGTGAGATAGTAAATTATGTTTTTAATCCTTGATGTTATTAAAAATAACCATTTTAGTCCAAGGGCATTTTAGTTATTTTATTAGAAACTAACTGAAAAATCTAACTCTATTACTGTATTGGACTAAAATAATTATAAAATAAAAATCATAGGGCTTGATTTGTTAAAAAATTCGTTTTTGAACAACTTAAATGGCTAAAATGAACAAATCAAATGAACCAAAATAGTAATTTACTCCATTAAAATATATGAATCACAAAAAAACAAAAAATAATAATAATAAAAGGATTGCAAAAGAAAATGCGATTCTGGTTCACATCACACTGAAAAAAGAGGTAGATTGGAAAGGAAGGTAAGGTGATGCCTCCTGTTTGAAGCACCATTGATATGACCATCTTATACATATTTCTTTTGGATCATTCCCGTAAATCTAAAATTTAAGTTGATAAAAAAAGAAGTTATAAGATAGTAAAGTATAAATATTCATATTTACATGAAATACAAGAACGTTTTTATACGTAAATACATTGTTTAACAAGATGATTGTGTCTCATAAAAAAAATACAAAAGCATGATGAATCATATGTTGAATATTTAAAGAATAAATATAAGTTAATTAAAAAGCAAATTAAATGATTATAATGTACAAAATACACATAATGACATAATTACATACAATATAAAAAATTTAATTGCATGGTCTAAAAAGATAATTGTGACACATAATAAAATTACGGAAAAATGATTAATCATATGTTGAATATTCAAGAGATCAAACATTTTTTTTAAACAAATTTGTTTAATATGTATTATAATCCTTTGTAAATATAAATCTTATGCTATTTAGAAAAGTTTAAAAACAGAGTACAGAATTGTGGTATGAGAGTTTGTTTAAAGGAAAACATCATTATTTTTTTTTTTTAATTTTTTCCTAGGGTAACGATCTATTTCTAAATCTATACCAATTAAAATTTACATCAATGTAAAAACTATTTTTAGCCTTTTGATCATTCTTGTATTGATGGTTAAGCATTGGCGGAGCATAGTTGGGGGGGGGGGCCTCTTTTTTCGTCTTTAGTGTTAAATTTTATTCCGGTAGTGTAAATTTTTGCCTCGGTAGTATAAATTTTTATATAAAACTCGAGTTCGCCCCCCCTAAAAAGAAATAATTTCGCCCACGCCCCCCTTACGAGAGTGTTCAAGCTCCGCAACTGTTGTTAAGATCTATCTTTACTTTTCTTTTTCCACTCCATTCGTGATCATTTTGTTTGTTTTATGACAAAATACTAAAAAGTTGTTTCTTTTGTTCTAATAATTCAGTGATTCTCATTTGCATACTATTATGTTTCCCTTAAGGGCTTTCACATTCGATTTTGATTATAAGTTATTTGCCAAACCTTTAATCATAAAATTAAACCGGCCAGGTTATGGGATCAAAGAGCGGTCATACTGCTTTGATCTGACAGTTGAATTTTTTTATTTTTTAAATTGGAAACGGTGAATTAATATATACCTTTAAAAATAATAAAGATGATGAATATTATATGAACTATTAGAAAAATAATAAAAGAAAAAATATTTGGTTTACACAACTACTTCCAAGTTTCAAACCAAAGCCAAACTATAACATTTAGATTTCCAAACAGTGAACTAGACCATGTATATCTCAAACTAATCAAACCATCCAATCTGCTTCGATCAATTTCAACAGTTTATGAACACCCGAGCCTCATAAAAAGTCATAAGAGGTTTCGACACAAAGTGAGTGGAAAGAGCACACCATTAAGTTTAGTGTGATTGTGGATTTGTGGGTATTTTTGTAGGTGCATCCGTGCAGGTGCAGTCTAATCCATATGGGCTTTATCCTTGTGGATGAAATGCAGAAGTACTTTCACTTTGTACAATAAAACAAGGCTTAGTGGATCTACAATTTGCAACTATTCAGGGTTGACATTAATTTACCACCGAGGTTTCGCTTTCAAGATAAGGTTGTTGACATAGTATGTTATGTTTCAACACATTTAGTTACCTTATCTCGATCCAAAAGGCCACACGTGCACAAAACGCCTGTTGACGAAAATAAATAATTAAAGGCTTGATCGCGCTTAATTATGAACAATTTCAGGAAAAAAATTCATCAGGCCTGTCATGACCTGTAGAGGGTGTTTTGTCCACCGTAGTTTTGGTATGTGTTGTGGGTGGAATTCAAAACGGATACTGAACCGCTAGAATATGCATCTTGAGCTTCTGTCTTATTACCATCATCTAAATGACACCGCAACCTGAATACTGATGTAAAACATAGAAACATAATAAGTCAAATGTGACACATAATAGTAATATCCAAAATCTCAGGTTACAATAGTATACGAGGGGCGATGAAGCTATAGGGTTCATGGTTCCTATAGCCATGAAGTTCATAATGGGTGTGTGGTTCTAGTCTCTTGCTGCAGTTGTGTTACGTTAGATTCCCCTTTACTAATCACAACACCTATTTTTCCTCTAGCGCAAATTAAGAATTTTCGTTGATAACTCAGATGAACTTTAGATAAAGCATCTGGGGCAACACATTGTAGCTGCATATCACGATTGCCATCGTTATTATGTTTACTGGATTTTCGCTGAAAACAAAATATTATGATATCGCTCTCTTCTGAGCGGAAATGAGTCAGCAAGGCTTGTTACAACTGTGATTTTAGCTTGTGTTTCTTTGCGTAGGGCTTCGACTATTCCATCACCTTTTCCAATTGAACGAACAGTTTTTACCAATGTGACAGTGTATTTGCTACACTCAGTGACAAGGATTGGTTTTAAAAGGCATGATGGGCTCGGATGCGTTTAGTCCCAATCTCCGACGCGTAACACAATGAGCAATGTGTGCGCATAACGTATGCATTACTTACTAAAATTACTAAAAAAAATTAATTACACATAACACTTTTAATATTGTTAATACTTTAGCATAAAATTTTACACTTATAAAACATATCTAAACATAAAAATGCACTTATTAGTCGTAACACACTTATAACTTAGGCATACTTAAAATAAAGACACACTTCTACATTATATTCTCTATTCTCTAATCATCTTATAATCATAATGATGTAGACGGAAGCAAAAGATAAACAATTGAACCTGTTGATTCAACGAGAATACCGGGAACAACTCTTCGAACTATCGTAGATTCACAAAGAATGCCGATAATTAGGATTTTACACTAACACACACTGTGATAGAGAGAAAAAAATATTTTTATAAACTTCAAAAACTAATTCTCCCATTGCTTACATGCATATAAAAAGCAAACCAAAAGTCGAATGAGCCACAAAACATAAACGGGCCAAAACTAAAGTCCAACAAAATCTAAAAATAAGATTAAAAGTAAAATAACTCATAAAATAAGCTATTTTTGGTCCAAAACGATGACCCAAACAGCTACGGTGTTTGTGAAAACATGCCCATCGGTCCAACGGTCGTTTCGACGGGTCGCAGGCCCAAAACAGAGATTTCTAGCCCAATTTATAACTATTTCAGTGAAACCCCTTTTATCAATCGATCTTGGCCCTTCAAAAAAGCAATAACTTGCTCCTGCACACTTGGGCCCAAACCACATAAGCAAGCAAGTTCATCTCCCAAGCAAGTTCATCTCCCTCACCATCAAACAACCCAATATGTTACTTTTTACATATTGTGTCGCATTTGTGCATATTGCAAGAGACTGCATATTGCACCGCATTGTCGCATCAAGCCCGCATCATGAAATCAGAACGCATCAAGTCCAGCATTAGCATCAAGTCCAGCAATGCGCTCTCAACAATGGATCAAGGCTCAAGCACCTCATGCATTATGTGTGCTTGATGCACGCGTATTAAAACCAAGGTGACGGACTCAGGAATTTTCGTTTGGGGGCAAAAGGGGTCAGGTCAAAATGGATCGGGTAAAATAAAACAACAAATAAGGATAAAAGAGCATGAAGTAGCTAAAGAAACAAGAAATAATTAACCAACTAAATTTAGAAAACAAGAAACAAACAACCGTAACAAGTAAAATATACGCTTAGCAAAACTATAGGTAGGGTCTGAGGAGGGTAGAATGGAGGCAAACCTTTCCTCTATCCCAGATTACCAAGACGTTGCTCTGTTAAGACTCATGGCTCTGAAAACCATCCCTTAACATGTCATGTTTGGTATCCAGATAGCTTGTGATAACAGATAATGGAAAACATACAATGTGGCACATCGAATCAAAACAATACCAAAACAAAACATCCTAGCAATGAAATAATAATAGCAGAGTATAGTAGCGACACGCGCAAACACAGAAGAGACATAAATAAGGTAGCACAATTGCACAAACCTCTCAAAAGTACCTATACGTTCTGCTGAAAAATCTATAAACCAAAACCACACTAATGCAAAACATAGACTAAGGTAACCAAAAGTGTAGGAAAAGAGGTTCGAAGGACTAACTAAGACAACTCTATACACTCTCCTAAAGGTCCGTAACCTCCAAGAACTATCCCCGGTCATGTCTATAGATAATCATGTCCTCAGATAATCATTTCTCAGAAAGCAAGAAACAAAAATATATTACTCAAAGTTTCATGTATGCAGTATGTAACTGGCCAAATGGGAAAAGGAAACTTGCAAACTAATGCATCAGGGAGGGGCTGAAATCAACCAAGCACCAAATATAAGCACGTTCCATTATGTAATTGGTTCATATCCACAGAAAGAAATAGTTTGTATTAATGTGTGACTGCCAAATTTTGATCCACAGAGAGCTACAGAATTAGCAAATAAGATTGCAACTATTTGATGAAACATAAGGTTGCAAAAGTGAAGGATTTGAGAGTAGTTTCTGGCTTCCTGTGTGCCCCTTCTAACTTCAGACTAAATCAGCCCAATAGGCTTGGTTGGCTTATACTAAGAAGTATGAACTTTTTAGTGGGCCTAATAGGGACTAAAACGACTTCTTTTTATAGGCTTTGCTATTTTATTAGCATCATTCTTGGAGAAGAGACTTGAAACGTCCTTTGAATGACGCCACTTGTTATCTTCCGTATTGCAAAGTATCTTAACTAAACGCGAAGAAATAATAACCTAAAAGTGGATCAAGTTGAAACGTAAGCACACGCATAATGAGATTTTTCTTAAAAGCGCACCAAAGGCATGCGGCGATCAGAGAAACGACTTGGAGTTTGAAGGCGGTGGATATGTAAAATTGACCTAATGACAAAAAATTGTGGATATGTAAAATTGACCTATTGACAAAAATTGACCTAGAAGAAACTTGTAGCATAGAAAGTTCTCCCCTTTGCTGGATCAATTTATTCCAATTGCCCTTTCTCATGGTTGTTACCTTCATATTGTTTTCCCCTCCTATAATCACCGTTTTCCCTTGAAAACTAAATATTTTATAGTTTTGTCCACATAATTCATGCTAAAACATCCCGAAGTAGTAAAACATTAACTCCAAGGACCAAATCACAGCCCCCAAAGGCATCAAATACATATCAGCATCAAGGGTAAACCTTTGCATTTTCCATTTGAACCCTTCTACCGCTTTATCACAAAACACACTATTTCCATCTGCTACTATTCACCGGCCTACACCTTATATTTAGAGCTACATAGGCAATTAGGCAGCAATGAGACTATGGGACTACCCATATCCATTATGATCTGCAAATCAACTTTGCTACAGTCACATATCACTCTCATAGTCTGATATATCAGTTCCCTCTAAGGTATTTACTGATATTTGAGCAAACTCAACATCGTCCTCATCATTTTCCTGTTGCCATCTCCATGCACTAACTATAATTCTATATGTTAGAACTGTGGTACCTAAGCCCTGGATTATACTTTTCATCACAAAAATAACATAATCTTTTGGATCTTTTATCATCAAACTCTGCTGGTGAAAGAGTTATTCTATCTATCACTGTTTTATTAAATGGTTCTGTTTTGTGTTCAAAAATTGTCCCAGGTTTTCTATAATGAAGATTTGGTTTCCATGCATTATTAGTATATGAGGGAAGAATATATTGCTTAGAACAAAATTTTATTTTTTAAACCTTCAAAGCTGATTCCTGCAATTTAGCTAGATGAAAAGCCTATTGAATTGAGCTTAAACTGAACAGCCTTACTTGTAATCGAATCTCTTCTTCTAGTCCCGTAATAAAGCAACTAAAGCATATCAGGAGATAATCGCAGCCTACTAATAATAGCCTCAAAAGCATCATGATATTCTTGTATTGTTGCCGTCTGCTTCAGCCTTTTAAGTTCTGTGATTGGATCATCAACCAGGTTTCTGAATCTCACACTCCACGCCTCTTTAAGATCATTCCAGCTTAATAGCGGATCTACCCTGTGCTTAACAAATGATTGATACAGCTAAAGAGCCTTACCCTCAAAACAAATAGCCGCTAAAGTTATAAGGAAGATTTTCACCTCTAAATTTAAGAAATCCAACTTTTGTGACCCTTGAGGTATAATTGTATCCTCACCTAAATCATTTGTTATTTCAGTTGTATGTTCTGAGATTGTTTTATTTCCACCAGAATTGTTATATGGAGCCTTGTTTTAGCATACTGCAATCAATCCTGTTATCAAATCACTCATCGACGACATTGCTATAGCTTTATCTTAACGCATTGTCTTAGCATACTCTTCCATTTTGCGCTGAAAATGCTGATATCATCCATGTCATGTTGAATCAAAGATTGATTATGTGCACCATAATTATCTGTTTCTTGAAGATTCAATGTAGAGAAATTGATTCAAATAAACCGGATGATCTGAGAGTCATGAAGAACACTTTCAGATTGAAACTATTTGGGTTCAATCCAAACTTTCAATCAGATAAAACTCAGAAATTAAGAACGATAGATGAATTGATTTGAGAATTCCTTAAACCAGAAATTAGAAGAAGAAATTGATCATCTTTCAAATTCGCATTTTACAGGGATGGGGTTAACTGCCGAAGGCAGTTTTCATGTTTAAAAACGCTCATTTTTTTCTGAGTTTCACATGTGAAACTTCGAGAAAATTAATTTTTTAATACGTTTTTAATAAAGCAATTTTTATCAAAATAAAATTTTTGCGCGTTGACCAGCAGCTCGACCACAGCCAGGGGCTCTGCCCCTTGAACCCCGCCAAGGGCTGCCACCCCTTGGACCCCACTCCTAGGGGCGCTGCCCCCTTGGAACCCCCATTACCTAGGGGCTTTGCCCCTAAGAAGATACTAATATAGAAGATCACAATAAACTCAAACAAATGTACACTCCGCACATTCTGACTTGTTTAATGGATGTCGTAATCAAATTGATCGACTAGTCAATTCAATTACACTAAAATATATAACATTCAACACTATTTTTAATGGATCAGATCCGTTATGTTGCCATTTCACCGTGTATCTACTTTCTGCTGATCTTGATTTTGAGCTCCAAGATTCAGTGAGCTCTGATACCAATGATGTGAACCGCAGGTCGTAGAACTTGAATTCACATAGTGTAGGAGAAGATGTACAAGATTAAATGTCAATGGCCAAACATCAAGCTTACAATTCAAAAAATCAGAAATTGGAGAATGATTCTTGAGATTGACTTATTCAACTAACTCACAACCTGCCCAGCAAACAAACATAGAACCAACTAACATATAAGCTTAGAACTTAAAGAAGATAATAGCGTAAAAATAAAGAAGCTTAAAGCATAGCATGAACAATTATGTTGTTAAAGTTCAAGTATTCTTAGAAGTTAAACAAGTATAGTTCCATCATGGACCCAAGCAACATCCACCAATTGTCAAATAAATATTAATAATTGGTCTACAAGTGCTTAGGCTCATGTTAATTACATCCGAGTGTTATGAGCGAGGTACGAGCTCATATATAGGAGGTAAAGGACACATGATGTGTGTTGGGCGTGTGGAGCACTTGATGTCAAATAGGATCAGGTATATTTGGCAAATATCAGTTGTTTTTGGCATTTTGCCATGTATCTTTTTGCCAGCCTTTGCCAGCTATATTTGGCGGCAATTAGGAAAGGGTGTAACCCTAATTCTTTCACTATAAATATGAACCTTGTAATTGTAGTTACTTGAGCACCTTAATAACATATTTTCTAGTTTGCAGCCTGTGGACATAGTTCACATCGAGCAAAACACACAATCTCGTGTGTTCCTCTTCTTCTTCTACTGGTTTCTGTTTGTGTTTCCGTTTCTGGTTTTGTGCAACTTTCCAGCCGCCATCATCGCCATTTTGTGACCAGATGAGCAAGTTTCTGATCTGTCCTTTCCGCAACCAAGCAGCCGTTGCTGGCGTCCCAGTTGCGTGCTAGTCAGCTGCAACCAGCCACTGTTTTGGCTGCTGTTTCGTTTGCAGTTTTGATTGCAAATCAGTCCAGTAAATTCTGGACAGGCGTGTTAACCACCTAACAATGTGCAGCATACAAATTTCTTAATGACATCAACTTTTTTGCCTAAGAGACAGTGACCACTATTATCTAAAACAAGGAGGCGTGCGATGACCAAGATTTCATCAATTAGCTATGTGTTTCTAAACAATATTATAGTAAAACTTTTAATAAAGCAACTTGGGCAGGGCAAGACGTTGAAAATCCATATCATGATTGCCATCGTAATTGTGGTTTATTGAGTTTTTGGTTGAGAAACTATATATTATGATAATATGATATCCCTCTTTTGTGAGACAGGGAATGAGTCATCAAGGCTTATTACTATGATTTTGTTACAAAATGTATTTGATCGAATTCCTTCTCTTTTTTGTCTTCTTCTTCTTTGTTCGTATCAAGCGGTATCAGAGTTGTTCGATCTTCGGATACTCTCGATTGTTATCAAGGATCCATGGCGACGACTCGAAATCAGTCCTTGGAACAGAAGGTCCAAGAATACGAGGCTACTTTACTCCGATTAGAAACAGCAACTGGCCTTAATCTGACCGAATTGGAGGCAATCCAAGCTGCGGCGATGAAGAAATCAGCGGATTTGCAGGCGATGAAAGCGCAAATGTTAGAGAACTCGAATCAGATGATGGAGATCATCAAGAACTTACAACTGTTCAATAAAGGTCAACCGATTGCATCAGGATCGGGTAATGAGGAAGATAATGACTCAGGTGTTCACCATAACAGTCGTAATCGGCTAACAAAAATGGAATTCCCAAAGTTCAATGGTACTAATGTAGAAGGATGGTTGTGCAAGGTGGAGCACTTCTTCACAATCGATGGCACTCCAGAGAATGCGAAGGTGAGGTATGCCATTGTTCACTTAGAAGATATAGCTCTGCTATGGCACCAATCATTCGTACAGTCGAGGGGAGGATCGATTGAAGGTATGACTTGGAAAGAATACAAAGGATTCATTTCCACTAGATTTCCAGTGGTAATTGGATCAGATGCCATGGGAGCACTGGCTACCATCAGACAGACTGGAGCCTTTCAAGAGCTATGTCAAGAATTTGATTTAGCTCTAACAAAGGTAGCTATTTGTGATGAATATGCTACTAGTCTTTTCTTAAGAGCTGTTAAACCAGAAATTGGTAATCCTTTGAGATTGCTGAGGCCAAAGAACCTACCTGAAGCTTATATGCTAGCTCGAATACAAGATGAAATCTTAAACCTGTACACCTTAACCATAATTCCAAACCATACAGAAACCAATCTTCATTTACCACCTACAAAAACAGTGATACTTACTCCAAAGCTTTATTACCAGCCCCAACTACCAAACCTAAAACCTTTAATTCTAGAAGATTATCTTCTAAGGAGATTGAAGAAAAATGAGCTAAGGGTGAATGTTTTCGGTGTAATGAAAGTACACACCAGGACATGTTTGTAAGAACAAGCAATTATTCTCTGTGGAAATGATTGAAGATATTGAATGTAGTGAAATCGATGACTTAATTGATTGCACTGACTGCATGGTGACTGAGGTACAAGATCCTCAAATATCCCTTAATGCAATCACTAGGATTCATTCTTTCTCAACTATTAAGGTAGTAGGGGCAATGAACACGAAACCACTACATATTTTAATTGATTCTGGATCGACTCACAATTTCTTAGATGGGGGAATTGCTGAAAAATTTAAATTCAAAGTGAAGGAGATGCCACCAGTCAAAATCACAGTTGCAGATGGCAACATTCTGACTTGCAATAGGATGTGCAGTGACTTTTAATGGTCAATGCAAGGGAATTGGTTCAAGATAGATGTTTTCTTAATTCCTCTTACCAATTATGATATGGTTCTGGAGTTCAATGGCTGCAAGGTCTCAATGATATCACATGGAATTTCAAGGATCTTATCATGAAATTCAATATTAATGGGGTGACTAGTACTCTTAAAGGTTCTAAGTCTACACCTATAGCCTTGTGTTCAGCAGAGAAGATGCAGGTCTTGTTGAACCATAATCAACAAATGACTCAGGCACAATTGTTCAGCATTAATCTTCAAACCAATGAAGAGTTATAGCATGTCCTAAAGTCATTGAGGAGGACTTACCCTTAAAAGTGGTAACCTTATTACAAAAGTACGAGGATGTCTTTCAAGTTCCTACTTCATTACCTCCTTCAAGGAAGTGTGATCATTAGATTGTTTTGAAGGAGGGAACCAACCCAATTGTTCTTAAGCCTTATAGGTATCAATCTGCTCAAAAAGATGTTATTGAAGCAATGACCCAGGAATTGTTGGATATGGGTATTATCAGGGAGAGCACAAGTTCTTTTGCAGCTCTAGTGGTTCTAGTCAAAAAGAAAGATGGAACTTGGCGTATGTATGTTGACTATAGAAGGCTTAATGAAGCTACTGTCAAGAACAACTTTCCAATTCCTCTCATTGAGGAGTTGCTTGATGAATTGGGTGGTTCAACCATCTTTTCTAAGCTAGATTTGAGATCTGGTTATCACCAGGTATGTATACATCCAGATGACATCTATAAAAATGCTTTTAGAACTCATCAAGGCCACTATGAGTTCTTAGTTTTACCCTTTGGGTTAACTAATGCACCTGCTACATTTCAAGCCCTGATGAACTCTTCTTTTAAACCTCTCCTCCGCAAATGTGTTTTGGTATTTTTTGATGACATTCTAGTTTACAGTGCTGATGTAAATTAGCATGTTAAAGATTTGGAAGCAGTGTTACAGTTGTTGAGGGTGAATTCTCTAGTAGCTAAAAGATCAAAGTGTTCTTTTGCGGGGTTCAAGGTGGAATACTTGGGCATGTGATTACTAGGGTAGGGGTATCTACAGACCCTACAAAGATTCAAGCCATCATTAATTGGCCTATCCCTACAACCGTTAAACAACTTAGGGGTTTCTTAGACCTTACTAGGTACTACAGAAGATTTATTAAATCTTTTAGATCAATTGCAAGACCTCTCACTGATCTTTTAAAGAAAGATTCTTTCAAGTGAAGTTCTATTCCACAATAGGCTTTTGATCAGTTGAAGTTGGCTCTATCTACTTCACCTGTGTTAGCTCTTCCTAATTTGAGAAACCCTTTGTAATTAAGACGGATGCTTTAGGCAAGGGGTAGGGGGTAGTATTGATACAGGAGGGCCATCCTTTAGCCTTCCTAAGCAAAAACCTCTCTCCTAAACAATAGGCCTTGTCAGTCTATAAAAGGGAGCTATTAGCTATTTTTTTAGCTGTGAAACAATGGCACCATTATTTGATAACAGGCCATTTCATTATTAAGACTGATCAAAATAGTCTCAAGTTCCTTTTAGACCAACAGATTCACACTCCTCTCCAACAAACTTGGTTGGCAAAGTTACTTGGCTATGACTATGAAATTTTATATAAACAAAGAGCCACCAATAAAGCAGCAGATGCCTTGTCCAGGGTAGAAGGCTCTTCCTTGTTTCAACTCAGCTTGAGTTCATTAAATCCTCTTTTATGGCAAAGAATTCAGCAAAGTTAGTCAACTAATCCTTAAGTTTAATCTATTCTCACTATGTTGCAACAAGGGCAGTCAATTAATCACTATGCCTGGAATGGAACCTATCTTACAAGGAAGGGAAAGCTGGTAGTTGGTAATGATGTTTCACTGCAAAAGGATATCCTCCAACTATGTCATGCTTCACCTACTAGAGGGCATTCAGGGTACATAGCTACTCTCCATAAACTGCAAGAGCTATTCTATTAGAAGAATAATGCTCAACATGTTCGTACCTTTGTTCAAGATTGTCTCCATAGACTCCATAGACTGCAAGAGCTATTCTCTGATATTTCTATGGACTTTATCAATGGATTGCTTAAATCCTATGTAAAGATGCTATCTTGGTGGTGGTTGACCGTTTTACTAAATATGCCAATTTCATTGGTCTTACACATCCCTATTCTACTTCTCATATGGCCCAAGTAGTCTTTGATCATGTTTTTAAGTTACATGGGTGCCCTACTACCATTGTATCAGATCGGGATTCACTGTTCTTAAGGCAATTTTGGAGAGATTTTATGAAGTTGCAGGGAATATCATTGGCTTACTCAACAGCTTATCACCCTCAGTCTGATGGCCAAATTAAGGTGTTAAACAGATGCCTTGAATCCTATTTGCGAGCTATGGTCATGGGACTCCGTTGTTATGGTACAAATGGCTCACACTGGCGGAATGGTGGTACAATACCACATGGCACTCTGCCATTGGTATGTCTCCTTTTGAGGCGCTATATGGCATCAAACCACCTCTACATATACCTTATATTCCCAAGGATTTAGTGGTTTCTTCTATTGAAGAATTGTTTAAGCTAGAGAATTAAATATGGGTAATTTGAAAAGATCATTGGAAAAAGTTCGCAATCGATTGAAGCAGATGACAGACAGACAGAGGTCAGATCGCCAATTTGAGGTGGGAACTTGGGTTTATGTCAAGCTACAACCTTATGTTCAAACTACCTTGAAGCAGCATAGACATACTAAATTGGGTCCTTGTTATTTTGGACCTTTTATGATCATTGAAAAGGTTGGGTTAGTGGCTTACTGGTTGGATCTCCCTGCTTCAGCTCAGATACATCCAACTTTTCATGTATCGCTGTTGAAAGTAGCTCATGGTGATCATACGCAGGTTATACCAGAGGAACCACGTTTTAAACTTCAGCCAAGGGCACTTTTGGATCGAAGGATAGTGAAGAAGCGTAATTGTGCAGCTGTACAAGTTCTTGTTCATTCGTTCCAATTGCCGGCGACCGAAGCAACATGGGAAGATTGGGAAGACTTTCAACTGCATTTTCTTGATTTCTATTCTTGAGGTCAAGAATTTTAAAAAGGGGGGAAGTATTGTTACAAAACGTATTAGAACAATAGTTGAGGGGGGTTTTGTGTAAAATTAAGTTGTTAGTTGAAATTCTAACTAACTAACTACTACTGATTAATTGATTAGCTTGTAATTGAGTATAAAAGGAGGGATACTCAATAAGAATGGTAGCTTGATTTGATCGAATTCCTTCTCTTTTTGTCTTCTTCTTCTTCGTTCGTATCAGATTTTAGTTTGTGTTTATTCACGCGAGGCTTCGACTATTCCACCACCTTTTTCTATTAAACTAACATTTTGTACGTCTAGAGTAACATAGTATTTGAAGCACTTAGTGAAGGATATAGATACATGAACTTTCATTAAAGACATAAAAAAGTGGGTCAAAATGGATTATGCCAAAAAAAATGACAAGAAAATAACTTAAAACAACTAAAGAAAAAGAAATGATCAACTAAACTAAATTAGAAAACAAAAGTTTGAATCCCACTTCGTCGCAAAAATCTTGCAACATTAATAGGGTTGCCAATGAGCTCTCCAGACATACACAAGTCAGAGTGTTTTATGTGCTAGTCGGCTTCCTCCTATAACGGGTTGGCGCCATCCTCGAGCGTCAAACTCATGATTGATGGTTGAAATATCATCCGAGGTAGGGACATACCATGGCTATGAAGAGATATGTCATTAAGCCTGAATTGTCATCGCCGTTCAAAACAACAACAACAAATTAATGCACCAAATACAAGCTCATTCAATTATGTAGTTTGGTTCATATCCACTGCAAGAAGTAAATTGTTTTTATGTTTGACTGCCAAATTTTGATCCATGGAGACATACACATAAAAAAGTTGGTGTACTAACAGGAGAAAAGGTTTTGCATGGATGGCTATATGTATTATGCTGTCAATTGTATATGGATGGCTTAGATCACGATTCTTGTGTATATTGTTGTTCATTATATGTTTCCTGTCGCTTACTATATATAGATCACTAACTACGTGCTACCTGTTTGTCTATGGCCATTATGTGCTCCTTGTTATATTTTTGTTCATGGTGTGCGATTAAGGGTCTAGTTTATGTTTGATCGTGCATTGTGTTCTCTATTTTATTGAATGCTTCGGTTCTACTGTTTGCTTTGAAGTCAAGGGTATTTATAGAAGCAGCCTCCCTATCTCCTATGATAGATGTAAGGTTTTAATTTTCTACGTTTCACACTCCACATACCTCATTAATAGATTGGCAATGGATGAGATTAGCTGAGTTTGGTCATGGTTATGGTACTAACTAAAGAAAATGTCAATGATGAAATTACCATGTGACAAGAAAGTTTTTTTATGTTTAGCTAAACGATTCTACTTCCAATGGGTAAGACAATCAATGTCAGATTATGAATGGATAAAAAAATACATAATTATCCCTTCTTTTAACCTAGTTTGTTTGAGAAACTTTTACTCTAGAACAATAAACTATGTTTTCATAGAAATCTCCTTTCTAGTGATTTTACAGAACACCTAATTGGTCCTAACCAACATGTTATCACCCAAAATAAAAAAGACGATAAAAAATACCTACATATGACATTCAACATTGTTCCATGCCCGCAACAGGGGGAGCTAAACACAGTGTCTTGAGGTGGCACTTCTTGCACATGTGGGTCAAAATTAGGGTCGGGATAAGGCTGATACGTAAATACAAACAAAAGGATGAAGATATTATGAATAATTTACTTGATAAAGAAGGAGAATATATAAAACTAGCTTTAGTTACCCGTGTATTACACGGAAGCGTGGAGATTTAATTGTTAAATAACATAAAAATAAAAATAAAATCAAGTGTGTTATATATTAAATAAGACATAACAACTTTTGATTATAAGGTCACAATTGAACAAAAACATCCTCATAAACTACATTTGTAGTAATATTAGTAGGCTTATATTCATTATCTAAAGCTAAGAGCTTCAATCCATCTTTACTCTTAACTTGTGGCAAGATGACATAAAGCTGATCATGCGTAAAAATAGACTTTTTTAAGTATAAACCGACACTTGACAGAGATTGACCTTAACTTTTGTTTATTGTCATAGCGAAATATACAGTCAAAGAAAACTGTCTTCTTTAGACTTAAAAGAAATACGTTGTACAGGTCAAACCGTGAGCTAGATATTGAGTGGGTGTGATTATATTAGTATTAAGAAATTAAGATTTGAATAATATACACTGAAAAGTTATGTGCAATAATTAGATTAATTTTAAATTAGTTTGACCTTGTAATCAATATAGAGATATAGTATTGAATCGGGTTGGATCGGGCTATAAATGATAATAATATCCCTGATTAGTTGGTTATTATTATTTATTTAATATTAATTTTAGTAAACACGTGTATTATACGGGTTGAAAAAATAAAATATTAAATATAATAAAAATTTATGAAGTATAAAAATCTAAAATAAGATATGATTAAAATTACATATGAGTAATAACTATTAGTAATAAAATAAAGATATCAATTTTTAAATTTTTGTTTCTAAACTTTTTTTTCAAAAAAAGTTAAACAATGTTTCAAAACAAACCATACTAAAAATATTATTTTTTAAAATTTTTTATTATAACTCCTAATTTTAATTATTTTTAGTTTATAAATAAATTTACTTTTTAAAAATAACAATTGTAAAATATTTTATATTTTAAAAAAAGTTAGATGTTTTAGAAAAAAATATAATTGTGTAAAAATTGTTTTTTTAAATAACATCAATAAAAAAGACATCTTTTTTAATTTATTAAAAAATTTAATCTAAAATAAATTAAAATTATTTAATATTTTTTAATTTAGGTAATTATTTAACAGGAGAGAGAGACGGGAAAAATAAATTTAGGGGGCCTAGAAATGTACCAAGTGTCCCCCTAAGTTACTTTTTTAATATTATATATAGATAAAATAATAAGTGAGATGCAACTTGTGGCTGTACATAGAGCAACGTCTCGCGTTCGACCTAAACTCATCTTAAACAGTCTAAACAAGCCAAAAAAGAATCTCAGCTACTTTAAAATAGCTTAAAGCCGTAAATCAATCTATACAAACCTAAATCATGTCTAAAATAACTAAATATGACCTAGTATATATATGCACTTTGCTTGTCTCTAGCGCGTGCTTTTTAAGTACTTTGCGCCTAGGCAATAAACTCACTCTTTACGCCTTGAGCCTTTGACCATTATCCTCTCGCCTCAAACCTCGTTTTGAGACCAAGTGTGAATGATTGTTTAAATTTAGCATTTAGCACAAAATGATATGCCAAAAAAACAAGGACCAAGTATAATTTGGGCTAAATTATTTTAGTATGATTATATCACTACCTCATCAATCCAATTTATGGTTGATACCTTGGTAACTGGTAAGCAAGCCTCACGGAGATTGTGAAAATTAAAAATATGGAAATATAAGTAAAATCGATGCTACTAGAACATCAGGTTAGACTAAAGTAGTAGAGCTGGTACAATTGGTGAACAACTAACTACATAGCATAAAAAAACAATGAACGCAAAAGGCGAATAGGATAGTCAATAAATTTATACAAATATATAAGATTTTGCCATCAAGATCTAGGGAGTGACATATTACCATAAAAATTAAACCTTAAACTACTGTAATATAGTTACAAGTCAATCAAATGATCAAATATGCAACAACGTAGTAATATTGTTACCAATCAATTAAATGATCAACTAGGAACCAAATGAAACAAAAGATGAATTCAAGATTGATATTCAGTAGTTTTCATGATTTAACATGGCCCAACTCCCCCAATAACTATACAAAATCCAGCTAAATTAGTAATCCAAAAGTTCCACAAGGAAATTACAACAATACGATATATCGGAAATGTTCGGCAAATAATTCCAGCTAGGTCAAGTTCGAACAATTACAATAGGGAAAAAAATATAACAGGTACCTAACAATAAGAAGTGAAAGTTCTTCAACATCTAGAGAATCAAGATTGAAATTTGAGTGACGAGTTCGCCATTAAGGTGCCCATATCATCTATGCCTTTTTTCATGGTTTGAGATGTTTGAATTTGTTGCGAATTGTTTATTATTATTACTTTACTAAATTTATTCAGAACTAGTTTTAGTAAACTCATGTATTACACGAGTTGAATAAATAAAATATTAAATAAAATAAAAACTTATTAATTACAAAACGGTATATTGTAATAAAATATTATTGAAATTATATATGAGTAAGTACTATAAGTAATAACACAATAATATCATCTTTAAACTTTTGTTTTTAAAATTATTTTATTTTCAAAAAAATAAACAAACATTTTGTTTCAAAATGAATCGTGTAAAGAAAAATGTCATTTTTAAAATTTCCTTATTATAGCTCATAATTTTAATTATTTTAGGTTTATAAAAATTTTACTTTTTAAAAAAATTAATTTTAAAATATTTTGTATTTTATAAAAGGTTTGACGTTTTGAAATAAAAATCTTATTTTATTAAAATAATTTTTTAGCAATAACATTAATAAAAAATTTTCTTTTTTTATTTATTATGAACTATTTTTAATCTAAAAAAATCAAATAATATTATTAGAAATTAATATAATTATTTAATAGGTTGGAGAATCAGGAAAAATTTGGTGAGAATGACGTTGTTTTACACTTTTACCATATATCTCCTTAATAACTCTTTTAATAGAGTAGAAAGATGTATTTGGGTATTTTTGATGTTGTTTAAGCATCAAAGTACGACCATATTAAGCATACGCTCAGATAACAGGTGTGTGACTAAAGGTCATGCGTGGAAACGACGGATTCCAGCTGCTTATATGTTGGTGTCTATCTTTCTCTCACAATGGATCTTGTGCCAAGCCTCTAGCTTCAACCTCATCTTGAACCAACACCTCCTCGTTCTCCTTCCTACATTCTCATGGCAGCCTAATTAACCCCTTTGTGTAGAAGAAAGGGCAATCTCCATCACAGAGTTACTTCTTCCCAAACATATTAAAAACAATACATAGGTTTGTTGATGTCTATTTCTGTTATTTGGATGCCGTGGTTTTTGTAAGGCCTTTACTTTCTAAGGTTGTTCTCCACTACTCGAGTCAGTCATTTAGGCCTTGCTTAGTTTCCGCTACTAGCACAATGTCATCTACGAAAACCAAGCACCATGATATAGTTTCCTGGATAGACCCTAACAACTTATCCAAGATTATTGTAAATAGAAACAAGCTCAAAGCCAAGCCTTAATGCTAGCCCACCTCCACATTGAATGAGTTTGTGTCTCCTACTATCATTCTCACCAGCCAAGCAGCATCATACATATCCCTAATTATCTCAATGTATCGTTTCGAAATCCCTCCAACCTCAAGACTCTTTCGGATAACCGTACGAGGCACACAATTATATGCCTTCTCAAGGTTTATAAACACCATAAGTCTCTTATGTATATGTATTGCTTCCATAGTAGATCTCCCCGGCATAAACTCAAACTGGTTTTTCAAACTTGAGTTACCCTTTTGATTCTTGCATCAATCACTCTTTCCCATGACTTCATAGTGTGACTTAGAAGCTTTATTCCCTAATACTTGTTAGAGCCTTAGACATCCCTTCTATTATTATATAAAGGTACCACCACGCTATTCCTTCATTGATCAGTCATCCTACCAGTTTTGACTATAGTGTTGAAAAATGTTGTTAGCCAACCAACTCCTTCATCCTTTAGGCACTTCCAAGCCTCAAGGAAATGCTGTCACATCCTACCGCTTTGATTATATAAAATAGTTGATAAGGATAAGTCTTGATATGTTTCAAATTATATTATAACGCATACAGCTGAAGAAATTATGATAATGATCAATGGTCAAACCTCTTCCAATTTTATGGAAAAGTAAAAGAATGTGTACCCTTGCTCTTGTAACATAATAGATGATTCAGGTACATCCTAATGTAATTGATTGGCACAATAAGAGGAATTCAAGTAGTAATGATTCGCTTGATGCACTATTTGGCACATTAAAAATAAATCTAATTAGAAAGATATTTAAGCTATTACTAAATTTTGCATCTATTTTGAAGAAATATGTGATTACTCCATGAAAACCCAAAGATATCAAGAAATTCAATTACAATAAGAAAAAAGATTAAATCAATACTAAGATCATAAGCTACATCAGCAAAATAAGTTTGGCATCACATGAAACCAAATGAAAACAATAAGATTTATTTATTCGGGATCGAGAATTAATATGATTAAGGATTGGTGGGCTTTGAATTAATCTCTACATTTATCAAACTGTTTGGGTGCAATATCTCAATTTTTTATTTCCTACTTTGTATTACTCGGTTGAATTTTCTACTTTGTCCTCCGATTTGCTCATTGGATCCTACAATTCTATAGGACTTAGAGTAGTTAATGGTTCATTGTTGATTATTTAAACAAGCGCGAGGGTCTTGTCGATTACATTAATTATTGAACACTCTAGTATTTAAATTTTTTGCATTCATATTTAATTTAATTTTATTTTGTTACATTTGACTTTATTCATAGTTTTGAAAATCATAACTAAGTGATCAAGTCATATGATGTTTGTCTCTCATAAAATTGATATGACTTTAAATTCTTACAAGTGAAAGATAGTTGGTATTTAGATCAACTAAACTTTCCAGTTAAATGAAGATCTTGGATTAATGGAATTTAAATGCTTTCGAGGGGCTTTGACAAGGTGAGCCCTTATACCAATTCTTATTTTTTATCGAGATGGAAGCATTTTCATGTGTAATAAAACGTGCTTTGTCAGATCATCTTGTTCATGGTATCACTATGCCGAATGGGGGTCCTAATATTTCTCAACTTCTATATGCTAAAAATCTTATTCTTCTTGGTGAATGGTTGGAATTGAATGTAAAGAATTTTGGTAGAATATTATGGATCCTTACTTGGCCTCGAGTTTGCATGTGAACCTTCAAAAAAGCAATATGTTTGGCATTGGTGTAGAATAGGCAAAAGTTATCAAATTGGAAGCTATTTTTGGATGCAAACCTAGGAAATTTCCTTTTTCCTATCTAAGTTTACAAGTAGGAACAAGCATGAATCTTGTTAAGAATTGGACCCAGTGGTAAGAATGTTAGAATCTCGATTAACAAGGTGTAAAACGTCTAAACTATCAATTGGTGGTAGATTGACACACAGAAAAGCAATGATCGACTCATCTAGAATTATTTTTTCTCCCTCTATCATGTGGGGAATCAGGTGATACAAACATTAAACAAGATACAAAGATCATTTCTTTGGGTGGGGGTGGGGGTTTAAAAAGATGGGATTAATCGGGTCTCATGGGAGAGGGTGTTAACCCCTAAAGACAAGGTTGGTTTGGGTGTCTCTAGTTTAAAGAATATAAATATGGCTTTGTTGTTTAGATGGTAGTGGAGATTTAAACAAGGAAGGGTTTACGCTTGATTCACCATACTTCTAAGACATAGTGTTTAATGCCTATAAAACTTTCTATTCAACGAACATTGAAGAGCATATTTAAAATCCATTCACACCTACTTCAACTTAATATTAATATGTGGATTGATACTTGGCTAGATGGTATGCCTCTTATGGTGAAATCTCCTTTGTTGTTTGCTTTAGAAAGATTCAAAATGGTCTTGATTAAAGACTGTTTTCAAATAATAAATTGGTTTGCAATATGATTTTGGAGATGGAATAGAAATGCGGTTACATTGGAGGAACCTTTGGAGCTTAATAACTTGATGAACTTGCTAGGGTTGGCCCATGTGATATTCGTAACCAAAACAGGTGTGTTGATCTTGATTTTGACTTTTGATTTTTGACCTTAACAAAATGTCGACTTTGACTTAAGTTGACTTAACATTAATTTGAACTATGATTAGTACTTTAGACACATGTAGACATATTAAATACTTGAATCGTACATTATAGGCCTAGAATGGCCTAACAGACTTTGCGTTCGGTGATAGTGAGATGTTCAATGGATTGGACTTAGCATGGGAATTATGTGTCTTGCACTGGATTAGGAACTTATAAAAACGTGAAATTCACGTTAAAAACACGGAAAAATCCTAACAACAATAGACTTTACCTAAAGTCTACTAAATAGACTTAATTTGGGCAAGAAAGAAACTTAAATAAATTATATATTGTATAATAATTCGTTAGAATCGTAAAAACACAAGGAAAAATAAAAACTCGAAAATCAAACGACAAGCAGATTGGGACGAGACGTAATTGGACGGGATGGTCCAAGGGCCTAGGGCCCTTGCCCCTTTCCCCTTTTACGGTCGAGAACACCATCAGAATATCATTCATTTTGATGCTTTTAGTTTTTAGTGTTCATGTTCTAGAGGATTTTCATCATCAGGCATCTAAATTATCATCTACTGTTCATTTATTCTTGGTATTGTGCTTTGGATCATGAAGGATTGTGTGTTTCAAGATTTGAATCTTAATCTTCAAGCCGGTAAAACCGTAGTTCATGTTGCTCTTGTGGTCTATTGTATTGTTTTGGGAACAAAATCTTTTTGTTAAAAAATTAAACAATGATAATAGTTTAATTAATCTTGGATAATCATGAAAGAACTGGATTTTTAGTGCTAATCAACTAGAAACACGAATTGAAACAATAAATATCACTAAACCAATTAGAAGTTAAATCTAGGATAAATTAGTGGTCTAAATCAGCTAATAGGTAAAAGGTTTTATAAAAATAATCATTGGTTTAGGTCTCATGTTAACTAGTGATAAAAATTTATGGCTTTGAATGCAAGGGATAAGGATTGGATTTTGGATAAATTGCTATCTGAAAAAATTACTGTTTTGTACAGGTTATAACTTAATCATACGGAATCCAAATGGATCAAACTTTATATATAAGAGTAAGTTCAGAAAGTCCTTTAACTAATCCAAGTGGTCTCGCATAAATCTGACATCATTGGTTCTCCAAATGCAATAAACAAAACTGAAGGTCAAAGTTAAAAGTTTTAGGCAGATTATTAGTCTGTATTCATAAGATCATATCTCCTCATACTTCATTTTTATTTTTTGAAATTTAGTTTAAGGTCTTAGCTTTTAAAAGGTACCTAATACGCAAAGTTTCATTATCATTTTAACCTCCAAGTAGCTTATACGAGATTAGTGTGCTATCAGCTCTACAAGTTGAAATTATTTATATAAAACTTAAACTTTAAGAGTTGACCAAATCACTAAAGCGAATTAAAAGACGTGTTCAAAAATGGATTCTAAGACACTTAATGATAAGAAAACCTAAGGTTAATTAATAATTGAACTTGAAATAATGTATCTGCAATACGGAACGTCAATGACAAAGTACACGATAAGAAGTTGGAAACTTTAATACATCGAATTGAAAAACTTATTGAAGGACATTGAACTTGGAATAATAAATGAACAACATTTTCATTAAATAAGTACTTGGTTGGACATTAATGATTTAACTACGAGGATTACAATCAATTAGCTCTTCTTAACCTTTAGTAATCCTATTTTGCTTTTATTAAGTGTAGTGACTTGTTGATATTGTTTGTGGACTATTTAAACCGTGCTACTACTCAGGTGAGTTTCACACTCCATTTTAATTTATTTTACTTGGGAGAAAGCATGTTTAATGGTTTTGGACTATGTCATGTGTTTTAAAAAAATTTTGGACTTAGATTAGACTGTCGTGTGTGATTTGAGTCATAGGATCGAGTCAAGATTTTCTTCATGTTATGTGTTCTTGTGCTTAAAACCACATGTCTATCATGAATATTTAATTCTAAATTGGAGCCTTGAGAGCTATTGTTGCTACTAACGGGTTAACACCCCCACCTTTGTTGTTATTATGTTAACTAAGACTGACTTAGCCTGGACATGCCTTTAGGTGAATATACTCTGGTTTGTTTGGACTTGGACTTGTCTTTGGATTATGTTCGTCATTAGGTTGGTCATGAGATTCTGTTGGTGTATATGACTTCTTATGTTATCATTAACACACATTTTGTACTTGGCTTACACGACAATATATATTCTATACTTTTTAATCCTGTGAACTCATCAACGTATGTTGATCTTTTTTGAGTTTGTCTTATTTAGGTAACAACGCATACGTGTTTGGATTGAGGATTGTATACGAGACTGCTTCTGCGTGAGCATCAAACAACTGAAATTTTGAATAATGTTTTATTGTGGGATTATATGTTTGTTTGGATTTTGTACTTGTACATGGTTGTTCCCGTTTGGAACTTTTTGGATTATTTGTTCATCAAGGTATGACGTTATGGGATTGACTGTACTTGACACTTGTTCTTATGTGTTGGGCGACATCATGATCCATTGACAAAGAATGTCTTTAGTGATTCTCTTAGACCCCTAATGTGTTATGACGAAAATGTCCCTCGCAACCTTGTATTTCCGCTTTCAGCAGGGGTGTGACAGCTTAATTCTCGGATATAAGTGATCATTGGCAGTGGGGGAAAGATGATGATGGAAAGTTCTCGGTCAAATTTATGATTTTTATTGGAATCACTGGGTTCCAAAGGTCAACATTATTAATTGGAAGATGGAGATGGGTCGTATTCGTACAAGAGATGCTCTAATTTAAAGAGGGGTCGTAATCCAATCTAAATTATGTGTCCTCTACAATGGACATGATAAGTCTCTTGATCATTAGTTCATCTCATGTAGAATTGCTAATTTTCTATGGAGCATTATTAGTCACTGGTGCAAGATACTTTTGATATATGCATTCTCATACATGGATCTACTAGATGTTCATAATACAATCTTGGGTGATGTTGGTTTTCTTAGTTATTATGGTGCCATGTTAATGCATTTGGAAGTCGAGAAAACAATTTTATATTCAAAATTAAAAAGGTCTACAAAGCTAAATTGGTGTGTGAAGTAAAATCTTTAACCTTAATATACGTTGAGAACAGATCCAACAAAAGAAAAATGGTGAAAATACTAAAGGAATCTGGAGTGAAGAATTGTTTTAACCCACAGTATTGTATCATTATTGGTGTTTGTATGTTGTTTTTGTGTTTCCTTTTATGTTTTTTTGAGGTTTTAGCTTTTTGCTAGCTTTATTTTAATAAAATTTTATGTTTAAAATAGTATTTAGAGCAAAGGGTGTTCAAAAGAAAAATAAGAGCAAAGGGTATATTAGGGTGTTAAAAATCAGATATCCAATATTTTTCGGATCCTTGATTTCACTATTCGAATATGTGTCCGAAATTTTAGAATTCGGATATCCGCAAATTCGTACATGGGATTCTAATAATGACACGAATATCCTTTTATTAATTTTTATTTTTTCCTTTTTTCATACTACACATGTGTTTTTTGGTAATATGGTTACAGGTGCTGGCAATTTTTTCTTTCCTTTTTTGAGCTGGGTAGGTTAGGTTCGTGACTTGGTATTCAAAAAAGCTTAATTTCATTGAAAAAACATATTATTGACTTTTTTATATATATTGCTTTTCTTCTTGACTTCTCCGCTTAGAGCATTCAGAACTCATTTCTTATCTTTATCTATATAATTACATTAAAAATCATTATTTTTTCTCTTTTTTTTAATTAAATAATACTTTTTATATCTTTATCATTATTTTTTCTCTCTCCTCCATTCACAATCACTTATAATATATTAAAACATTATAGGGTTTTGAACAGTGTTTCTTAAAAATACAGATTGAATAATGAATTTTCCATATCCTTCACTTATAACTATACCATATAATATAGGGAATACACTGATCGCATGGCAATAATTCAATGTTTAATTAACCTAAATGCGTGATTTTACATCATGATTATGGTAGAACTAGTTCACTTTGTTGGTGTTCTGATTTGTAGATGGTAGGAGGTAAAGAAGATTATTTTGGAGAAAAAGGACCAAAACACAGAACTACAAGAACTGAAGTTTTAAATAACAAAAGTTACAAAAAAAGCGCAGTGAAGACCACCCTGGCGTATGATACGCCGGGTATGGGCGTATCATATGTCGGTCAGCATATGGGTGGCGTATCTGTGGACGTATTTGAAGAAAAAAACACAAAGTTGGGAGTCAAAAATCAGGGGTGGGCGTATGATACGCCGGGTATGGGCGTATCATAAGCCGGTGGCCTAACAGCTTCTGGATTTTGTGGAACTTCAAGTTATTTAAACTTATCTCGCCCCAATTCGAGGGACAACTCTTCTCAACCAAAAATTAGTGTTTTCAAGGGATTTTTGGTGCTTTAAAGCTTCTCAACTCATCCCAAATCATCCTTAATACTCATTCAATTCAATTCAAGATTCAAAAATTCGAGAAGATGATACGTGGCTAGTTCTTTTATGATTGCTTCTGGAAGAATCGATTATGTTAAGTAAGACTCTTTAGGTGTTTTTATTAGGGTTTGTTGAACAATGGGCATTGAATGTAATTTGATGTTTTGATTAAGTTAATAGATTCGTTTATAAATAAAGTTTCTTGTTGAAATTAACAGTTTTTAGTTTTCTTACATCGTAAACTCAATAAAATTAAGAAGTAACTTGATAAAAACGAATTAGTAACCTCATGAATGAACGAGTGTTAAAAGTTTGATCATTTGTTACTACGCTAATCAAAAAGTTGAAGTCTTTAGAATTAAGTTTTGGAAAACCCTAGTTTGAGCATATAAATTGTTGACCTTGCATAATCGAGGATCCGAAAGTGATCGTTTTTCATTATTTAAATAAATTCGTTTCAAAGTTTGTTGCTTTATGCACATGTGCTCATTACTTCATTCAAAGTTTTAATCTTTAATTCAAAGTTTCTGTTTTTACATTAATCGAGTCACATTTGTCAACACTTTTTACGAATTCCCTGTGGAGACGACCTTACTTACCCTTACACAATAAAGGTAGCTAACACCGATATAATAACTTGTTTTTGATCGAGTCTCGACAACCAGATCAAAATGGCATTGTTGTCGTGGAATTACTGCGCTTAGTGTTTAATTGTTTTTCTTAAAAATATATAAAAAAACCCAAAAAGATTTTTTTCTGTTTTTCTTTTCAATTGTTTTCTTGTTCAATATTACACGAGGTATTTTGTGTTCTTGTTTGCAGGTAACCATTACGTTAATTCATACAAGATTTTTAGAAAGGACCTCGCCATTGCAATTTGATCCAGAAATCGAGAAAACTGCAAGAGAGATCGGGTGTTTCACAAAGCATCAACTACAAGGACTTCTCAAATTGGTGGTCAAACAAGATCGAAAGAAGGTACAAAATCAAGGAACAATCAATATCAAGGCCGACAACAAAGCTACAACCAAGGAGGCTACCAAAGGAACAATTACAACTAAGGGAATTACCAACAAGGAGGGCAATACCAACAAAGGAATCAACAAGGGAAAATAATGGTAATGACAATGCTATTTTGACAGCAATTCAAGATCTAGCTAAAGATATGAAGGAATTCAATCAATTCAAAGAAGTGCAAGAGAGACCAATGAAGCTATTGCCAAACAACTAGGACAACTAGCTAAACAATTGTCTAGAAGAGAAACAAGAAAGCTTCTAAGTGATACAACAAAGAATCCACAACACCATGCCTCAACCTTAAAGAGTTCTTATGTGGGTCGGATAAGTATATTGAGAAGTGGTAAGACTTATGACAACAAGATTGTACCACCACCACCATCGAAAGAGGGAATGGTGGTAGACCTTGGTGAAAATGGGGAAAGTGATAGTGATTCGGAACCAGAAACACCTAATATAATAAAGAAAGTAACTTTTCATGAACCAACCAAGGAAAAGGTAAAACCGAACAAATCTGCCTCTCAAGAAGTAAGGATGGAGAATAATACCATCCCTTACCCCTCGGCATTAAAAGAACCAACCAAACCAATTTCTAAAAACAAGGGCCCCAACAAGATGAGATTTTGGAAATTTTTAAACAAGTAAAAATCAATCTCCCATTAATAGATGCAATTAAGCAAGTTCCGGCTTACGCCAAATACTTGAAGGACTTATGTACCCAGAAATGGCAACACAAATTACCAAAGGAACTTGACTTTACTGATAATGTGAATGCCGTTTTATCATGTGTACTTCCACTAAAACTTTAAGATCCAAAAGCACATTTAATTTCAATCCAAGTTGGTGACTTTAAAATCAATAAGGCACTCTTCGATCTTGGATCAAGTGTTAGTATTTCACCCAGAAGTTTGTATGATCAATATGAGTTTGGCCCATTACAAAGCAAACACCACTATGGTGTTAGCTGATTTATCCTTTAAACTTCCGTGTGAAATAGTAACTGATATGATAGTAAAGGTGAAAGATTTCTATTACCCAGATGACTTTATTGTGTTAGATTATGCAAGTTCTACAAATGACGAGCAACTCAATGTTATTTTGGGAAGACCATTTTTGAAAACCGCCCAATGCTTGATCAATTGTATGACTAGCACAGTCGACATGATATTTGGTAATAGAAGGTTGAGACTAAATGTCTTTTCATATGTTCCTAAAACTGTATTCAATGACGAAGGCTTCATGATGGACATAATTGACGAGTGCCATACTCATGAAAATAAGGATGCTCATCATCAAGTTATGTGTTTTATGTGACAGGGAAGAAGTAAAGTTGACCATTGAATTAGAGACATAAGAACATGAATAGGAAGTGAAGGCGATGAAAGAATGCAAACCAACATAGACACATCAATTTGAAAGCTTGCCAGATCATACTGATACCCACTTGAAACCATCATTAATCTCACCACCACAGGTTGAATTAAAAGAATTGCCTAAACATTTGAAATATGCTTTTGTAGGTGATAACAAGACCTTACCGGTGATCATTGCTTCTAATCTAACGAATGATCAAGAAGCGGCCTTGATGGAAATGTTAATTACTCACAAAGCAAACATTGGATGGAGTCTTACTGATTTGAAAGAAATAAGTCCATCAATTGTCATGCACAAGATCATCACGAAGGAAGGAGCAAAATCAACACGAGACACACAATGAAGGTTAAACCCTAACATGAGAGAAGTTGTCAAAAAAGAGGTGTTGAAGTGGTTTGATGCAGGAATCATTTACCCAATCTCAGATAGCACTTGGGTAAGTCCAGCATAAACAGTTCCAAAGAAGGTCGGCATTCAAATTATGAAAGATGATCAAGGTAATGAGATAGCCACTCGGCTAGTAACCGGGTGGCACATTTTTACTGATTATAAAAAGTTGAATGCAGCAACTTCTAAAGTTCATTTTCTATTACCATTAATTGATCAGATAGTAGAAAAGCTCGCAGGTCAAAACTTTTACTATTTTCTAGACGGCTATTCCGGTTATAACCAAATTGCAATTCATCCTGATGATCAACAAAAGGCTACCTTTACTTGCCCATATAGGACATTTATGTTTAGGCTGATGCCATTTGGACTATGTAATGCCCCGGCCACCTTTCAAAGATGTATGATGAGTATCTTTTCAGATATGGTCAGGGAGTCGTTGGAACTCTTCATGGATGATTTTTCTATTTTTAGCACATCTTTTGAGTCATGCCTAGTTCAATTAACAAAAATATTAAAAAGATGTGTTGAAACAAACTTGGTTTTAAGTTGGGAATTAAGGTAGACCATGCTAACATTCAAGTGATCTCTACCTTACCCCCTCCTACCAATATCAAAGGGGTACGTTCCTTCCTAGGACACGCCAGATTTTATCGAAGATTCATAAAAAAATTTAGTGTCATTATAAAACCTTTGTGTAACCTCCTTCTAAAAGATGTTCCTTTTGTGTTCGATGATGATTGTGTAAAAGATTTTAATGTGTTAAAACAAAATTTAATTAAGGCCCTAATTTTACAATCACCAAATTGGTCTTTGCCTTTTGAAATCATGTGTGTGCAAGTGATTATATGGTCGGGGCGGTTTTAGGACAATGGGTTGATAAGAAACCCATAGCTATATACTATGCAAGTAAAACTCTTGCTGGTGCACAATTAAACTATACCACTAAAGAAAAAGAGTTACTTGCAGTAGTATATGCTTTAGATAAATTTCGGTCGTATATTTGGGGAAGTAAAGTTATTATTTATTTTGATTATATTGTTGGACAAGAAAGATGTTAAACAAAGGCTAATCCAATGGATTCTTCTTTTACAAGAATTTAACTTGGAAATTCGTGATAAGAAAGAAAGTGACAATGTGGTAGCCGACCATCTTTCACATGTCGTGCACCACAACAATGTTCAGAATGAAGAAATTAAAGACACATTTCCGGATGAACACTTATTATCTATTTCAACCATTCCATGGTATGCTAATTTTGCTAATTACTTGGTTGCAGGAACACATCCCAAACATTGGACTAAAAAGAAAAAGCAATAGTTTATGGCACAAGCGAAGCATTACATTTGGGATGAACCGGATTTGTTCAAACTGGGGGCAGATCAGATTATTAGACGATGCGTTCCCAATGATGAGATACAATCAGTGTTGGGGCATTTGCATGTATCTGCATGTGGTGGTCACTTCAATGGCCAGAAAACAACGGGGCATAAAGTATTATCATGTGGACTTTATTGGCCCATCTTATTTAAAGATTCATTTGAATTTTCAACAAGCTATATAATTGTCAAAAGATGGGTAGTGTTTCAAAATAGAATGAGATGCCCATGCAACTGATCCTCATAGTAGACATTTTCGATGTTTGGCAAATCGATTTCATTGGACCTTTACCTAATTCATATGGTAATTTATACATTCTGGTGGCGGTTAATTATGTATCAAAATGGGTAGAGGCAACCTCCACCAAAACAAATGATCATGTCGTAGTTTGCAATTTTTTTCAATCAAATATATTTTCATGATTTGAAATCCCTTGTGTGGTCATAAGTGATGGGGGATCACATTTCAAAACCTTTAAATTTGGAAAATTGATTAAACGGTATGGAGTTGATCATCGGATAGCCACACCTTATCACCCACAAACAAGTGGCCAAGTTGAGGTGTCTAATAGGCAAATTAAAGAAAGTTACAGAAGACTATCCAAGCCGACCGTAAAGATTGGTCCACGAAGTTGGATGATGCCTTATGGGCGTATCGTACAGCTTACAAAACTCCTATTGGCATAACACCTTACCGATTGGTCTATGGTAAAGGATGTCATTTACATGTCGAATTAGCTCATCGAGTTTATGGGCTGTCAAGAATGTTAACATTGGATTATGATGTCGCATGTAAAGTAAGAAAGCTTCAAATATGTGAGTTGGAAGAATTTCGAGACGAAGCTTATGAATGTGCTTCTGCTTACAAAGAGAAAATGAAAGTAGTGCACAATGTGAAGCTAAGGAAAAAGACTTTTAAGGAAGGACAAACAGTGTGGTTATACAACTCACTATTGAAACTCTTCCCTGGCAAACTCAAAAGCAAATGGGCGGCACCATACCTTGTCACGCGTGTAGGAAGTTATGGAGATGTATAAATTGAGGATTTTGAAGATCATCTCCGTCAAGTAGTGAATGGTCATCGCTTGAAACCCCATTTGGAAGCCAACGATATCAATGGCTTATCTCACACATCCGAAAGCTTTCTACTAAGCATGTTGGATAATGTCATGTCAACTTAACCATTTCAGGTATCAAGTCCGGCCGAAGACATTAAACTTAGCGCTAACAGGAGGCAACCCGCGAACTTTGTGGGTGTGTTCACTAGAAACCCTCACGAGACTACAACTCATCCACTCGGGATTATGGAGGGGTTTAAAGGCTTGTTGCATACGCTAACTGCAACCGTGATTCCTACGAAAGTTAGTTAGGTTTTATTTTTTTATTCATTTTTCTTATTAATTATTATTCACAATGGTATTATTATTTTGCACTTGGTAAATTCTCGTAATTCACGTCCATTTCAATGGCTGACCACAACTGTGGAGATTGATACCAAAATTAGGCATGTTTATGTCCCTTATGTGCCTCGAGATGAAGCACGGTTACACGAGGGGTGACAGATAAGTGATTTTCAAACATTAAGCAAATAAGGTAGAATTGGCACATACCGACGTATGATACGCCAGGGGTAGGCGTATCATACGTCGGCCTATTGAAAATTTGCTCGAATTTTTAACAATATGCCATTTTGTAAGCCCCCAAATACGCCCATGGGCGTATGATACGCAGGGGGCGGCGTATCATAAGCCAAGTTGCCGGCCCACCCTATTTTTGACCTTTTTGACCAATTTTACACTACACACTCATCTCCTATCACTCCATACACGAACTAAACAACACTTTATCATCTTTTTCCCCACTTTCACCATCTTCATCTCAAAATTCGTCTTCCCCCATTCACAAACCCTAACTTTCTACACTTATAACTTCCTCAAATCTTAACCAAAAAGTGAATTTTAGGTCTTTTTCAGATAATTTTTTGAGAGAAACACAAATCTTGGGGTAGATTTTCAAATTTCACAATGGTTTGTAAGATCTAACAAGGTTAACATTCAGGTAATTTGGTGATCTTTGCAAGCTTGATACTTTCAATGTCTTAACATCTTCCATGTATGTTTCATGTCACTAAACTCAAAGCACATGATCTATAACTAATTATATGATGATTTGTATGTGATTCCCTTATATATGGATATAAATGTAAACATAGAACATATTATTACATCCTTACGAGTGATAGATGCTTACATACATCAATAAGGGTAGGCTTTGGGATGAAAAGTTAGGATTTTGATAATGTTAGGACAACCTATAGCATACATGAATTGAGAATTTCACATGAGGAACATGTTTAAACAAACTTGAATCAATTGGGAAATTCATGTAATGAAAGATAATAGGATGTCTTCATGATAAGTAATGATATAATCATAAGATGTTAAGGGAACCATCACACAATGTGAACATACTAATGAACTGATGCATAAAGGTTGGCCAAACACTAAGAAATCTTAAAGTAATTGTGGTGTTGTGTGTTTTTGCAGGAATTATGCATCTTTTCAAGAGCAAGTCAAAAGGTAAACAACCTGAGTCATCAAGGACTTCAAAGAAACAGAAGAAACAAAGTCAAGGTGAGTTGCAAGATGAAGACATGACACCGATCAATCAAGGTAGGGGAACAAGACCAAGCTTTACCCGAGCCAAAAAGCTTTCTGCACACGACCCACGATGGCAATAAGAACTCTATAAGGAAAATTTTTGGAAGACTTTGAGACATTGGGAATTATGGAGAAATTTCAGAGGTTAGGATGGGAAGCGGCGTTAAGGTTCCATGATGACGGACATGATGACAAAATACCGAGTAAAGCAATTCTGGAGTGGATACAAGATGATCTTCTTAAGACACCGAGGGGTAGGGAAAATGGTAATGTCCTGACCTAAATATGATTGGCAGTCACATGAAACCAAAATTTGGAATAGTGAGTTCAACAACACATGCATGCATGCTACAAGACATGATCCTAAATATGATTGGCATGTTCAACATCAAACCAAAACTTGGGGATAAAAACACTATTTTTTGCATAATTGCATGGCAGTCATTTTAAATTAAGCCATACTTCTTCTGTTGTACAATATATATATTTTTCACAAAGTTTAAGAAACACTATCAGGTGAACCAATGTGCGTATAATCCATGCTCTACTGATAGGAAATAGGATGCTATCACTGAGACACTTCATTTTGATGAATATATAGGATAGCAGAGAGAGTGCAGACAAGAAAATGATCCCTCATTACAGATTGATCACAGCTCTGATAAGAAGGCAGGGAGTGTTGGGGAAGAACACACATTACATCATAAAACCACATAAGTTCTTCATCATGGAAATTTCAGTAAGTTAGCATGGTACTACAAGAAAACCAGCACCCAGGTAATGTTAAAAGACAAAGTAACAAAGGAAGTACTCATAGGAAGAAGGCAAATGCACCACCTTTACAACTCGAAGAACAAATGGAGCCCATGTCATCAGAAGATGAAGAAGATCAGAGAGAATATGAAGAAAATAAGGAGGATGAAGGATTCACTGAAAAAGGGGATGGCTCGTAGCACACACATATTCCCATCTGAAGGCTGTCTGAAGCACAATAGATAGAAGAAAGAATGAGGAGGATGAGGCCCAATGAGTACGGGCAATGGTCTACTATTGCTCGATACCAATGTGACATGACCAACCGGGAATCAATCTTTGCAAAAGACAGGCATGAAGAGGCGATGGCATTATAGCGGGAGTCAATGGAAAGACAAAATTTATATGCAAGGAACTAGGAGTACCAGGATCAATTGTTTCTCAACCAGAGGTACAATGACTTAACTCAACAAAGACATTATCATGATTTTTATATAGGAAGAGAGTACGTGCCATATTCGAGAGAAACAAACTGGAGCCAAACCGGCATCTATGATGGGCAAGCAATATACCCATACCCAGCATCTCAACCATCTTAGTGGGTTCTACAACCACAAGAGACACCAGCAGAGGGAACCTTGATCCGTACAACTTTCTACAAATGCAAAATTTGATGACCGAATGGTTCCGGCCACCGCTACCACCACTGCAGGTTGATGTTCCACATGATGATCTGAACAGGAACCATCGTGGCACTCGCTAATCGAGTGTTGCATACTGATCAGATCCATGTGCTCAATCCGTTCCATTAATGATTAATATTGTTTGTGGGTTGAAACAAATTATTAGATATGTGTAATATTTAATGGATGATAAATGGGGGAAAGGAATGAGTTGGAAACCTTGAATGTTGAATAAGTTGGGATCTTAATTATTTCTTTTATGTCATGCAATTAACCACCATACATTGGAGACAATGTATCTCGAGTGCGGGGATAACGGAAGAATTGGAAAAAACTGAACATTTTTGAAAAATAAATCTCCTAATAAGCTTAATTGTGCATGGAACTCAAAAAATTTTCATACATGGCTAATTATCACTTGTTTGTGAATGTACAGATCTCTTGGCATGATTGTTTTGAAATTGTAGAAAACCACTCCCATCATGCGTTTTTAAAAGATTAGGTAGAGTCCTTAGGAGGCATAATGAACCGGATGGTAGATGACAAACATGTTTCACATTTTTAACCCCTTTTCCACACCGTTTCCGTGAGAGTTTGAGCCTAGTTGAGCAATTCATAGCATATTGTGATTTTCTTTATATTTTTGCATAATGAGGAAAACCATGAGGTGCATTTAAGTTAGAACTCGTGTAATTGATGCGTGTCAAGATCATGAACCAATATGTGCATAAATGTGATAGAGGCATTAGGATTAACCAGTTGTTTAAAACCCCAACTTTTCGTTTGAATTAGCCCAAAATAATAAACCTGCAAAGCCTTAGCCTTTTTATGAAACCTCCGGTGATGAAGTCCAATCCATGACATGCCTAGAAGTGTCATTTCAGTAGTAGTTCGATAATAGTATGATTGGTTCTGAAATTGTTTATATAGATATATATTATTAAAAAACTAAATATAAGGTCACAATGACCAAAGTATGAAGCAACAAAAATAGTGTGAGAATTCTATGATATGATTGCAATTAAAGGATATATATCGATAAAAATGACATCTAGCATGTTTAAATTGGATTTTATTCACCGTTAGCCACTGTAAAAATCCCTTTCTATCCTATCTTAAACCTTACCCGTGAAAGACCTCTTGATTTATGTATTATATTGTGTTAACTGATGGCGATATGATTAATATACGAGCTTATGATAAGAACGTATATTCTTGGTTTGAGTGTTCCAGATATACTAGTATATAATCACTAGTCCACAAAACAAACCAAGAGGAGTGTTCGTTGTGAGAAATGTGAATGTATAAATGTTTGAAGCAAATGATGAAGTTATGCCAACTAAGGTGATTCTAAGTTTAAAACTTTAGTGATATTACATGTTGGGTTGTGAATCTTACATGATGAAAGTTTAAAACTAAGTATGCCTTGGGACCTTAACCTATACAAAGTTGTGATAATTTAGCTTGTTTGATTGATTAAGGTGAATTGTTGCAAGTAAGTTTGTTTGAGGACAAACAAAAGATTAAGTGTGGGGATGTGATCGTATGGCAATAATTCAATGTTTAATTAACCTACATGCTCGATTTTACATCATGATTATGGTAGAACTAATTCACTTTGTTGGTGTTTTAATCGAGTCGCATTTGTTAAACATTTTTCACTAATTCTCTGTGGAGACGACCTTACTTACCCTTGCACAATAAAGGTAGCTAAGACCGATATAATAGTTTGTTTTTTATCGAGTCTCGACAACCAGATTATACACTCACATAAATTTAGGTAACGGGCTGTGAATGCTCTTATAGTATGTATGTTGATGTTTAGTATTTTTATTTTTCAAATAAAAATTCTAAACATATAACTACACTAAATAAAAATCTTCTCAACGAAACAGTAAAAAAACCTTATATTGAGTAATTTACGAAATTACGACAAAAATGTATTAAACCTAAACATATAACATAAAAACTCTATATATCAAGTCCTTTCAACATCCTTACCATGGTCTTGAAGATGTAGAGTTTACAATAACTTATGTGGACACTGAAATGAGAACCCTGATAAATCAAGAGTTCTATGGCGTAGTGCCACATTTTCGGTGTAATCAAACCATCAAAAGTGATGATAAATGTAAACCCATAAATGTGAGTCTTGGAGCTTACTTCTTGATGAAGTTAAGTTTAGTTAATCATTAAAGCCTTTAATGTATAATCAATAGCTTTTATAAATGGGAAATAACAGTCGTAATTTTCATATTCCTTGAATAAATCTCTGGTTATAACTCATTACTATGTGAGAAAACAGTTTGCTTACCTTTTAAAGATTTAAAGAAGAATCAAAAAGTCATCCATGTAATCATAAACTATGTAACGTTAATAAAGGTGTATGAAGTATATATAAATATAAAACACAACATGAATAAAGAAGAACATTATTGGAATCTAATATTAAATAATAAACAATAAATGTTAAATGTAAAAATTAAATAAGTAAATAATTACAATTTAATTTATACATATTTTATAACGAGAAAAGTGAAAAAAAATAATATTATGCTTATAAAATTATAACATATGACACAAACATTACCTATTCATTAGATATAATATTATAGATATCTTGCATAAAGCTCGCATCTTTAAATGGAAACTTGGTTTTCAACTAATTATAGGTTCGGTTTCATTTAAGAGCATTTTCAGCGAGTATCTTTTGACTATATAAGATCATAAAGTGATGTACATAACATTATTGGATATCGTTGCGAACTCGATAAGTAATGAATAACAAACACCCTACCATCATTATGAGATTGTGTATAAAAAATGAAGTTTTACAATTAGGAATGATTTACGTAACATTGTTGGATATACTTGCGAACCCGTTAAGTAATGAATAACAAACACCCTACCATCATTTTGAGATTGTGTATAAAACAAGGTATGAAACAAAGTTGTATAATTAGGTATGATTTACGAACCATGATTAATATAGCCATCCCGCACATGCTTAATTTAAATCTATAGAGAAAGATCAACCAAAAGAAAAATGCTAAATCCCTTCTCTAATAAGTTTTGAGTTTTGATTACGGTAAAACACAAAAACAAAAAATAGTTATAAGGTCAAATTAAAAAATATCAAAATTTATTAGTTTTCAATTATATCATTATATTAATTGACAAGTTGTGTGTGAAGTTTTCCTGATTTATGGGATAAACATGAGAAAGGTGGCGATATTCCAATGCGGTAATGGCCCATGGTTTTTCTTTCTTTCGTTTTTTTTTCTTCATTAGTTTTTTCTATCCGATTCCGCCCACAGACAAATTCATTCATAGTTTTCTCCAAATACCACAAACCAGACGCTGGTTTTCCTTTGCTGACTCACCACTCACATCAAAAGCTCCACAAAACCAGGAAAGTAAACCTGGTGGGCCCACTCTTTTATTATTATGTGGCGATTCGACCCTCACTTGCGTGGCACCCACGCGCTACCCTTTACCCACTCCCATCTAAATAAAAAAGAACAAAATCACGTGATAAACTATTTTAGTTAAATATATTATTGATAGATTTCTTTTAATCCGTTGTGGTTATCTAAGAATTAGAACAATCAAACTATGTGGATAAACTAAGTTTCAACCAAACGTGAACAAGGATGGGTTATTACGGCAAATTTTATATCATATCCGATTATAATAATTTATATCATCTCTAATGATAAAACTTTTATAAAACTTTGTTTCAAAGTTTATCATTTAATACCCGTACGATACATGATTTTTATCAGTGAGTATTAAGAGCATTCACCTCTTATCATTTATATATTTATAAGTGTTTTTTTTTATATTATAGAAAATTTTTGTGAGTTATTGTAAGTGTAGTATAGAGAACATGTTATCGTTTATCTGTATATTTGATAAGACACTATTTGTCTCTATTAATTTTTTAATATTTTTCTAAGTGGTTGTTAGTAGATTGAAAAGAAAAGATAATGATAAATGTATAAAAATAATTATTTAATTTAAAATAATAGTAAAAAAGTAATGCGTTTTAATGTAATTATACATATAGAATTGAAAAATGAGATGTGAATGCTCTAAGTATACATCTTTGTTTATGATTAGTTTTTTTTGAATTACTAATTTGATCACTGATAGTTTCTGATCATTCTCATTACTTGAATACGGAATCTAGGACATTAGGACGGCACCTCTCGAATGAAAGATTGTACATTCGTTTGTCATCATCAATCCCCGATCCGAGACCACTCTGAGAAGGAAAAACCCATCTTACATGAGAAAATATTTGGTCCAACCTAAAAACCCTATTTTTTTCTAGTTTGAACTTGAACTCAAAACATCCATGTATTTTAATGAAGTTTTATAGTATTGCATCTCAACCACTTAGACTAAGGATTATTATTTTATGACTCCATCAATGTTTATTAACTAAAAGCAACACTTATATGTTTATTACCTAAAAACTCCACTAATCCAAAATATATATATATATATATATATATATATATATATATATATATATATATATATATATATATAGATATTTGAAAATTTAAATTTGTAACAATTTTGACATACTATCACTTTTATTATTTCAATTACATAGTTATAAATGGATAAACAATTTCGAGTAATGAGCCGGAAATCATCTAATCTCCAAACTCAAAAAAATTCTCAAAACTAAATCTATATCCAAAGTTAAGCTTGTAAATGAACCGAACTTTCACAAACTGTTCATGAACTATGGCGGGAAGTTTGTTTATTTAGTTAAATGAACAAACACGAACAAAAAGTTTTTTTCGTCTATTTAAATGAAAGAACATGAACACATGTTTTGTTCCTTCGTTTATGATCATGAACGTTCATTTATGTTCATTCATATATGTTCATTTATTTTACATTCGTTTATATTCATTTGATTACGTTTGTTCGTTTATGTATTGAAACAAAATTTCATGTGCATATTTATTTATGGTTTTTTGGATGAGTTATTATGGATGATTTATAGATAAATCATTATAGATTTTTTCCGTTAAAATCATATTTTTGGATGAATCATGTATATTTAAACCATTAATTTACATGTGTTTTTGGATAAATTATTATGTGTTAGACTTGCACACGTTGTGTTCATTAATATTTGTTTATGTTTATTTATGTTTATCAATTATTTTCGTTTGTGTTCGTTTACGTTCATTAACTGTTCGCTTAGCTTTTTAACGAACGAACATAAACGAACACGAACATTTTTGTTTTCTTAATAAACAAACATGAACAAAAAATTTGTGTCTGATTATGTGTTCGTATTCATGTTCGTGTTCGGTTAAAGTTAAATTAACGAACACGAACATACGATATTCGTATTCGTTTGTTTCGTTTCCTGACCCATCCAAAATTGTGTCCTAAATAGTTTGAGTTTCAAGTTTACGTGTAGACTGTAGTGTTCAATTTCTTTCCATCTTCTCTGGTTCAATTGCCATTCTCAGTTATACTCAATAATATAAAATTATAAGCGACTCTTTAATGTGTTAAAAGGACATCTCAAAAGCAAAGCACTTGTCAGTAGTTAGAGCCACGCGCCATCAGAAAACGGGGTTCAAATTTGTATGTTTCCAAACACAAATTGGTTATTTATACAACCAACTCTTTAAATCTATAATATTTACATTACAAAAGAAGAATCATTCAACAGCAACACATGTTTTAGTTTCAGTTTCATGAATCTGGAAACCCTGGTTTGGTTTTGTTTGTTTTGTCAACGCATATAATACCACTTTTTCCCAAATACTACGGCCCCCCAACAATCCAGCGGCCACCCTCTTCACAATATTAGTATTATTATTATTTATTATTATTATTATTTATTATTATTATTATATTATTATTATTATTATTATTATTAGTTTATTACCTCTCTATATATATACATACAATGATACAAACACACCATCCTCACACACTTCACATAACCCCTACCCATCATCTTCTTCATCTAAGTTTCAACCTTCGATCCTTACAACTAACTTGCAGCAATGAGAATGAGCTGTAATGGCTGTCGAGTCCTCCGCAAAGGCTGCAGTGACGACTGCACCATCAGACCCTGTTTACAGTGGATCCAATCGCCGGAGTCACAGGCCAACGCCACCGTCTTTCTGGCGAAGTTCTACGGCCGTGCTGGACTAATGAACTTGATCAACGTCGGTCCTCAACACCTTCGCCCCGGTGAGTTTTAATTTTATCTTTAGCTTTCAGTTTTTGCAAGTATAAGCTTATTCAAAGAATATGAATGATTGATGGGGCTTTTTGTAATCAACAGCTTTGTTTCGATCGCTTTTGTATGAGGCTTGTGGTCGGATCGTGAACCCGATATACGGGTCGGTCGGGTTATTGTGGTCCGGGCGGTGGGAGCTTTGTCAGAATGCGGTGGAGGCGGTGTTGAAGGGGTCTCCGATCGTCCAGGTGGACTCCGACGCGGCGGAGGCGAGCGACGGTCCACCGTTGAAGGCGTACGACATCCGCCACGTGTCGAAGGATGACAACTCCGGCGGGTCAACCGAGCTCCACCGGATCCGGACCCGGTGCCGGTTCAAAAGATCCGGACCCAAAACGAAAGCAAAATCAAACACGAAGACGAATATGAATCGGAATTTGGTGGGTTCATGCGATGAGGATGACTCGGGTCACGAGTCAACGCTGAGTCACCAGTCGGAGGCGGTGGAAGGGGAGAGTCACGTGACGGCGGAGACGGCGGCCGGTGCTCCGGTGAAAGATGAGAAGAACGATGGGGTTGAATTGGAGTTAACGCTTGGGTTTGAACCGGTGCATCGGTGCCGGAACCGGAGTTTTGAAATGACCGGAAAAGTGGCCGGAGGTTGTGGTGGTTCCGGCGACGGTGTGGAACTGGGGTTAGATTATCGGGTGTGAGTGGGTTGTATGTGGCGACTTGGTGGTAGATCAGTTTTGACGGTTCAGATCAAGTGTTTTGATCGTTTTTGTTTTTGTTTTCTATTTGTGTTTTATAGGTACTTTTTCTTGGTAAAAGAATGTATATGCTAAAGACTAAAGAGGGTATCTATGTAAAGATATAAATTGAAATTATCATCTTCAAATGTTACATCCAACAAACACCCGTACACTTTTTGCTGATTATAACTCGAAGATCGCTAAAAAAAAGTTTTTAAAAATTCGGTCAAAAAGTAAACGCTTGAAAATGAGTTAGATTGGCTCGTAATGTTTATAAAACCAAACTAGGTTAGCTTAATTTTTTTGAATTCGAGTCGACTTAATTTTAGCTAGAATTGTTTGTTTGTAATTATATATATGTATATATATATATGTACTTATGTATATGTATATATGTATATATATGTATATATAAAAATATGTATATATATATGTATTTATATGTATGTATATATATATCTATATGTATTTATATGTATGTATATATATATCTATATGTATATACGTATATATATATATATATATGCATGTCACTACAAGAATTGTTTTCGATAGCGGCGACCCTTTAGCGGCGACACAGGCTATTGATTAGCGATCCGCTCCACGTCTTTCGAGTTAGTTCTGGCTGTTGATCAATCTTTTGATCAAACAGCGGGGGTTAGGTCGTACAAACACCAAAAGCAGCGACACTATTAGCGGCGACTTGTCGCCGCTATTGGATAAGACATTTACCCGGGCCTCATGCTTCTTCCCCAAACATTTGCGCCCTAATCCACTTACACCACCGCGACCGCACCTCTGCAACACCACCGCGACCGCGATCGGGCCTCCCCATCGCCACAACCACCACCGCCGCACCTCCCCACCGCCACCCTCCCCACCTTCGCACCCTCCCCACTGCAATCGCACCCTCCCCACCGCCACCGTACCTCCACACCGGCACACAAGCTCCACAGCGGCGCACCAGCCTCCCTACAGCCGGAACTTCGCCTCCGTTGGAAGACTTTTTTCTTCATATCTCACTTGTAAGATTCGAATAACCATCATTATATATTATTAGCTGTAATCATTTATGGTTTGTTGACGATTCTTCCCGATCTATGTGTATGATGTTTCACTAGCTCAACCCGTCACTGGAGAGTCGCCGCTACTGCTGTTGAGGTATTTTTTTTTTAATTTTTCTTTTAGCTTTATTATGTATTGTGATAGACTATTTAGAATTTATGCTAGTAAATTATTTGAACTAGTTGTATGAATTATCATGTTAATTGTGTGAATTTTTTGAACTAGTTGTATTATTGGATGTTAGTTTGGTTGTGTAGTAATATCCTAGCTAATTGTGTGACTATTTTATTAAGTACTAGGTTAGTTGTTTGCATCTTTTAAATTAGTTGTGTCATTATGTGTTTATTATATTAATCATTTAAAATATGATAATATATTTGATAGAATAAAATTGTCGTAAATTAAAAATTCTTTTATTGTTTAGCCATAATGATCAACAATAAGAAATTAGTTAGAAAATCAAACGAAATGTGATATTATTTGAACCAATTGTAATAATGTTTCAATTTGTTCAAACAATGTCACATTTCATTTGATTTTTATAGTAATTCCTTATTGTTGTGCATTATGAGCTTTTAGGTTTCGTTACTTCATTCTTATCATCACGAGCTTAGAAATACCCGCCCAAAATTGATTTAGTAGTTAATTTCGGGTTGTCCCCGTTTTGGGATCTCATTTAGGATATGAATGTGTATTACATGATTGTTTGTTTAAGAAAAATTTGGTTGTTATTTTCTCTTTGCTCCTCAGGTATATATTTTTATATGTATATACTTGGGAGCTAAGAGGAAATGCCGCCGAATTTTTCTTAAACAAACAATTATATAATGCACGTTCATATATGAGATAAGGTATTCAAAAAGTGGGTATAGCAGCCTACCTTTTTTGAATTCTTAATCCGTTGGCTTACTTTTTTTTCATGTTTTGTGGATAGTTTTTCATCCACTTAAATCCTAAATTATATTGCAGTTCCTTAATCATGTCTGTCCATAAAAGTTAGCTTCTTAATCCGAACCGTAGATCACCTAAATATCAACAAGGACTCAACTCTTTTATAGATATGTGCGAAAAACTTACCAACAGTTATGGCCAGATTCGATGTCCGTGTATGAAATGTCAGAATACCGTATTATTAGGATGGGTTAAAATGAAATATCATTCAGAAATATGGGGCATGTGCCGAACATACAAGGATTGGATCTATCATGGTGAAAGTTTAATTCCTGAAGTTGTAGTTGTAGATGACGTTGAGCCAACAAACGATATGGCTGACGTCATCGAAGACGTTATGGAAGAGAGTAGCGGTGTCCATGATGATTTTGAGAATTTGTTAGAGGAAGTTCAATCAGAATTATATCCGGGTTGTACTAAATTTTCTTCCCTTGATTTCTTAGCAAAGCTTATGCATATCAAGGTGAAAATAAATGGACTAATAGTTCATTTGATGAGCTTCTTGAGTTGTTACAATCTTTACATCCTGAGGGTAATAAACTTTCTCCTTCTCATTATGTAGCAAAAAAGACATTAAAGAAGATTGGTTTAGGATATGAGTCGATACATGTGTGCAAATATGATTGTGCTCTTTTCTGGGGAGAAAACCTTTTGTTAGAAAAATGTCCTATTTGTAATGAGAGTAGGTGGGTCGATACAAATACAAAGGGCAAGAAGTTACCTCACAAGGTGTTACGATGGTTTCCTTTAACCCCGAGACTACAACGATTGTATTTTTCAAGGCACACAGCAAAAGATATGACTTGGCATAGTACCGGACGATCAGAAGAGGGTACGATGCGTCATCCTATTGTTGGTACTTCATGGAAAGATTTTGATATAAAGTACCTGACATTCTCGAGGGAACCGCGAAACGTTCGCTTGGGGCTTGCAGCCGACGGTTTTAATCCATTTGGTAACATGAGTTCGGCTCATAGCAAGTGGTCGGTTGTACTCACCACATACAATCTGCCTCCATGGCTATGCATGAAAGAGTCCTCATTTATGTTGTCCTTGTTGATTCCCAGCCCAAAATCACCTGGGAAGGACATGGATGTGTTTCTTAGGCCGTTGGTGGATGAGCTTAAGCAGTTGTGGGTGTCAGGCGTACGTACTAAAGACGCGGTGACAAACACATTCTTTACAATGAAGGCGGTGTTGTTATGGACTATAAATGACTTTCCAGCTCGTAGTAGTCTATCAGGTTGGAGCGGGCAGGGTTACAAAGCTTGCCCGACTTGTAACAAAGACACTCCTTCTATGCGTGTTACAAATAAAGTTGTATATGTTGGTCATCGCCGATTTTTAGATGCTAACCATGAGTGGAGAACAAGTTTAGAATTCAACAGAGAACCTGAGATCAGAGCCCCTCCGAAATAATTTAATGATACTGACATAGAAGCTTAACTTAGTCGTCTATGCCATCGTTTACTGGGTAAGCATCCCGATTTTGGAGGTGTAAAATCAAAGCGGGAGGAGTTTGAGTTGAACTGGTCCAAACGAAGCATATTTTTTGAACTTGAGTATTGGTCTTCTCCGCAGCTAAAACACAACTTAGATGTGATGCATATCGAGAAAAATGTGTGCGACAGTTTGTTAGGTACTCTTCTAATGAATGAAAAGAGCAAAGATACGCCAAATGCACGCGTTGACTTGAAAAATCTAAATATTCGGAGTAGGCAATGGTTGGAAAAAAAAATGGCAAGTGGTATAGTCCACACCCAAAATACTCATTGAAAATTAGTGATCGAAAGCTATTTTGTGAGTTTATAACAGATGTTAAACTGCCTGATGGGTTCGGATCTAATATCAGCAAGAGAGTGATAGATAACAACACTAACATTACTAGGTTGAAATCTCATGACTGTCATATTCTCATGCAACGTTTGATACCGATTGGGGTTCGATGCTTTTTGGCCAAAGATACTTATACAACAATAGTTGATCTTTGTACGTTTTTTAAGCAACTTTGCTCAAGAACACTATTGGTCGAGGATATGAAGAAAGCTAAGGATGCCATTCTTATAATATTATGCAAGTTAGAGTTGATCTATCCTCCGGCGTTTTCTGACATTATGGTTCATTTAGTTTTGCATTTACCTGATGAAGCGATTCGTGGTGGTCCAGTATGTATGAGATGGATGTATCCGTTTGAAATATATATGAAAAAACTAAAAAATTATGTTAGAAACAAAGCAAGGCCGGAAGGTTGTATAGCTGAAGGTTATGTTGCTGAAGAAGCTCTATCATTTTGTTCGAGATACCTTCGAGATGTTGAGACTCAGTTTAATCGCCCTGACAGAAACGAGGATGTCATTATCGAAAAAAGAAACGTGTATGCATTTGAGTCTAAATGTCGTCCGGCTAGTGCAACAAAGATGAAATATCTTTCTCCAAGTGAAAAGCTTAAGTTAGAATGGTTTGTCCTCAATAGCTGTCAAGAAGTCAGAGACTACATGAAGTAAAAATTTTTATCTTTAACTTTTCATCATTAATTAAAGATATTTTATTTCTCGCTTATTGTATATTTTTATCAATAATGTAGTGAATTTAAATCTGAATGTCCACATGAGGATATTAAAATCAAATTTCCAACATGGTTTCTCGAGAACGTAATCTATATATAACACATGTTACTATATATTTGTTAGGTAATTCATATATAAGACACATTATTTTTTATTTTTTTAGGTTTATTCGATGAAAATACAAAATTATCCAAATTTTCACTCAGAGTTGTATGCTCTTTCAATGGGTGCGGATGTAAATGCCTATAGTTACACTGCTTGCATAGTTAACGGTGTTAGGTTTATGGTAGTTGACCGTGACGCGCAACGCACAACGCAAAACTCCGGTGTTTTAGTGGAGGGAGAGAATGGTGAGAAATATTATGGGCAAGTTGAAGAGATTATTGAATTATGTTATGCAAATGGGTATTCAACAGTCCTATTTCATTGCAAATGGTTTGATACTCGAAGGGGTGTTTCATACGACAATAATATCATTAGTATCAACACAGAACGCAAATGGGACAAAGACGATCAACTCATATTTGCCTCCCAAGCTAAAAAAGTGTTCTACATCCGGGAACCTTCTCGAAGAAATCAAAACAATAATCACCGGTGGGTCATCGAGAATGTTAATCATCGAAAAATTTGGGATCGACCTACATCCAATGATGGCCTTGTGGAGAACATTCAAAATGTTGACAATGACTTGACAGAAGATCTTGATGTCGTTCACAACCATTCTTCATCTAATAGTGTACTTTTTATTGACTTCACACAATACTTTCATAACATGCCTACTTATGTCACCGAAGGCGAGACTACAACTGAAGTTAATCCACCAACTGTTACCGTTGATGATGTGTCTGAGGACGAGGCTGATTATGATGAGGACAATTTTGATTATGACATTGAGGGGTTTGACAAAGACACTGAAGTATATGAGGGTGACAATGATTGAAGATTTGTTACGATTTTTATATGTATTTATATATGATATCACTGTTGATTGTTTTGGTATAATTTTAATATTGTGTTCTACATCTTATAATTTTTCATGTTATAGTAGAAAACTTTCGTCTAATTTTAATATTATGTTCTACATCTTATAATTTTTCAAGACATGATATTAATGTGGATTGTTTTGGTATACCTCATGGCTGATGTCATGAGTCATGGAGGTGATGGCGCGGGGGATCCGCCACTTCCTCCATTTGACGGTCCTGGAAGTCACGCGTTGGATGGTAATTGTTATATAATTTATTTACTATGTTTATTCAATTATTATTAATATATATTGCAACTAATAAATTTTTATTATAATTGCAGGTACGTCTTCTCGAAAAACAAGAGGGAAGGCGAAAAACAAAAAACTATAGCAGGAGCTGGCCATAAAGGGAGGACCTTTATCTCTCCCTTTTGATAGAGCTATCACGTATACCCCTGTCGGTGAACTTAATGATATGTTTGTTCGCGAGGTGAGGATATACATGGAGGCTAATTATCCTTTTAATGTACGTTCATGGATTGATCTTTCTGATGCTCAGAAGAATGCGTTGGAGGAGCATATGGCGGTAACTTTTATATGTTTTATGTTTATTGTTCGGTATTTATTTAACTAACTTCATTTTGTTTAACTTAAATGTAGCGATGTTTTGATTTTGATGAGATTTTGCGAGATCATGAACGCGCTCAGATTGAGGGTGGCATTCGTTCTGTATATCTCAAACAATTTAGAGATCGAAAAACTATGCAAAATGACACTTTGAGCGTGTTGGAGAATATGAAGATGTGAAACAAGAAAGGCTCAACCCTCCAAAGGAAATGAATCATGAAAACTGGAGGAAAACAGTTGATTTTTTCCTAAGTAACGGACACAGAAAAGCGTCATCATCAAACAAAGCAAATCGGCAATAACAACAATACACTAATCATGGGGGGACTGCTTCATATAGTAGTTATTGTTACAAGAAGGTAATGCTTTAATTATTTGTATGTGTATTGTATACAAGTATTTATTTAATATATGATATTCTTTTAAATGTTAAACAGAATAAGAGCAGACGATATTCTTTTAAATGTTAAACAGAATAAGAGCAGACTTGAGGCGTTTCAGAATGCTCATACCGGTATAGATGGGACCTTTGATACCGAGATAGCAGAGCAAAAATATGTAAGTTTTTATATAAAGTAAAGTTTTGAAATGTGTGTGTATATATATATATATATATATATATATATGAATGTATATATATATATATATATATATATATATATATATATATATATATATATATGAATGTATATATATATTAAATCACTTTTTGTTAATTAATATAGAATCAGCTCAAATGACTATTTGATGAGCTAAGTCAATCCCAAAACGAAGAAAATTGTTGATCAAAGCTGAACGAGGTCGAAGTTTTTGAGTCGGTGTCGGGAGAACGCCGTGGACATATTAGAGGGATTGGGCATAAACCGTCTTCATCTGTAGGGTCGACTTCGTTTGTTCATGAGTAGGAACAAACACCTCAAACATTTTCAAAGGTATTAAAGTTATATAAGTTTTACTTTAAACGGGTCAAAATGGGTAAATTTAAGTTAAAACAGGTCAAAATGATACAATCACACTTGATATACTTAAAACCACATTAATTTGAGTTAAAACGGGTAAAAATAGGTAAAAATAAACTTTACCCGCTTAAACTTGAAGGTGTTAAGTGCATCATTGTTGGTTTATCATAAACGGGTCAAAATGGGTAAATTTAAGTTAAATTATGTAGATTTTGGTTGAAATGGGTCAGAATGATACAAACACACTTGATATACTTAAAAACACGTTAATTTGAGTTAAAACGGGTCAAAATGGGTAAAAATGAACTTTAACCGCTTAAACTTGAAGGTGTTAAGTGTATTATTGTTGGTTTATCTTAAACGGGTCAAAATGGGTAAAGTTAAGTTGAATTATGTACATTTTGGTTGAAATGGGTCAAATGATACAAACACACTTGATATACTTAAAAACACATTAATTTGAGTTAAAACGGGTCAAAATGGGTAAAAATGAACTTTAACCGTTTAAACTTGAAGATGTTAAGTGTATCATTGTTGGTTTATCTTAAACGGGTCAAAATTGGTAAAGTTAAGATGAATTATGTACATTTTGGTTAAAATGGGTCAAAATAATACAAACACACTTGATATACTTAAAGTTGGATGTGTTATCTTATAATTTATACTTTGCCAAATGCAACAACTTATAATATATGTTTTGTTTTGTAGGCTCAAATCGCAAGTCTGTTTCAAAATACGAATTTTATGTCTCAAATTACGCAGCTTATTGCCTCGCAAAAAGCTCCACATCAAGCTGAAGAAGATGATTCGAACGAGGGAGATGAATAGGATTGCGGATAAGTAGTTTAAGTTTGTTTTAGCGACATTTGATGTTTAAGTTAAACAATGTATTTAACATACTTAGTTAACACTTGTGTACTTCTTAATATTAGATTTCATTAATGTAATTTGTGTTATTGGGAAATCCGGATTTATTTTTATACAGGTATATTTAGTTTTTAAAACTGGAAATTAGAAAAAATAAAAAAAAAATTTAAAATGAAAAGCATAGTATTAGCCGCTAATAGTGCTTCCCGGAAAATTTTTTATGGACATATAGAGGCGACGAAATCGCCGCTATTAGTATTAATAGATGCGACATTAATAGCGGCGACATATTAGCGGCGATATACTAACCATTAGCGACGAATTATTAGCGGCGACTTAATAGCGGCAACCTGTCGCCGCTAATAGTAATAGCGGTGACAAACCCGGTTATTTGCGGCTACAAATGTCGCCTCTAATGCTCTTCTTTTTTGTAGTGTGTATATATGATTTTTTTTAGTTGGAATTATTTTTAGTTACTGTGTTTGCACTCTATAACAATAACAATTATATAAATTTAGTTTAACTACTTTAATGAAAATATCTAATAATATATATTGTTCTGTTGTCGAAACTAAGTCCTGGTAAATAATATCCTCATTTATTTACGGGTAACTAAGGATATTCTTAGATATATCATGATATGAAAGATGATCTATTGTATGATGTTACGTTGATTCTAGCTTCCAACTAAGATTATTCTTAGATCATAGTTAGGATATCTCTTCACTCTTAATGGAGTGACGATTAATTGAAAAAAGCTACAAAGAAGATATTTTTCACAATCCACTACCAAGTCTAAATACATAGTTGCATCGAAGCATCTTGATGAAGAAGTTTATCACTGGTCTCGGGCAAAATTTGAGTGTGAGAGACCACTAGAAATATTTTTATGACAATGCTGGAATTACTTAAGCGAAACAATCTAGTTTACATCACAACCCCAAGCATAGTTTCATAAACTTTAACTTTATATGAGAGATACTAGAAGATGCATCTATCAGTAAAATTCCTACAAAGTGAATCTAGCATATCCATTTATTCTTAATTTGGTTATAAGAAAATAAACAATAATGTAAAGTATAAAAATATAAAAAGTTTTGTGAGATGTATTGATCATTTGAAAAGGGTTTGTGAGAAGGTTTATGAGCGTTAGTGATGTATAAGATCTTGCTAGTCAAATTACATTGAATCTCTTAGCTATTATTATCATCAAAGAAAAAGTATTTTTGTTATCAACAACGTTGGTGGTTTAGTGGTAGACGTAAAGCTGTTAGAAGTGCCATTCATAAAGAGGTATCAGATTTTATTCTAGACAAGTATAATATATGGCTAGTGACACTTCTAATTATGTAGACGGAGAATTTTGATTCTTTGCAACTCAGGGGGCTTTACGAACTAGTCGGTTTCGTGATACGGTTAACGCCAATCGTGTTCGTCAAAATATAATGGACAGCTAGAATTCCGTATGAGGTATGGTTTATACTTGTGCTATAAAAAGACATGTTATTGGGTTTGTTTATGTTTCTGTTTCAATTGAAAGTATAATATATATATATATAATTTAAATTAAAAATATGATAGTTGTACCTTTAAAAAAAAAATCCTCGTTGATGCGGAAATTGTGGGCCGCCGGCTTAAAGTTTGGAAGAATATATATTTTGAACAAATAAAATAGTGTTAACCGTTAGGGCTCTAAACGAACTGAAAGTTCATCGAACAGTTCGTGAATTGTTCGGCGGGAAGTTCGTTTATGTTCGTTCGTTTAGTAAACGTACGAACACGAACACGAAAACTTCGTTCGTTTAATTAAACGAACGAACATGAACATAAGCTGTGTTCGTTCATTTATGTTCGTGAACGTTCGATAATGTGTTCGTTTATGTTCGTTCGTGAACGTTCAATAATGTGTTCGTTTATGTTCGTTAATGTGTTCGATTATGTTCTTAATTTTTGTCTTAGTTATTTTTATGACAAGTATGTCAAGTGTTTTTGGATATTTATGTTACGTGTTTATTTATTTTTGGTAAATTTTATGATGAAAATGCTGATTTTATTTTAAAATAAATATGTGATCATTTGTATTCGTTTGTGTTCATGGACTTCTTTGTGTTCTTCATGTTCATGAACATTTGTTTGTTTTTGTTTGATTTGTTTGTGTTTATTTGCGTTCGGTAAGTGTTCGTGAACAGTTCATGAACATGTTTATTTTCTTAATGAACGAACACGAACAAGGAAAACCGTTCGTTAAGTGTTCGTGAACAGTTCATGAACAAGTTTGTTTCTTAATGAACGAACACGAACAAAGCCTTGTTCGTGTTCGTTCGGTTCGTTTGCAGCCCTATAATAACCGTTCCTAATTGCTTGATATATTATTAATAATTTCCTACCATCGACCAACTAATAACTTCCTTAATTTCTAATTTAAAATGGACAAAATTCATATAGAAATAATAGAAGATGAATCTTTTCACTTTTATATTTTAATAAAACAAAGTTAATATCATATCATGTTTTCTTTACCAATAAAAGTTGGATATAATCTTAGTTTTTTCACTCAACCTAATTAGAAATTATTTTCTATTCATTATGTCACTAATTTAACAACTTTAACTAATTAAAATGCACAAATCTGCTTTAGAAAATATACTTTTTTAACATCTAAATATTTTAAAATAAAATAATCATATTATACTCTTTACAAAACACTTACAACATTTTAATTAGAACGTACATCACTTACAGTGAGAAAGATGTAAAATATTTAACATAAATGACTTCAATCACTATTTGAGAAAGATGTAAGGCTTCTCGTTACAACTTTAGAACTTCTTTTAGAATAAGGTTTTCAAAAGTTTATAAATTATAATTCCTTATTTGATAATTTTTTAAAGGGTGTCTTATTAAATTCCAAAGAAGATTTCTATGCTTGTCATCTTCGGTTATACGAACATCACAATAAGATTTTAAATTCTTATCTATTGAATTTTAGATGACTTGCTAATCTACTTTTAGTTTAAAAAAAAAGATCTAGGGCTTATCTTTTCACAGAGTAAAAAATTACAAACTTTACATTTTATTTGAAAAGTTCTTACGGAATTCACTCTTTTCACTAACAAACGTTAAGTCTTTTAATTAAGAGACATCATGCACATGTGAGCATTTGTCTTTTTACTACCAAAAAATTATTCTTGTAAATCACAACCCACCCCCCCCCTCCCCCACACCTCTTTCAGTTGACCCACCACCGCCCGTCACCACACCCACCCCTTTCAGTCAACCCACCACCGTCACACCACACCGCTTAACCTATAAAACAAGTTTTCGCACCACACTGAACCATCAGTCAGCCCATGATCTCACAGCCACACCCACCTTTGGTCTTCCCCTCCCATGATCTCACAGCCACACCCACCTTTGGTCTTCCCCTCATATCCTCTACCCGTTCTAATTGCAACTCTTTCACCGCCCTCTTCAAATCACCACCCACTTCGCTGCACCTTTCATTACTCTATTCAAATTGCACCCTTCAAAACAGTGCATATTATCATGACCATTACCACTACCGTCCTTTTAGGTCCACCATCCTAACCATAACGAGTTGCAGGTTTCCTTTTTAGATCCACCATCTAGGATAACACAAATTAGGGTGTGTTTTCTGGCAGTAGGTAGTGGAGGTGGTCATCGACATGATAGGGCGGTCTTGGTGACTCGAGCAAATGAAGAAGAAACATGTCATTTTTTTTTCCTGTATTGCACCATTACAAGTATAGTCCTTTGGCAGTAAAAATACTAAAATGCCCTCATATGTATTGCATATGAGGTGACTTAACTAAAAAACCTAATGCTCGTTAGTGATAAAAAAGAAATCTATAAAACTTTACACATAAAGGTATGGAGTGTATCTTTTTTCAAAAAAGGACCTGATCTATAATCTGATCTATTATAAAGGACGAAATTGTAATTGATCATCTAATTTAATAATATAAACAGTGAACCAAGTTATTACCGAAATATTCGTTAATAAACAAATCTTGCTAAAAAATTAAGATATTTCAAAATATACCCTCTTATGTAGCGGGATTGTGTGTCCCCGATGATGAGACTTGTTCCTCACCAATGTGGCGAGATTATATGTGTCACATCCCAACCACGAAGGTTTCTCACGTGGCGTGATTGTCTTGAAATCTTAGTCACTAGTCGACCACTACATGGTTTTATAAAACATACATTGTAAATCATTTCAATAATTACATAATTGTTCTCAAACTTGTAATGCGAAAGTAGTTGCAGACATGTATATTGTTCCTCAAAACACGACACATGAAATAATAAATGTTCCAAAAATCATGGATGACTAGGGCTGCAAACGAACCGAACGAACACGAACAAGGCAATGTTCGTGTTCGTTCATTAAGAAATAAACTTGTTCATGAACTGTTCACGAACACTTACCGAACGGTTTTCCTTGTTCGTGTTCGTTCATTAAGAAAATAAACATGTTCATGAACTGTTCACGAACACTTACCGAACGCAAATGAACACAAACAAATCAAACAAAAAAAAATGTTCATGAACATGACGAACACAAAGAAGTCCATGAACACAAACGAATACAAATGATCACATATTTATTTTAGAATAAAATCAGCATTTTCTTCATAAAATTTACCAAAAATAAATAAACACGTAACATAAATATCCAAAAACACTTGAGATACTTGTCATAAAAATAACTAAGACAAAAATTAAGAACATAATCGAACACATTAACGAACATAAACGAACACATTATTGAATGTTCACGAACGAACATCAATGAACACATTCGAACGTTCACGAACATAAATGAACGAACACAGCTTGTGTTCATGTTCGTTCGTTTAACTAAACGAACGAAGTTTTCGTGTTCGTGTTCGTTCGTTTACTAAACGAACGAACATAAACGAACTTCCCGCCGAACAGTTCACGAACTGTTCGCTGAACGTTCAGTTTGTTTGCAGCCCTATGGAAGACCCTATATGCGATGCGTCCCATGCAAGCTAGACTTGGTGCAGTTATCAATTACCTGAGAAAACATGCGAGAAAATGGATCAACAATGATGTTGGTGAGTTCGTAGGTTTAATAGTAACAGAAATTAGTGTAATGAACCATAAGACTTTCTATGATTTGATTGTTATACATATAATTTTACAATAATATATAAGCATACCAAAACTAAAGCTAGACTATAATAGTAATAAAATGCCCCTAACCATGCCTATCTCAAGCACTGGGGTGAACAAACTAATATTATACCCGTTTAGACTTCCATAAACTCAAGTGGGGATATTCAAACCCAAATAGTACTATGACTGCCTCGCTTTGTGAAAGAAACTAACGATCCGATTCGGAAGGGACTTTATACGATATGTAAACCACTTATATAGCATATGAAATTATATATGTGAAATCGTGTCTAATTAAAATCATAAGTAATCATGTAATCTCCCCCAAAAGAAAAACAAGTAAAAATAGGACCGTGAATAACACCTAGTGAGTTATCGGTATGATTGTGCGCAAGTCAAAGTGAATGCAAGATCGCCCTAACCGTGACTTGAACAGTTACAGTTATCTCAGGTTCCTATGATATAATGTCAACATGCAAGTTGATCGTGTATAAAGTCCACCTATAAGTTAGATTCACTAATGCACGTATCATGTTTTGAATATGTGACCTTATGAACCGTAGGTAACTTGTCTTTGACTTTCACATGATATTATATATATATAGGGTTTGGGTATATGTAAGTACGTGTTACCAAGTGTACAACTAAAAGTTACGTACATGTAACTTATACAAGTTACGTATATGTAAGTTGTTTTGTCATCATCTTTGTTCCTTGGAATTTAAATTAGAAAATATATAATGACCTCAAAAAATAATATTGAAATTTACTTAAATATACTTTTAACAATTAAAAAGTTAAATTATTTATAAATTATGTGATTAGATAGTGGTGGTTTTTACGGTTTTTAATTATAAATATGGTTTTCATTTGATCTCTCTCCTATGATAGTTATTTAATATATTTCGTGTTTATAAATTATCATATGTAATACATGTTTGGGTTTGAAGGTTGATCTTCTTAAACTTCTTCTTTTTGATAGACACTTATGTAACAAAATTTCAGGATTCTTAAGTCATCTTGCGACATTGTTATAGTTGAATAAACAAACTCGTTTGTTCATGAAATTTTTACTACATTTCCGTACATGTCTTAGGTTAAATTAAATGAATTAAACTTAGTTGACTGGCCAAATTTCATTTTCTTGCATGAGGTCATACAAATTTTAAAGCTAACGCATAACCTTAACTTTTAGAAAAATTAGACCATTTGGACCTTTTATGAACAAGATATGACTTTAACAAGAAGAGCTAACTTTTTACTGAAAAGTACAACTTCGACCTTTAATCTTGTGTCGCCCTTTTAAGGTATTAAAACTCAACGAAATTCTATGAAACTACTTTAGTTGGAAAGCCTTCTCCAATTTGGTTAAGTTTAGAGCAAGTTATGCCTCTTAAACTATGATCAATTTTCTCCAAGCTTGTTGTCTATTTTAAGTAATTACTTTCACAATTTTTTTAACATATATGCATAAAATCACAAACATGCTCACCTTTTAACCAACTTTTCTTATGAAACCATGTATGTACAAGTATTTAAATTGGTATAATGAAGAATAAGGAATGGGGTCCAATGAGAAGGATAAAGAGATGAAAACATATTTGGAAGCACTGAATTGGTGAAAAATGGAGTATATAGCTGAAGATAGTCTCTTAATAATCAAGGGGGAAAAATCATAAGGGAGAAAAAGAAGGTGGTGATAATATGGTTGGATGAAAGAAGGAAAAAGCTGCAACAAAAGGCACAAATAAGCTAGATGATAAATGGAGACAAAAATTCATCATTCTTCCATGGAATGCTTAGAGCTCACAATAATAATCAAATAAATGGTTTGTGGATTGACGGAGTGTAGCAATGAACCCATAGATAATTAAATAAAGCATTCGGAAACACTAAAAGCAGAGGTTCGATGAATCAATGAGGAGTAGACTAAGATTTAAGGACGGATTTGGTTTTAAAAAGCTGGGAACGAACCAAGCTGATTCTTTGATTAGTCAATTCTCCACTGAAGAAATCAAAGGGTAGTTTGAGATTGTGGGGATGACAAGGCCCTAGGTCCCGACAATTTTACCTTTGCCTTTCTTCGGAGATTCTAGAGAAAATAGGACCAATCATGAATGAAGTAATGAAGGATTTTTTCATGCATGGAATCATATGTGAAGGTGCGTCATGTGCTTTTATAGATTTAATTCCTAATATAGCCATCATGATAAAATTCCCCATTTTAGACCGATAACATTAATTGGGTTGGTTTAAAAATTATTTCAAAAATCTTAGCAAGTAGTAAAATGATATTAGTTCCTGGGAATATTATTCCTAATGAGCAATTAGCATTTTTAGAAGGATGTAACATTCTAGATGAGCCCCTAATAATGAACAAAGTGCCTTCATGGGTAAAAAGACCAAACGTGAAACTTTAATATTCAAGGTAGACTTTGAGAAAGCATATAATAATGTTAGTTGAAAATTTTTACTAGCAACAATGACACACATGGGGTTCCTAACTAGATGGAAAACTTGGATAATGGGCTTGTTAGCGGCGGGTAAATCATCTAATTTGGTGAATAGGTCCCCATCGAAGGAATTCCATCTCAAACATGTTCTTCGATGAGGAGACCCTTATATCTTTTTCTATTCCTTTTGGTAATGGGATCCTTGCATGGAATAATTCATGTGCTCTAAATTATACATAGAAAACATATTAAAAATACATTAATTATTCCTTATCTCTTGCTTAAAATGATTAAAATGAACTTAAAAAGTGTTAAATTATGTTTTTTTGGTAATCAAAGGGCCAAGATGGACAAAAGTAGCATACTTAGCAAGAATTTGAAAAAACCAAGCTTCAAAGTCCAAGCATGTGGCCATGCCTCATCAAGGATGCCCAAATGCCCAACATGAAACACACCCCGTGATTAAATTAACACACCCCCGTGTTTGGACATCTAACAGTACAAAAAGTACTGTTCCCCAAAAGTAGGCACGGGGGCGTTCCCCACCTCGAACACGGGGTCGTGCCCGACCACTCTTGAACGTACGAATCGACCAACTTTTGTAAGCATTGTACTAGCATGGGGCCTTGCCTTTTAGGCATGGGTCCATGCTTAAACACTTCAGAAAGCCTATAAATAGAGGCTTAAGTCCATCATATGGGAGAGCTTTTGGTGGAGGGTTACCCTGCTGATTTCTCTCGGGAATCAAGACTTGAAGACCCTTGGGAGGTTAGGGAGGTGCATACAACATTCGGAAGAAGCTCAAGATTGTCCAAACACCATCCATTGTGGATCACCGGTTTGATTGATCCATTTCACCAATGATTTTATATCTATCTTCTATCTTTATTGTTGTTATATTCAAGCTCATTATAAGCTAAACTCTTATTATTATCCTAATTGGATGAAACTTATGTAATTTATGATGAACTAATGGTGTAATTTATGTTATATTAATGTTATGGTAATCTTGGGTAAACTTTTGATGGGTGGCATCTATATTTAAACGGGAAGTTAAAAACTTATGATTTATAATTTTAAATGTCATACAAGGTTAAAAAACATATGAACTAGTTTTTATTCATAAAATCGCTCTTCATAACAAATCCATGGCTAATAAATTAGAAATGGTTATTAAAAATCATATCACCTTAACTTTCTGATCATATACGGGTTCCCTTTTATTAGTCTGAGAAATCTATAGTAACTGTTATGGTTTTCTATAATTAATGGTATGTTAAAAATAAAATTAATCAACTCTCTTTCTAACATTAAGTTATGTTTTCAGAATCGTATATTAAAATGGTGCACAAGTATTACCTATATTACTAGTGGCTTTGAGGGTTAGCATTTTAAGTTACTCAATGCTGATATCCTTGTCACTACGGAGCTGTCAGACAAGAAATCTGCGTTGGCTCATGTTTATAAACATTAACATAACTACTTTAACTTATATCTTTAAACACACCACAACATTCATCACACTTACATAAGTATAATAGTGTAATCTAATTAGGATAATAGCCTTAATTTCCTATTTTAAACCCAAATGTCTTAAATTTTACTTTTACTTTTATCTTTAATTATTGTTTAAAAAATCCTAAAAAATTTGGTTACATTAATACAACTTATCATTTTCTCAAATCAAAACTCAATCTAATACTCAATTGTAAAAATTGTTGAGTAGGCTCGGTGTGTCCACGGATTAATACTCGATTCTTACCAATACTATATTATCACACGACAACTACACTTGCATTTTGTGTGTGTAGTTAGCATAAGTAATAAACAATTAAAACTGAATCTGTGTGAAAAAATCTTATCAAAAATATATACACCTTTCACACGCATCAATAATGTTTAAGGCGGGAAAGCTAAGACCGATTCTTTACCAAATAATTGTCCATTAACTTTAATATTCACAGGGCTATGGTCCGAACATAATGTAAAGATGCTTAATAGAATTTTGAGAATATTTTACGTTATGTTTGGGCTTCAAGTTAACTTTGGTAAGAGTAAAGTCTATAGGATCGACATTGGGGATGGAGAAATAACAACTATGGCTGTCATACTAAGACGTAAAGTGGGAACTATACCTTTTACCTACTTGGGATTATCGGTGGGTGCTAATATGAAAAGAATTTCTAGTTGGAATATGGTGGTAGAAAAATTTATTAAAAAGTTATCGAGATGCATGGAAGGTGAAAACTGTCATTGGAGAGGAAGGTGACCTTGGTGAAAGATGTTCTTGGGCACCTTCATACATAGTTTTTATCCCTGTTCAAAGCCAAATTAGTGTGTTAAAAACGCTGAAAGGTATTTGAAGTAGGTTCCTATGGGGAGGAATGGGTCGGCAAGAGAATATAAAATGGGTAGCTTGGGAAAAGATGTCTTTATCAAAAAGGAAATAAGGTCTTAGTGTTGGGTGTCTCAAAGATATGAACCTTTCATTATGGACCAAATGGTGGTGGAGACTCAGAAAATATGGATTGTAACTAGATTTGTACAGAAAAAAGGCTCGGGAAAGAACCAGTAAAAAAACCAGACCGATTTATAAGAAAAATCGGTTTTAGCCAAATCGGTTCTCAAACCAGTTTGAATCGCCGGTTTGTATACAGGTTTGGTATCCCATCACCAAAACGGTTTAAAAACCAGTTGAAAAGAGAAAAACCGATTAAACCGGTTTAAAAACCTTTAAACCGGTTTCTCTAAAAAACCTGTTTCAAGACCGGTCTAATTGATAGGTTCGAGTGTCTAGTTACAAAAACAGGTTTGAAAACCAAACCGGTTTTATCTTATACCAAAAAACCTGGATTGGTTTAAAAACCAAACCGGTTGGGGAAAAAAACAATTTGTAAACCTCTAATGTCGAGAGTGTTTCAAGCATTACGGAGAAGAGGTATTACAAGACCATATCCAGTGAAAAAATCACAACCAGGTATATGAATATTAATGGGGGAGGTTGAGAAAGAGCTTGCTAGTATTAACATCAACATTCATAAGAAGATGCAAAGCATGGTGGGCACGGGCAGAGGAACTAATTTTTAGACATACAATTGGTCCAATAGTGGGTTATTTTGCCATGTGTTTCCTTGCCTTTACTAATGTGTAGCAAACAAGAAAGCCAAAGTTGGTGACTGCCATAAAAAATCAGGAACAATAGTCATGTGGTAATGGAATTAAAAAAGCAACCATCATCAATGGAAGAACATGAGAAACTTCATGCCCTAAACGAATTCTTGGTATCTACAACAGAAAAGAAGGATGTGATCATTGGAGATGGAAGAATGATAGTGGGATACAATTCTTGATGTCTATTATAAAAGAAGAAGTGGAAGCAGCAAAACTTCGATTTGCCCAAGACTAATCCTCCATTGGAACAATTGGGCTCTATAAAAGCTCAAGAAGAAGTGATCATTTACTGGCCAATTGTATTTTTGCAAAAATGGTACACTGGTATATATGTTGGCACATTGGAGTTTGGTGCAAGGTAAAGCTCCCTAATTCTTATGATACATTATCAAAGCTAGCTAAAGCTTTTCAAGTGTGTAATGCAGACAAAAGGTGGAAGATGTTTGTGCTACTAGTATGTTTGGCAAATATTATGATTTTGAAGTACATTACTTATCATCAAGTGTCTCTTGAAGACATTATACTATATATTAAATAGCAACTTGATTGCTATAGTAATCTTTAAAGAGTTTGTAGTTTGACCACATAAGTTTCTAGGGTTATGACCTTGGTTGTAATCACGGTTGTAGAGGTAGCGGAGGGAGTCTAGGGTAGCATAATGGGGGAGGTAGATGCGGTTAGCGGCAGAGGGATCGGTGGTGGGGGAGGGGTATTCGAGCATACGATAGTGGAAAAAGGGTTTGATAAGGGAGATATCAGTGCGGAATTATGAGTTAATTGGTTGTGGATTTTGAGGCCGAAACCATGGTTGGTGGTGTAGGAGCAAAGGTCGGTGGCAAAGGGTGGTGGTTGGCGGAGCAGTTGGTGAGGATGTCGAGGTTGAATTGTGGTAGGAGGTAGCTGATGTGGATCCAGCGGTTGTTGCAGTCGGAATCTAGATCAGATTGTTGTTGTTGGGTTGTGGGGGATGGGGAGATGGTGATGATGATCTTACTGTTTATGAGCTAACAGAATCGTTCCCGATATCTTGGTATTATCGGAACTAGCATCAGTTTTCCCTTTTATAGTTTTAATGAGCTTAAACGATAATGACGAAACTCATGGTGCGTAGCGCGGAAAAAGAAGATCGCATTCATGCGGCGAAGCGCGGGTGATAAAACTAGTTCTTATTTATTCATTGTTATTGTTAGGTATAGATCTCATGTATAGGTTTAGATGATAGATCAAACTCTTGTAATCACTCTTTGTAATTATAATTTTGATGATATAATATAATGCATTGGTTACATTTTGAGTTTATGAATTACATAATATACTATACTGCATTAATTTACAATGTATCTCATAAAATACGTGTTGATATGTGAATGATTGCAGTAAACATCAGACTTGGTCAATTAGGAAAATTGACTAAGTGTTAGAACAAACTGCGGATGAATAAGTATTCTTTCGTGAATGTTCTCAGGAGTACAACTGTAGTGTACATCCGTAGATGTCATACGGAAGAACAACTTCAGCTGAACAAGATTAAAGAAAGCTACTGAAAGAGGACTTGCTGCTGAAGAACAAGTACAAAAACTCCTGCGAAGCACAATCACTGAAGAACAAGCAATGAAGACTAAGTGTTCCTGCGGAAGACAAAGGTCCTGCGGAAGAACTTCCTACGGAAGACTGTTTAACACATGAATGATTTCGCATCATCAAGTAGTCAACAGAAAGTTAACAAGTCAACGTGGCAGAACAACAACATTAATGGCGGTGGAAGACATATAATTCAAGCGAAGATACCACGTCACATCAACAATATTATTTGTATTTATTCATTGTAAATCACGAACTCCTATACCGATAAATATGGTAAGGATTCGGATAGCTATAGGAAGTTAGCTTAATTATAGCACCAGGATAGCAAAAGATTAGCAATGTTTTAGGAACAGAATAAGATCTCTATATAACAAGAGATCAAGAACATGTAACAGAGGATGATTAACATACGATCAAGCAACATCAGATCATATAACAATCATAACAATAGAATCAATAGCAGAAGAAGCATTACAATCGATTGATTTTAATTATTGAGCAATCGTGGTTTGTTTATTATTATATTTTGATTGTTCATTATACTGTTTGATCGATTTCAAGTTCATTAATCAATTAAACAGCAAGTATTGGTAATTCCGCGATCAATACTTGTTAAAATCAAATCTGATAATTCCCATATCGATCCTTGGATTCACTCATGTGGTATCAGAGCTTGGTGCTCATTGATCCAGATCAATTGATCTATCGGTTTGATTTGTTTAATCGAATTTTGCTAAAACAGAGTGTTGCTTTTTTCAAAATTAATTAACATGAGTAATTCAGTTGTTGGTGCTTATCAACCTCCTAAACTGGAAAACAAATCTGATTTCAAAACTTGGAAAATTAGGTTAAGGAATCATGTTAATTATACAGATTCTGATTATGGGTTTCGATTACTGAAGGACCTTATATTCCACCTGCGTTAGGAGCGGATTATAAGGATAATAATCAACCCATAAGTCTGAAAAATCTGTCACCTGATGATGCTAAGAAAGTCAAGATTGACATCAAAGCCTATAGTATGCTTACTATGGCTTTGCCTGAAGATCTCATGATCAGGTGTGAACCATACAAAACAGCTCACTCGTTATGGAAAATACTACAGACCCTGTGTGAAGGAAGTGACGAGATTAGGAGCATAAAGAAGGATACTCTTCGCTCACAATATGAAACTTTTATCATATTGCGGGTGAGTCAGTTCCTCAACAATTGCATAGATTTATGCAACTTGTTACAGAGATGAACATCTTTGAAATTAAGTACAGCAATGAAGAGCTGAACAAAAAGATGCTTCATGCCTTACCAGAAAGTTGGACACAGACTGTGTCTATGTTCAAGAACACTATTGATTTGAAGGCAATAGGACTAGACACACTGGTGGCGAAGGTCTAAGCTTTGGAGCTAGATGAAAAGATCAAAAACAAGAGTGTGAAAGCAGCTATAGCACCTTATCAATTCAAAGAGTTAAAGAGTGCTGGAAGTGCATTCATCTCCAATGAAGATGAAGATAACTCTTATGATGAGAGTGAACGTAAAGAAGAAACAAGTTTTTACGCTGCCAAGTCTTCCAAATCAAGTACTCAAAACAATCAGCACAGAAAGTCCAAAGGAAAAGCTGATGACTCCAAGAATAAAAAGAATAGCAATCAAACAGAACCAATTACTGTGGTTCTGGAATCAGAAGAACAGAAAGCTGCTTTTGCAGCCTTTAGTTCAAGCTTTCAGGCTTATCTGGGAAGCACTTTGACTCCTGCTCTCTTCTGTCAACAAGATCTTGAAGAACTTCATCCTGATGAGGTAGAAAAGATGGATCTACAATGGCAAATGGCAATGATCGCCTACAGAGCCAAGATGTACATGAAGAGGAACAAAGGACTGTCTGTAGGAGGAAGATCAACTAAAATTGGTGTTGACAAGTCCAAAGTAAGATGCTTTAAGTGTAATTTATATGGACACTTCTCAAGGGAGTGCAACAGCAATCAACAACAATCAAATGACTAAAGACAGCCTAGTCAAAGAAGTTTCACACAAGCTCAACTAACCAATTCATCCCCACCATCAACAAGCAACACTACAGGTACTAACAATGCTAAAGAATCTGGTTAATTATTTTGCAGGATGGTACTTATGATTGAAGCATGTATGAAAAGGAAGTACTAGTAGAAAAACAAGCTTTGATGGCTAACATGGAAAACAAAGTTCCACCAATGGCCACAGAGGTAAGAGAAAGGTTATGTTCTTCCACTTGTGTTGATGAAGTTGAAAGATATAGAACACATGCTCAACAGTTGGCTGATAAAGTAAAAGAAACTCTACTTTTAAATGAATCACATGTAAGAGAACATAAACTTTATCAAGTCAAAATCAGTTCTTTACAAAAGGATTTAGATAAACTTTTATCTGAAAATTACAATTTGAAAGCACAAGTTGAGCATTTGACTACTTCTTTAACTAAGTCTATGTCAGATCATGCATCTACTGAAGTGAAACTTCAAAAATTCCAATTGTCATCACAGCAGTATGAGAAACTATTAAACTCTCATATTGAGTCAAAGAACAGATCAGGTTTGGGATTTCATGCTGTTGCACCACCAGTAAATTATAATTACACTTCTCTACCTGAGTCCATGACTAACAGCTTATCTAATCACTTTGTGTCTAGTACCAAATCTAGGTCAACAGATAAAAATAATGATGATATAACTAATGACACTGAATCATATGAAACTGATTCATCAAAATCAGAACTTTCAAAACAAAGTCAACTAGAATTTGATTATGATAACTGTGATGATCTGGATGAGGATGATGATGAGCCTTATAATACTAGTTTGGGTAAGGGTAAAACTGTTTTAAATGAACATTTAATTCCCAAAGTGTTGGATGAAATCAAGCTCCCTTATCCACCAAAACAAAGAAATCTGCTGAAGACCATTTACACAAGGATTGGTCAACTGAATGAAGGCATTCATGCTCTTAATAATCAAAACAAAAGAAAATCAGCAAAAAGAGCTTCAAAAGACAACAAATTCACTTCAGCAGATCACCTTCGGAAGCAGTCTGAGCAATCTGTAAAATCCAAAAAAACTATTCCTAAACAGCCATCTGTAGAAGAAATACAGAATAAGAAAGAATTTGCTGAAGCATCATCCAGTAACAACAAAGTTCAGAAACTACAAAAAATGGATGTTAAACAAGAACCTTTTGACATCATGTCAGGCAGAGGTAAAGAATCATCAGCTGCTAAATTTGAAAAGAGTTAAAAAAGCAAAAGAAGGCACTGATTAAGAAAAAGGCAAAGGTAAAGGTTGCTTCTGATAATGAAGCTGAAGAGAAGTACTGTAAATGGTGTGATATGCACAATCACAGCACAGAAGAGTGCTACTTCAGTAGCTATTGCTCAATATGTAATATGAACAATCACATGACATCTGATTGTTACTTCAACAAATATTGTGCAATATGCAACAAACACAATCACTCCACTCGGGAATGCTTCTTCAACAAAAAGAACAAAACAAAGATCCTCAAGAAGAAGCTAGCAGAGACCACTGAATCAGACTCATAATCTTCTGAGGATGATGATTCAAAAGATAGAAAATTTTAAGAAGTGACAGTGAAACATTAGATATATTAATAGAGTTTATCACCAAGATAGAAAATCAACTTGATCTAAAAGTCAAAATTTTAAGAAGTGACAATGGAACTGAATTTGTTAATTTTGTCTTAGACTTATTTTGCAGGGAAAAAGGCATAGGCAATTTAGTGCTCCAAGAACTCCACAACAGAATGGGGATGCTAAAAGAAGAAACAGAACTCTAATTGAAGTAGTAAGAACAATGTTGGCTGATTCAAAGCTACCAATAACATTTTGGGCTGAAGCAGTGAATACAGCATGCACTGTTCAAAACAGGACTTTAATAGTCAAAGAACACAACAAAACACCCTATGAACTTTTGTTTAAAAGAAAACCTTTCATAGGATATCTTAGAGCTTTTAGGGTGTCATGTGTCTGTCTTAAACACTAAAGAACAATTAGGAAAGTTTGCTGAAAAGGCATATGATGGTTTCTTTGTTGGGTATTCCTCAACATCTAAGTCATACAGAGTATATGTCCCACATGATAATATTATGGAACAAACTCCTAACGTGTCATTTGATGAATCATTGTTTACACAGTCTGTGAAAGGATCATCTTGGTTGTTTGATATAGATGCATTAACTAACTCATTTAACACTGGCTATCTTAATTTGACAGGTGCTACGGATACATGTTATCCTTATGTTCCTCCAAACATGGGTGTACCATTGACAGCTGATCCACCAAGACAAGTTCATATAGATATTCAAAGACACAATGATCCTGGTGCTTCAGCTCAAACAAGCAAAGACATGTCTGATGTCCTTGGAACTTCTACATCAGTAGAAATGCCATCTACTTCAGAAGAAGTACCTCCCTCCATAGAGGTTCCTTCCACTTCCGTAGATGTTCCCACTTCTGCAGATGATGCACTGAAACTCCCTAAAGTTTCTCACACTTTAGAAAACATCCCAACACCACTGAGACTTACAGATACACCAATTACAGACTCTGCAGCTGATCCTTTAACTGCTACAGAAGCTATATCCACATCTGTGGAAACACAAGTCCATGCAGAACATCATTCAGCCGCACAAGATCACCAAACTGAGGAGTTAGATTACTTTGTTGACTCACCATCATAGCTGAATCCATCTCCACCAACTAACATCACAAACCTGGATTCATCTATCCAAGTTCAAAATGTTCCAACAGTTTGGATTCATAAAGATCATCCAATTGACAACATGATTGGTGAACTCAATAGCTAAACTACAAGAAGACAAGGGGGGCTACCAACATTTGTCTGTTCTCCTGCTTTCTATCACAAGCAATTCCTCCTAACATAACTGAAGCCCTAAAAGATAATAGCTGGATTGAAACAATGCAAGAAGAACTTTAGCAGTTCAGGAAGCAGAAAGTCTGGAATCTAGTTGATCTACCTGAAGGCCAATATCCAATTGGAACTAGATGGTTGTTCAAAAACAAACTAGATGATAGAGGAATAATTGTCAGAAACAAAGCAAGGCTAATAGCACAAGGATATACATAAGAAGAAGGAATAGACTATGATGAAGTCTTTGCACCAGTTGCAAGGATTGAGGCAATAAGAGTATTTCTAGCCTATGCATCCTATAAAGATTCATAGTTTACCAAATGGATGTAAAGTATGCATTCTTATATGGAAAAATTGATGAAGAGGTCTATGTTTCTCAACCACCAGGCTTTGAAGACCCTGACTACCCTCACAGAGCGTACAAGCTTGACAAAGCATTGTATGGTCTTCATCAAGCACCAAGGAAATGGTATGAAACATTGTCTTCATTCCTACTGAAGCATGGCTACAAAAGAGGTACAATTGACAAGACACTCTTCCTCAAACATGAACATCAAGATCTCTTAGTTATCCAAATATATGTTGATGACATCATATTTGGATCACCCAACAAGAGATTGTATGAAGATTTTGAAGCTTTGATGCAATTTGAATTTCAAATGAGTTCCATGGGAGAATTAACTTTCTTCCTAGGTCTACAAGTACATCAAAAACAAGATGGCATCTTCATCAATCAAGAGAAATATATGCTTCAAATCCTGAAGAAATTCAACCTTGCTGAGTCTTCATCATGCAAAACACCAGCATCAACAATAGGGAAAATAGTACCAGATCCAATAGGGAAGTCTATTGACCAAAGATTATATAGATCTATGATAGGATCATTAATGTACTTAACTGCCAGTAGACCTGACATAATGTTTGTTGTGTGTGTTTGTGCTAGGTATCAAGTCGACCCAAAGGAGTCATACTTGAATGCAGTGAAAAGAATTTTCAGATATCTCAAAGGGAAACCAGCACTTGGACTGAGATATCCCAAAGAAGGAGACTTCAAACTATTTCTTACTCAGATAGTGACTTTGGAGGATGCAATAATAATAGAAAATCAACAATTAGAGGTTGTCAATTCATTGGACCAAGACTTGTTTCTTGGCAGTGCAAAAAGCAGACTAATGTTTTAGTATCTACAGCTGAGGCTGAGTAGATAGCTGCTTCAGCTGGTTGCTCTCAGGTTCTATGGTTGCAAAACCAATTACTTGACTATGGTTACAATTTTCTTCAAACTCCAATTTACATAGATAACTCAGCTGCTATGTTCATCACTACTAATCCAGTACAACATAGTAAAACTAAACATATTGAAATCATATACCATTTTCTGAGAGACTGTTCAGAAAAGGGTCTAATCAAGTTGATCAAAGTGGACACAACAAATCAACTTGCTGATTTGTTCACTAAAGCCTTTGATTCAGTTAGATTTAATTTCTTAATTGAGTCCTTAGGCATGCTCAACTTAGATTAGATAACAACAACAACAGAAATATTTGTCCATTACTTGTAATCATATGAGAAAGGCACACACATTATCAAAACAAACAACTACATAAGGCAGTTGATATACTAAGGATATGATAGTACACTATAACTTGACATATATCCCTGCTTTCAACTCACCAACTAACTACTGATCAGATGTGTTGGATGTGTAAATAGGTTCAGCTTGAGTCGAAACTAACATATGCCATGCATAACATAACGCTAAGATGACTTAGTGTGGACAAGTCATTGTTAGGAGCACACAAGTAAGTCTTCTCAGGATGTGATCATGTTCATCACCCACACACACTTACTATGTTGCAACACCATATAACCTCTATCTTTATGCATCATGACCCTCTGTTTAGCATGAGCAAAGACCTGGGTCAAAGGGCACCTCTGTTTTACGTGAGTAAAGACCTGGTGAACTGATGTTGATCATCAAATGTTCCAAAAAGGAACTGTTCTAAAAGAATCCAAAGTGATCAACTGTACATTAAATTCAAGGAGCAACCAAACCATCTCAGCATTAATAAGATTTCAAAGAAAATTTTAAGATAGAGCTTATACTCTACGAAACATGGTTTAAGTGTGATAAAGTGATAACTTGATTACGTTCAGGGGGACTACCTTTCACGTAAATTCAATGATACGTTCATCTTTGTTTCTCTTTAATTCTTACCAAAACATGATAAACAGCATGAACAGTTGAATTTACACTCTTCTTTGAATGTCTACGGATCACAGTATTTACAATCTGCACTAGATCAAGTAGACCATAACCTCGACAATAATATGCAGGATATTACCTGGTTTATAGTATGATCCCTAGTATATCATATATTTGCCTGTAACAAACTTTAACCAACACTTCTTATCTCTATGATTATTAGCCGGACAGATTAACTGTTGTTCATGCTCTTTTCTTATAATTTTTTGATAAATATATAAGTTTATGATTAATCACAAATTTAGGGGGAGTAGTCAAAGCATGAAACTAATTTTAACTGATCTTAACATAATGATATGAAGAAAATTGAAACTTGAGCACTAACTTGGCTGCAGGATATCTGAAGTGTGCAATTATTTTGGCACAATTACCATGAAGCAAAGTCATAAGGTCCAACAGCAAACAACAAAGGGAATAACTATATGTTAATACATACACAAAAACTTTATCATAATGTTATCTGCGGAAGAAAATTTCCTTCAAAAGATAGTTAATCAAAATTATCTTCGGAAGCAAATTAACCTTCGGATCACAATTTATGTCTTCCGTAGATGCTCTACGGAAGACAGGATTAAACAAAGGAATCTTTGACTTCCGTAGATATTCTACGGAAGATCTAAAACCAAGTGTCTGGCTTGCATAAGTGTTAATTACTTACGTAGATATTAATTATCCAGATAACCTTGGAAGGGTAAAAAGGGTAAATGGGTCCCACATCATTAAAATAAGAGTTAAACAGCCTGGAAAAGTATAAAAGGGCATCTTGACCGTTGGACTCTCTATTCACTCCCAAAAACACTTTCTGACCTAGAAATCCTTTCCTCCAAAACCTCCTTCTTCATCTTCTACACCGAACACTACTCAAACATCGCTACCATTATGGCTAATCGGTTCGTAAAAGACCACGATGTCTGTGCTTTTCTGAATCCAGATGTGGAGGACAAATGCAGAGACATTATAAGATACCTGAGAAGAACAAGACTCATGTATGCACTCACTGCGAACCCATTATCTATCTGTCACATATGATGGACTTCTGGGAGTCTACATGGATAGAGGAAGAAGAGGACGAAAAAGTAATTCATGCATCCATTAGCGTTCATCAACTGAGGATTGATGAGCAAACCATCAGGAGAGTTCTCGAGCTTGGAGACTCAGAAGAAGGCCATCCTGATGTATTTGATCATGAATACATTCAGAGAGTTTTTGGTCTGATAGGCTACGACGGTGACTACCGCAATGGTGAGATCAAGAAGGGGAGGCTGAGCAAACCGTACCGATTCTTATGCCACACTTATCTAAAGTGTATATCCAACCAGAAGTTAGGATTGGATAGATTCTCCAGGCATATCTCTTCCAGAATCGTAGGGATATTTGAGGGGAGAAAGTACAACTACTCCAAGTACATCCTTAACTGCCTATGTGATCACATACATGTGCATAAAGAGAATAAGATGTACATGTTCCCAAGATTCATGCAACTCATCATCAATTATCAGTTGCCAAACATTGGAAGAGATGGTGATGTATGCGTGCAAACTCACCTGGAAGATCACTCCTCAACAAACTAACTGGGCAATACCAAGGAGGAGATGTAGAGATGTTTGCCCATGTCCTAGATGAGACAGAGGACATACCACCGGAACTTCTATGGGCTGAGGAACCACAACATCACACCCCACCAACTCAATACCCTGAACAACCTCAGTCTCAACCACCAACACCTGTCATCGATTTGATACAATCACCACCCGCTCAACTGGATTCACTTTCCAGTGAACATACTCAACCCTGTACACCAGCTCAATCTCAGTCATCAATACACACCGGTGCTACAGATCCTATCTCACCCTCACTCACTCAAACACCTACACATCCAAGTCAAACTGATACCAACTGAACTAATTGCCTTACCAGCACTTACTGAACCAATCACTTCACCAACACCTATAGAACCAACCACGTCACCTACACCCACTGAACCCATTGCTAGCCCAACACCAACCAAGGAACTCAACCTAGATGAGGATGTTTATGATGTTGTCAATGATGATGATACAGAGGAGATCTGTATAGAAGGTGAAAAGGAGGATGTGGCTGAGGAAGTTGAACAAGGAGAAGGTACTTACGTTGACATCATAGCTTATGATGAGAAGGATTTGAAAGAAGAAGAGATAGATGTAAGCAAAGGCTACTTGGTAGCTGAGTACAATAAACTGATCCTCAAGGGGAATAAGAAACTAGCAAAACTGAGGAGATTGAAAAAGGAGTTAAATGAGAATGATGAGCTTGTATCTGTGAAAGAAGCCACCATCAATAGCCTGGAAGGGAGATTGGTAAGGCTAAGAGAAGAAAAGGAGATGGACAATGAAGTAATTAATGCACTTCATGAGCTACTGGCTGAATAGACAAAACTTCTAGAAGCCAAAGATCATGAGATTGAGAGGTTAAAGAAGAAGTTATCTGAAGCTGAATTGATCAAAAGTGAGTCAACCATGATCACTTACAGCAGAAAAAGGAAATACCTAGGGAAAACAACTGATGTTGCTGGTGAATCACCAAAAAGAATAAAACTAGATTCACCAGAGCATTTAGCCCCAGTAGAACAAAGTAAAGAAGACAGTGATGTGGAGTGGGAAGAACTGATAAAAGAAGAGCCTGCTGAAGTGGCTAAAGAAGTTGAAGATGATGAATTGTTAACAACAAAAGACATTCTAGAAGAAAGACCTCACTCTTCCATGTTCATGGACCTAATTAATAATGGCTTTCCCTATGACATGATGGAGAAGATGAACATGTCTGAGTTGATTCAAACACTTAAAGAGTTTGATGCTGTCAGAATGATGCTCCATGTATGCAACTATGAAACCTTCTCCAAGTTCAAGGCAATAGAGAAGATTAGAAAGGAGTTGGGACATTGTGACACAGCCAAACTGATAAGATACAACATGATCTGCTGGTTACAAAGTCATAATTATGAGCAGCATGAACTCAAAGGAAGAACAGTTGGTGAGCTCAGAAGAATGATGGAATATGTGATGAATACTAACCTGAACACAAGAGTGAAGTTCAGGACTGGGGCTCCCAATCCTGCTCATCAACATCAATCTGATCAAACTCCTGCTGAGCAACTGTAGTTGAAGTCAAAGACATGCGCAGAGGAACTGAATAAATGATAAGAGAGCCAAGGGATATGATTCCTAACAAGATCTGGCCTCTGGGCACTGCTGTCAGAAAGATCACTGAACAGAAGACTACTTTAATTTGACTTTTTGATCTGATGACAACTCCAAGTGTAGCAGAAGAAAACAAGATAATAGCATGGAAATTTGACTCAGACTAGGATTGTGCTATGATTAAGAGAGCATTTGGTATGGTCCAATACTTTCCCTTGGTGGAAACCATTCTCACACTACCAGATGCTGATCTAACCACTCTGCAAAGCACTCCTATCACTAACTACCTAATCAGTCCAAGAGGTAGAGACTTCTCTGGACTTGTGGCCAAGCTGAGTCACAAGTTCAAAGGGGATGTGCTCAAAGAAGCAAAAAGAGTAGATGCTAAGCACAGGAGAAGAAGTCAGAGAAGGTCTCATTCCCGTTCTCAACTTGTTGATGCTGAATTTAAACAAATAACTAGATATGATGACATGGCCAATGCAGCTATAAAAGTGATTGAGGGAAATCAGTTCTCTTTCCCTATCACTGAATGGGGTTATGTTGAAAAGACTAAAGAGTTGGTGCTACAGAGGAATGATCCCCAGAAGAAAGCCTCAAGCATAAGGCTATTTGACCCTGTGGAGATCAAACTCCTGCACCCAAGCTACATATCATACTTACATGACAAATTCTTCCTAAAGTTGAATGATCAAACTGCTCAGAATGACCTGTGCCTATATGTTCATCTGATTCAAGTCATAGACAAACTACATGCTAAGGCGCATAAAAGAAGAAGGTTTGAGGATGGGCAGTTAATGGGAACAGAGATCAAGAACATAACAGAACTAAGGATTTCAGATCAGAATGAATTGGAGGTGGTGTCTAAAAATAGTGTTGTTGCAACACTCACCACTGAAGAGGATATCCTGAGCTTGAAATACAAAACTTTAAAGAGAATGGGAAGACGGCAGATCAAGTACAAAATATGAAGATCAAAAGAATGCCGTGAGTTACTTCAACACAAAGATTTTGGCAAGAGTGCAAGAACTGAAAGACCTAAACCCATGATTACTAGAGTCTAAACCTAAAGGGGGGTACTGTTAGGTATAGATCTCATGTATAGGTTTAGATGATAGATCAAACTCTTGTAATCACTCTTTGTAATTATAATTTTGATGATATAATATAATGCATTGATTACATTTTGAGTTTATGAATTGCATGATATACTATACTGCATTAATTTACAATGTATCTCATAATATACGCGTTGATATGTGAATGATTGCAGTAAACATCAGACTTGGTCAATTAGAAGAATTGACTAAGTGTTAGAACAAACTGCGAATGAATAAGTATTCTTCCGTGGATATTCTTAGGAGTACAACTGAAGTGTACATCCGTAGATCTCATACGGAAGAACAACTTTAGCTGAACAAGATTAAAGAAAGCTACTGAAGGAGGACTTGCTGCTGAAGAACAAGTACAAAAACTCCTGAGGAAGCACAATCACTGAAGAACAAGCACTGAAGACTAAGTGTTCCTGCGGAAGACAAAGGTCCAGCGGAAGAAAAACTTCCTACGAAAGACTGTTTAACACTTGTATGATTTCGCATCATCAAGTAGTCAACAGAAAGTCAACAAGTCAACATGGCAGAACAACAACATTAATGGCGGTGGAAGACGTATAATTCAAGCGAAGATACCACGTCACATCAACAATATTATTTGTATTTATTTCATTGTAAATCACGAACTCCTATACCGATAAATGTGGTAAGAATTCGGATAGCTATAGGAAGTTAGCTTGATTATAGCACCAGGATAGCAACAGATTAGCAATGTTTTAGGAACAGAATAAGATCTCTATATAACAAGAGATCAAGAACATGTAACAGAGGATGATTAACATACGATCAAGCAACATCAGATCATATAACAATCATAACAATAGAATCAATAACAGAAGAAGCATTACAATCGATTGATTGTAATTATTGAGCAATCGTGGTTTGTTTATTATTATATTTTGATTGTTCATTATACTGTTTGATCGATTTCAAGTTCATTAATCAATTAAACAACAAGTATTGGTAATTCCGCGATCAGTACTTGTTAAAATCAAATCTGATAATTCCCATATCGATCCTTGGATTCACTCAGTTATTAATTTCAGGGTTCCGTTATTTGGACACCCCAATAATTTAATTCAACACCTCCCCCCCCCCCTATACGCCTCGTATAACACCATACGAGGCGTATGGTTTGTTAAATGAATACTAGCCAGCTATACCTGTTAGACCTAATCGTAGAGTATGATAGTATGCGTCACATATAGCTATTCTGAAAGACCGATGTGACCAGCGCTACTTTTGTCGTCTTAAAGGGCCATACGCAACGTATGGTGCTATACATGTCGTATAGGGTTTTTGAAAATGACTTATTTGACTTGGAATGTCGGGTATTAATTACGATACCCTACACGTCTTGTATAATGTTATACGCGATGTATGGGTGGGTAACAATCTAAATGTTAAGGTGTCTTTACTAATTTTATTTCATCGGCCTTGGATGATAAATGCATTGTGTAGTGATAACCGATATTGCTCATGTATGACAGCTATGAGTTTTTAGTTACACTGGTTATTGACATGTCATTTTAAACCTTTCGCATTCTTTCATAAAAACAAGTCTTGCTGAATTATCATATCGATTATATTGATTATGATTTACTATTATTTGATTATCTATCATTAGCTTTTAACTACTAGAAATATAGATTTTATCTATATGTACTTTAGCCTTTCAATTATTATTAGGGATAATTATAGATAGCTATAATCATCTTCTAGCACCTCTGTATATAGAGGTATATCTTATTGGTCGTTTAATGAAACTTCAATTCAGGAATTTTTATTTATTTGTTTTATTTTTATTTTACTTCAATTCAATATTAACTAACCCTCTGATTCTCAAAAAATAATAATTTTAGTTTTTTTTCTTAATCTGACTTTTTGGTAGACTGTTCTCAAAAACTTAACTTTTTTTCCTAAATATATAGTTTATATATTATTATATGTTTCTCAAATTAATATCAAACACTTGATGATTGATTCTAATTAGTTTTTTCCTGTGGTTTGTTTTGTATGTGTTCATGAGTGCCTCTCGACTTATTTGGCTTGAAGTTGTTTGGAATGGTTGCTAGGCAAGTAGATATGGACTTAAAGCGGGTCATGGATATCTTCCTCTCAACTTGATTCTATATGAAGAAAGAGAGAGAGAATGAACATACAATTTATTTTTGTTCCTTAGTTTCTTTCTCTTTCTCTTGTGCATAGCTTCTCTCATCAATCTCGTTGTCTTGAGTTTAGGGTTACATCGCAGTGTTAATCTATGTATTTTTCTGAGTACGTATGAGTTCTAGTTCAGATCAAATCATTGTTGTTAATGTTTCTCATCATAGTCTTGAGTCTGTTTAGATTTTCAGATAAATTGTTCGTTTGGTTATATTCTTATATTTGTTGGTTCGTGAGTGTGTTCATTCTTGGTTTGGGATTCAACTAGATCTGTGTTTTCTGACACGTTCCCCTCACGTGTGCAAACAGTTAATAATGCTGCTTGTTGGGTGATTTACGCACATTAATTGTATTTATTTATGTGTTTTAATCGTTAATTTATGCATTAGTCGTTAATATACGAAGTTTAAAAGTTTCAAAAAACCACAAGCTAAAAATGTGAATTTTAGTTAAACTTGAGACCTGTGAGTAAACATTTAAACATGTATCCTAGCATTACTAATCTGTATTTTTCATATTCACGTTATTAGATAATAATTATGTTCAGTATTTTTCGTATTCACATTATTAGATAATAACTAGAATCCAGCCCCCAGCGTTGCAGCGGGGGACGTAAAACCATACCACGTAGCAACTAACACACCACGCCAGTGACCACTAACACACAAAAAAAACTCATATTAAAAATAAATAAAAAACGAAAAAAATAAAATCAAACAAAAAGTAGACGTAAAAACGTTAAACCACGCAGACGAAATGTAAAACTTATAAAACAATAAGCAAGTCGATCTAGGACCAGCGCGTTACGATGAGGCCGTTAAACGGGTGAAGAATAATCGTAAAAACATTAAACCACACATGCACACTACGACGTGTTAACTCGTAAAATTTATACCGAAACGTAAACCGAAAAATTTGTAAAATATAAAAAGTATAGGGGACCAAATTTGAAAGTAATAAAATGTTGGGGCTAGATTATAAAATATGAAAAAGTATTGAGTTAAAATAAAAATTAAAGTTAACGATTAGAAAAAAAAAAAAAAAAGTGAGTACAACCAATAAAACATATAGTATAACCTTTAATGCGTTAGTATTTAGTATCTATATAATTATATTACGAATTCACCGATATAATTGGATAACATACTAATTTATATTGTTTTTATACCTTTATTTAGGTTTTTGTATGCAATAAATTAAAAATGATAAAATCCATATAAACTAAACTAGAAAATGATTAAACAATTATTAGATCAATATTAGTTGTACTTAAATGATTAAATTAGAGTTTTTCCCCAAACTAGTGTTGTTACAAATTTTATTTACCAAAAAGGTATAGATAGAAAATTATTTACCAAAATGGTGTTTTTGTTGTGATAATTAATGAAAGTTTCACTTGTAAGTTTCTCACTCCTAATATTATTGGATAACTATACTTAGTTAAAAATTAATGATTTAATTAAATATTTTACTAATTTCAATTAACTAAATGCTTAATTTTCAGTTTTAAATATTAAAAAAATAAAAAAAAATACTTTATTATACTCATTTTGTATAGAAAAGTTTCGCATAATCATAAAAACAAAAACATTCAGTTTGTTAAACAAGAATATTTCAGTTTGTTAGAAATAATTATGTGGCATTTTAACCATTTGATATTTAAATGGACTATGTGTGTTAATCCCTAATACTTAGGATATTTAATTTGATGAGAATTAATATTCTAAGGGGCTAATATGTAAATTAGTGGTGGTTAAATGATTAAGAGTTTATTTACCAGAATCAAGTTTTCATCTTTCTCTCCTTACGTTTTCTTTCGTCAGAGAACAATATTTCAAGAACACCATAAGGATTCTATCCATCAATTAGGCAAATAAGACCCGTAATCAGATTGATCACTATGGCTTCTTCTTCATACACAGACTGAATCATCTCTTTCAAGTAAGTTTTACTAACCCTAACTAATTTTTAGTGGTTGATTAACTTGAGACTTGTATAAATGATATCATATTTACAATTCATTTCTACATGTGTATCAGAGCAAGTTTCATTGATTTCACGAAGAACACAATGACCCTGTTTCCACCCTCTGTTTTGCAAGTAAAGAACAGAGTTAGAAAGTTGTGGAATCGAATCGATATCGGAGAAACATCTTGTTGTTTCAAATATCATCGAAAATCAATTGATTTGAAACCCAGAAAAGGCTATTGAAGAACCGTTCGGAATTTCAAGAATCGAAAACAAAATCGGTATCAAAATCAAAACCAAAAGATCGAATTGTTCAAGTCCCTTCTAAATCGCGTTTGCGATTCAAACCAAAGCAAGTTTGTTTTGATCAAGAATAGAATTAAAGTAAACAGAATAGAATTAACAGGGACTATCATCACAAAATTATGTTAGAAATCACAAACAAACGACTGTGTACAGAAATTGATTCTTGATTTGTTCGACCGAGGAATACCGCAGAGACGACAGTAGGGGATTCATTTTGGTAATTTTAACTTGGGAAGTCAACAGAAGGATTTTTAAAAAGAATTATTTTTGGTGTTTAGATTTAAAGTAAAAGTCAAAGATAGATTTTGATTTTAAGAATTTGACATTTTAATCTAACAATAGATCCATACTCCTACCATAGATGTTACATATAAGTTGTATGATTCTGCCATGAAATTAGTTTGTTAATACATTAGATGATTTCAAAACCTTTATATGTTTATACTCTTGCAATCTGCAAATGGTTTTGATTTGTTCTAAAATGTTCATACTCCGACTATTATATGAAAAATTATTTCTAAAACTAATGACATAGGCTTTAATGATTTGAACAGCCGAACCAACGAGAAGCTGTTCAGTTCAATATAAGCATCCATACTATGTCACTTATTGTATATTGTCTAAGTTATTAATACATGATCCCAACAGTAATGTTTTAATAATCTAGACGATAGAAATAAACATATTTCTTATATCTTACCCAACGGTGTTTTGTAATAAGTATGTTTATCAAATTTCATAATTCAACATTTTAAGTTCAATTGTTAACTGAACCAACGAGATGTTAATAATCGAGCATGACGTGTATTCTTGCCTATTATTTGGTGTTAGTAATAGGTCTTTATTTTCTTATCTGATATATTTTATGTTTGTATCCCAATTATATTATGTATAGCTATAACTGAGCATATTATTTATTCTTTACATGCATCAGCATCTACCTTACGAGCAGGTTCCGGTTATTTGCACGGAATCGAACCTTTAAATGGAAATAACTTTAGTACTTGGATAGAACAAGTTAAGTTAATCTTGGGATTTATGGACCTTGATTATTCCTTAATGCATAATGGCCCCTCCTCCTCTTACCGATAATTACACGGTAGAACAAAAGAAAACTCATGATCATTGGGAGCGTTCTAATAGGATGTCACTCATGATAATCAAGAATTCAATATCTCCAACCATTCGAGGAGCCATCCCTGATTCTGATAATGCTAAGGTTTACTTGAACTTGGTTGAGGAACAATTCAAGGGTACTTCAAAAACTAATGCTGGTATCTTAATCCTTAGAATGTTAACAACCAAGTATAATGGGGTTGGTGGTGTGCGCGAGCATATCATGATGATGAATGACATGGCTAACCAATTGAAATCTCTAGACATGAAAATCAGTGAAGGTTTTTTAGTTCACTTCATTATGACATCTCTCCCTTCTCAGTTTGATCTTTTTAAGATTAACTATAACACTCAAAGGGAGAAATGGAAGATGAGCGAACTGATTGCCATGTGTGCTCAAGAAGAAGAACGCTTAAAACTAGAGAAGCGTGATGTTGTTCATTTAACCACCCCTGACTCCAAGAAGAAGGGCTTATTTAAAGGCAAGGGTGAAATGGGAAATAAGTCAAAACCTAATAAGTTCTCTACCCCTAGAGCAATTACTAGCACATTCAAAGGCACTCCCAAATGTCATTTCTGCCATAAAAAGGGGCACACTCAAAGGGATTGCCCAAAGTTTAATAGCAAAGAAAGGTATTGCCCTAAACCATATGATTTATGAATCATTTAATGTCAATGTTCCCTGTAATACATGGTGGTTTGACTCTGCCATAAAAAGGGGCACACTCAAAGGGATTGCCCAAAGTTTAAAGAATGGTTAGCAAAGAAAGGTATTGCCCTAAACCATATGATTTATGAATCATTTAATGTCAATGTTCCCTGTAATACATGGTGGTTTGACTCTGGTTCCACTATACATATCTCTAATTCTTTACAGGGATTCCATACAATAAGGAAGCTGGCAAGAAACCAGCGAACAGTTAAAGTGGGAAATGGCTTGGTAGCTGAGGTGGAAGCAGTGGGGACTCTTTCTTTAACTCTTGAAGGGGGCTTCATTTTAAATTTACCAGAAACCTTATATGTACCAACTATTACTAGAAACTTAATTTCTGTTCCAAAATTAGATAATGATGGATATATATTTACTTTTAGACATGGTAGATGTATTTTAAGTTTTAATTCCCGTATTGTTGGTTATGGTGTTTTGGATGGAGACCTTTATAAGTTGTCCTTAGACCATAAATTTTCGGAATCCTTGTTGTCTTATAACATAGAAGACAATTTAATGAGAAATAAAAGAAAAAGAAATACGAAGACATCTTCTAAATTATGGCATCAAAGATTAGGCCACATTTCATGAGAAAGAATGAACATACTCGTAAAAGATAAAGTACTCCCAGAACTTGACTTTTCTGATTTTGAAAAATGTATTCAATGTATCAAGGGAAAAATGACTAAAACAAATAAGAAAGATTCCACAAGAAGTACAAGTTTACTTGATTTGATCCATACAGACATGTGTGGTCCATTTTCTGTAGGTATTGGAGGGCATAAGTTGTTTATTACTTTCATTGATGACTATTCTCGTTATATGTACTTGTTTTTGATCCATGAAAAATCTGAATCTCTCGAAACTTTTAAAACTTTTAAGGCTGAAGTTGATAATCAACTAGACCGAAAAATAAAAGTTGTGAGATCCGATAGGGGTGGAGAATTCTATGGTCGACATACCAATGTAGGACAAAGTCCGGGGTCTTTTCATGAATTTTGTAAGAGTCATGGTATCATAAATCAGTACACCATGCCCGGAACCCCTCAACAAAATGGTGTGGCTGAAAGGCGTAACCGTACCCTTATGGATATGGTACGTAGTATGTTGGCTAACTATAATCTCCCTGAATTTCTTTGGACTGAGGCATTAAAGACAGCCGTCCACATACTTAATCGGGTTCCTTCTAAGTCTGTCCCTAAGACTCCTTTTGAAATATGGACAGGAAGAAAACCTAATTTGAATTACCTTAAAGTATGGGGATGTCCAGCTGAAGCTAAACTTTATAATCCACAGTCCAAGAAATTAGATATGAAAACCATAAGTTGTTTTTTCATTGGATATCCTGAACGTTCAAAAGGATACCGATTTTACTGCCCTTCTTATTCCACTAGAATTGTTGAGACTAGAAATGCTGAATTCCTTGAGTTTACAAACTTGAGTGGGAGTGATGGTGGTAGACAAATAGATCTTTGTGAAGAAACTGAAGTGGCACCGATCATTCATATACCAGTGCCTATAAGTCAGCCATTTGAACCATCTATTAATTCACCAGTTTCTCATAATGAAAATACGACTAACACTGAGGAACCATCTACATCAAATCCCGTCACATTTCACCAAGTTAATGAACAAGAGACTCAAGAACCACAATTAAGAAGGTCTTCTCGACCTAGGTGGCCCATAACTTATGATGATTTCGTGACTTACCTTCATGAAGCTAATTTTGATTTGGGTAAAATTGATGACCCAACTACATTCAAAGAGGCTATGAATTGCGACCAATCAACTCAATGGTTAAATGCCATGGAAGATGAGTTGAAATCAATGAAGATAAATAATGTTTGGACACTTACTGAATTACCAAAGGGTGCTAAGCCTGTTGGTTGTAAGTGGGTCTATAAAACTAAGTTAGACCAACATGGAAACATTAAACGTCATAAAGCACGCTTGGTTGCAAAAGGCTATACTCAAAGGGAGGGAATTGATTATCAGGAGACTTTTTCTCCTGTGTCAAGAAAGGATTCCCTTAGAATAATCATGGCTTTAGTAGCACATTTTAACTTAGAGCTACATCAAATGGATGTTAAAACTACGTTCTTAAATGGAGATTTGCACGAAGATGTGTTCATGAAACAACCTGAAGGTTTTGAGCCTAAAGGCAAAGAACACATGGTATGCAAATTGAATAAGTCAATTTATGGGTTAAAGCAAGCATCTCGACAATGGTACATCAAGTTTGATGAAGTGATGAAAAGGCACAACAATCAATGCATTTATCTAAAGATGAGTGGGAGTAAATATGTTATACTTGTATTATATGTTGATGACATCTTATTAGCAAGTAACAATTTAGACATGTTGCATGAATCAAAAGGATTATTATCCGCTAATTTTGATATGAAAGATCTTGGTGAAGCCTCGTATGTGATTGGAATAGAAATCCATCGAAATCAAAGCAATGGGACATTAGGACTGTCTCAAAAGGTATATATTAAGTGGATACTTAAAAGATTCAATATGCAACATTGTTCTCCATCTGTTGCACCTGTAGTTAAGGGTGATAGTTTTGGGTCTTATCAATGTCCTAAGTCAGAGGCAGAAATTGAACAAATGAGACTCATACCATATGCTTCCGTTGTGGGAAGTTTAATGTATGCTCAAGTATGCACTCATCCTGACATCGCTTATATAACCGGCATGCTAGGCAGGTATCAATCAAATCCTGATCTAGATCATTGGAAAGCTGCTAAGAAAGTATTACGATATTTACAAGGGCCAAAGGAGTACAAGTTGATTTATAGGAGATCATATGATCTTAAAGTTATCGGCTATACTGATTCTGATTTTGCGAAGTGTAAAGATGATAAAAATTCTACTTCGGGATACATTTTCATCCTATCAGGTGGGCCCATATCATGGAAGAGTCACAAGCAACAGTTGACTACTACTTCGAATATGATGGCAGAATATGTTGCATGTTATAATGCCACGTGCCATGCGATGCTTTTAAGAAATCTGATTAAGGGACTCAAAATCGTTACTTCCATACAGAGGCCTATGAAAATTTATTGTGATAATAGCGCGGCGGTGAGCTTTTCAAATAGTAATAGCTCAAGTGGTGCTGGACTATACCTCGACACAAAATATTTGTTTGTACGAGAACGAGTGGAGGATGAAAGTGTTAGTGTTGAATTTATTAGTACGCATGACATGTTAGCGGATCCACTTACTAAGGGTCTACCGCCTAAAGTATTTACTAATCATGTACATAATACGGGTTTTAGGCAAGATCCTATAAGAATGTCATGTAGACACTTTTAATATATTATTTACATACTTCACTCATATGTAAAGTTTGTCTATACTTATGAATATATATGTATATGTGTGCACTATTATGTTTATTTTAGACAAACGTATTTTACCACCTAACCTATAATTTGTGATGATATCAATGTCATAATGGATAGGGTCTTGCATTGTTAATAATGCAAATGATTTAATCTATTTGTTTTGATATTATTATAAGAAGGTTTAATGAATATGATCAACTTTGATCATTTGGCCAATTAGTGTTATATTATATATTAATAATCACACATAGATGTTTAGTAAAATGGTCTAGCGGCCAAGTGGGAGAATGTTAGAAATAATTATGTGGCCTTTTAACCATTTGACATTTATATGGACTATGTGTGTTAATCCCTAATACTTAGGATGTCTAATTTGATGGGAATTAATATCCTAAGGGGCTAATATGTAAATTAGTGGTGGTTAAATAATTAAGGGTTTATTTGCCAGAATCAAGTTTTCATCTTTCTCTCCCTACGTTTTCTTTCATCGGAGAACAAAATTTCAAGAACACCATAAGGGATTCTATCCATCAATTAGGCAAATAAGACCCGTAATCAGATTGATCACTATGGCTTCTTCTTCATCCACAAAGACTGAATCATCTCTTTCAAGTAAGTTTTACTAACCCTAACCAATTTGTAGTGGTTGATTAACTTGGGACTTGTATAAATGATATCATATGTAGAATTCATTTCTACATAAAGTTTTAAGAGAAACTAAAACTCGATAATTTGTTTAAATTCAAAAGAAGTTAGTAACGATAATGTAGTTTTATTAAAGTTTTTCAAAAAGCATGCGATTCATAGCTCTCTCACAAAAAATTTGAAGAAAGCTTGCTCGAAATCTACTCAACTCGAGTCGGTTTGTACAAATTGCATTCAAGGATTTGAGTGAGAAATAAACATTAGATACAAACTTTAATATTATTAAGTAAAAAAAATGACAAACAAGACAATTTTAAGTAAATCTTTTCCACCCTTTTTAGAAGAGTTGCGATTCACGGGTCTTTTGAAAAACTCATATAGAAATACGATGTTTCTTTTATTTTAAATTAACTACGTTTTCTTTCTTTAACTTTTACGATTATTTATTTTATTTTATAAAAATTAAAGTATACGATGTTTCTAAATCATTGTTTTGTGATTACCGAAAAATTAATAATTAGAATAGAACATGATTCATTACAAAATAAATTTATATAGTTTATATTATCAAAACAATAAATAGAAGCAGGTACATTTATGATTTTATTTTGATTTATGATGAAGAAAAGATAATGAATTAAAACCTGCGTATTATAAGTATTTAATATATTAAAAGTAGTAAAAAATAATTAAATCAATAACATTTTATATAATAAAATTATCTAATAACAACAAAAGAGAGAAACTTACTAGTTGAAGTTTTGAAGTTTCTTTGATTTTTTCAACTAAAACACTATTTTGATAAATAATTTTCAATCTACACTTTTTTAGTAAATAAATATCATAACAATACTATTTTGGGAAAAAACTCGATTAAATTATTGCTTCATCCTAACAGAGGCTTACGTTGACTACATTAACACAAGAAATTTTATAGAAATTTGCATGTGCATGGATTATTCGATTAATTATGGAATTGGGATGTGAATTGAACTATTCAAATAAATTGAAGGCTAAAATAAAAGGCTTATGGGCTGACATAATGGATTACATGGGCTGAGAAAACATGAAAAAGAAGACTGAATTAAAGGGTGTTCGAGGCCCGAGGGCAGAGGGCTGATATATGATTAAATTATTGCTTCATCCACAAACATTCGTTAGATTTTCAAGATACAATAGTTTAGTTTTAGTCAAGTAATCAAACGAATCGTGCAACACTAATCATACGCTTTTCATGGATATAATACTTGACTTACCTTAGGCCCTAGCAAACTAGGTTACTTAAGTTTTTGCAGACTCAAACCACATATCATCAATGCTCAATATTATCAATACTCTAGTTCATATTTTCAATCAGCAACTTCACTTGGCTTGAGTATTCATGAGAGCAATTGGGTGGTTGGAAATATGGACTAGGGTATTGGTACTGTTATACATCGTAGAGTTGGCCATCATGATGAACTCCTTAAAAGTAGTTAAAACTCGTTTTGTTTTAGGATTTATATTTGATTTGATATTTAGAGTATTTACACCGTTATGATCTCAATTTACATATATACTTGAGCTTTATGTTACCTTTACTAATCATCTATTTGATGTTGCGTTCAAGTAATAGAGTATGAATCTGTGATTACATAATCTAAACCAAATAACCCCTTTTATCGATCTAAAAATAACGACCTCCGGTATTTATTGAACTAAACTACAAAATGTCCACCTTTAAAGGCTTCAGCTTGTGTGTATAGGACTAGTTATTTGGAACCAAACAATTGAAAACTTGTACTCCATTTGTTAGAATATTGTGTAAACCATGTTTCCATTAAATTATTTTCACATGTTGTACTGTAATTACTAACTTTTGGAAGATTTATTGTCGATTTTTGACTTACTTATAACCCCTTATGAAAAATAGAAATGGCATATATATTAGGACTTTTTAAAAAAAAATATCCAGCAAAACTTATAGAAAAGAAAAAGAATACCCAAAACTCAACTAGTCTTTCTAATTATCACTTTAAAAATACTAGTATGGATGCGCAGAAAATTAACATACAGTTTGGCTCACAGCCCGTCATACAATCCAATCTGTCCAGACGATCTAGTCCCAACAATGCGTTTTGTGTCCCACAACGAGCCAACCTGTTTAATTTTGGACAAGGCTTTATCGAGGTCTTAGACAATTTATAGGGCCAAACCAAACCCGTCGTACCTCAACGAAAATTCTCATCATCTGACTTCACAGCCATCGACCATTTTATGTTAGTCGCCATCAAGCGGACTTCTGAAAGTTCAAAGAAGGAAAATTATATAGCGAGGACTAGGACAATTTTTCTTGCTAACAACATGTCATTCTACTTCAATTTACAATGTTTAAAAACAATAAAAGATAACATGGGTTTTGTAACCGGCCCAATATGTGTAGACGAGTAGTTTCCAAAAATAGCAACATTAATTAAATACACTAATTAACCATCGCATATGGCCCAGGTTCCTTGCATGCATCCTAGAGTGGCTAGCTCACGGACCATGATCATAATATTAGAGGTCTTACTAAGTAGCATGATATGAATGTGAGGCAGAGATAGCAGTTCGAAACTTAAGTCTAGCCGCTTTGAACGTTGTATACCCTGCATCACCTCCTGCATCATGGGCTAGAGCTGCTTTGCGTATATTTGTTAATGAGTACGGTAACACTGACTTTTATTAAATATGCTAAATTACTCATCTTTATGCAAATACGCTATCGTGTTCCTCTTTATATGTTTTAACATGATTTTCGGGCTTATGTCATGTTTAGATTCATACAACATTTTCGTATTTATATCGAGTTTGACCCGCAAACGGTGTGATCAAGTTAAGTATTTTTCAATCAACAAGACAAACCAATTAGTTTGATAAAAAAAATCTTAACTGATTTTACGTATCCTCCTCGTAAGTTATTAAAAAAGTTATTTTAATATGAATATCTTTCTAACGTGATCAAGTTGTTGTCAAATACTAATAATCGTACTTCTATTTTTATGATTAAAGTAAAAAACGAGTACCAAAAGAGTAAGTGGTGTTTGACAACTTCCCATGTGCGCCACCCATCAAAGTACGACCCTCAAACGTGGCTTACATGTACGGTGTTAGGTCTCGCCAAAATTTCATATTACCATCTCCAGTTTCAATATATACACTAACTACCCTTGAAAAGTTGCTCTAATTAGCCTCGAAGTATCAAAGCTTTGTTTTTAATTAGATTGGTTTTGCTATCCAAAAGAGGATTGCAGCGCAATTTGTTGTTCGTTTACTTATCACTCTACAGTAATCGTTTGTTTCATGAGATGAATAATTAATGATTACATCAACAAAAAGAAAAAAAAATAGATATGAACAAACTTAACGGTAAATTAACTTCTAAATATCCTAGAAAACAGTTTTATATCATATACGATCTTTTATCCATGGTATGCAAGCTTATAAGAATGTATAAGCTGTTCATTTTCATCTTCACATATGTTTAAGGAAAAAGATTTTTAATATAACAGATATAGATAGAACAATTTTCAAGGGGTTAAAGTGTAACATGCATTCATATATTGGTACTTCTATGGAAAATGACATGGATAGAGTGGGACTACACCTGAAACAACTATTAATGGCATTATGTTGATTTGCGTAAGTAACCATCTGATATCCGGATGTAAAAACAGTGTAATTTGCTTTTATCAACTTTAATTTATGTAATCTTGATAAGTTCGGTCTTATATAGTGGTATTCTTGATTGATTTAACATATACGTGAATATAGTAGGAGACTAAGGGAACCCGTTAAACAAAAGATTTACGTACCATATAAGGTTAGCACATAATAATGCGTCTCTTATCTCCTTCGGTGTATCTTATTAAACATATTTATCTCCCTGATAAGATGGACTTTATTTTATTAGCTGGATATTACCGTTACGTTTGTTTGTTAGTGATTACTATATGTTACTTAAAGTCAAAAGACATGGGCAATAATAAAAATCTTGATTATATGGAGAGAAGAGGTGAGATGAATACTCACTCATCTCTCGTATACCCATATGAGTGTACTACCTTCTCTTTCTTACACACTACTACCACTTCTAATTTCCTTTTTGCTTTCTTCTGTAATCATATCATATCATATATAATAACTATAACTATATCCAGATGAAGACTAACCTATTTCCCCTCTCAGATTCTCTGCTTTTGTTACACCTATTATGGCCTTCTCTTCTTGCCTCTGCTACCATCAATTGCCACTCAAGGTTTTGCCTTTTTCCCCTTTTACTTTTGTTATTTGCATATGTTCAACTGAATATCTTCATATATCATCGTTTATTTGCCATTTCACTATCTGGGTATGAGTTAGTTCGCTTTATTTGCGCTGAAGTTGGTTAATTTTGCTCCCATTTTAGTGTTTATTTGATCCTGTTACTGTTTGTTTGTGTGTTCTTGGGGATTGCACTTGTTCTTATCACTTTACCTTTTGCATATTCATAATTTACTAGCTATATTACAATCTGGGTATGATTCATGTTGGTTCATATCTGCACATTTAACTCTGTTTATAATCATCCATTTTGTGAGTGTGTGTTCTGTGTGGGCAGATTGAATCATCACTTCACAAATGTATACTATGAAGTTCATTTGTGTGGTTTTCTTTCTCTGTTAATTGTTTTCCCCAATTAAGTTGTTATTTAATTTTTCAGTTTAGTATCCATCCAATTGGCAATTTAGGGTTCATAGATGTTCTATATTTCCAATAGAGCCATCAAAAGGGGTCTGCACAATCTTGGACTGTATACTTGAGGTTCATATTTGGTATAGATTCCGCTAAGGGTGGGTCTGTGAAACTGAAGGAATGAACCGGAATTTATTCAATGTTCTGCTCTGAAACCAGAACCAAACCATTTAAATTCATAAAACCCTAAGTTTGTATTCGGTTCAGTGACCAGTTTTGATCTGAAACAGGTTTAAACCAGAAAGAGATCCGGTTACCAAGCGGTTCTTAACTTTGTATAGGCCTGTTTCTGGTTCCGTTATGTTTCATCCTTTGGTTTAGTTTGGTTTGGTTTGGTTAAAAACTGACAAACATATGTAGCTACTATAACATCCCTATAAATGGATAACATGGTTTGATCTGAAATGCAATCTAGAAGGATAAGAAAGTCGAAAAAGTAATACAATTGAAGGCATATAAGATTTATGATCTCGTGCTTGAGTAGGATTAACGGCTTTTAAACTACAATGTAACCATGATTAGCTTTGTCTTAGATCTCAGGCCTAATCTGTGCATATTCTTCTGATGTAGATTAACCTGCTGCCATCAGCTTCAACGCACTCGAAATCCACATTCACTCCAAAAGCTGTGAAAACACAATTATACGGTGCACATATTGGATGCAAGATTACAAATGAATGGAGTTTTATGGGAGGATCACGAGCCATTCTCATACCAAACCACCCGAGAGGCTTTAATCTGCAACGAAGGAGCTTATGGTTACACGCTTCATGTAAGTGTCTCTTGCTTGTTTTGAAATTAGTTACTTGCTAAATATACAAGATTTGTAATTGGTAACATAGTGTAGTTTGAAAGCCACAAGTTTAACTGGTTGTTTATTTCATAAAATGTGATAAAGTTACTGTTAGTGTAGGGTTCACAAGTCCACAATTAGCGGCAGATGCTTTTACGTTAGGAACTGCCGCTGTTCTTCCATTCTACACCCTCATGGTTGCAGCTCCAAAAGCAGAATTGGTAAAAGTTTGTAATGTTGTGCCACATACTTCGTTCTAAGTGGTTCAGTCTGGTTTGCTCTTGACTGAAATCTCAAAGCGGGTCAATCATTTTGCTTTAAGTTCTCTGGACCAAACCATAAGGTTTGGATGTTGGGAACTAAGTATGCAATTCCTAACACGACATAAAATAATCAGGTCTTGAGTTGTTACAATAATAATGTATATGCTGTGCAGACTAAAAAGTGTATGAGAAGTAGCATCCCATATGTCGTCCTCGGGGTATTATACTCCTACCTTCTTTTCCTCTCATGGACACCAGATACAATCCGATTAATGTTTGCAAGCAAATACTGGCTGCCAGAGGTATGGTTATACATCTGGTTACACACCGAATATTAATTCGTTTATATATATATATTATAACTTTACCCATGGGTTGTTTATTCACAGCTTCCTGGTATAGCTAAGATGTTTTCAAACGAGATGACTTTAGCCTCGGCTTGGATCCACTTACTAGCCGTGGACCTCTTTGCTGCAAGGTAGCTAGCTCACCACCATGTTTCTTGGTTGGCCAATTGACCATGGTTCGAACCGAATGCTAACCAGATGTGATTTGGATTACTGTAAACAGGCAGGTGTATCATGACGGGTTGGAGAACGAGATCGAGACCCGGCATTCGGTTTCTCTTTGCCTCTTGTTTTGTCCCATTGGAATACTCATTCATGCCATGACCAAGGCATTCATCAGCACATCTAGAGAATCAAAAAATGAGCTTCAATGATGTTTGTTAAGTTTTCCCAACTAAAACATTTAGGCAGGTTTTGGTATAATATGAGGATGATTCAGGCATTTGTTTATATTTAAAGCTAATTGGTTATGGTTTAGCATAAATAAAAACATGATGTATTGTGTACAATTTGCTCCGATAAATTAGTTAAAAGTTTGTGACCATGCCTTAGATTTTATGGGGTGAGTTAAGGAGCATCAACCTATTACGGAAAAATGTAATTTGAAAATTAAAACGAGGTATGCTTTCTTTTTTTTTTTTTCTAGAATTATAAAAATATTTATGGAAGAGTAAATTGTCATTTTCGTCCCTGAGATTTGATGCATTTTGTTATTTTCATTCAAAAACAAAAATTTTGTCCCCTGTGCATCCCTGACATTTAAAAAGCTTGTAATTTTTATCTAATTTTGTTAACTTCGTTTATTTACCTGTTAAGTAATCATCACGTGCACCACATATGGGGGCATTTATGTATTTTTACACCTAACCATGAAAAAAAAAACCTAAATAAGCATTGTTCAATTGCCCCGAACATTCAAACATTATTCGATTGTTTTTAATGCTCAAAGTTGATGCTCACTTAACGAGTAAAACAAACGGCGTTAACAGAAGTGAATGAAAATGTCAAGTTTTTAGAATATCAGGGACAGATGGTAAAAATAAAGTTTTTGAATGAAAACGACAAAAGGCACCAAACTTTAGGGACGAAAATAACACTTAACTCTTTATGGAATTTAAAATATAATATTTTTGACATGAAAGAGGAAGCTTGATTACGTAACATCGGTACATCGGTATATTGTGTCTAGGATTTAAACACTAAGGTGCGTTTTGTTTTTTTTAGATGTAAAATATCTGCACTCTGTAAAGCATATCTGTAACACCCTAGGCAAATCCCACATCGACCGTGTAGAGGAGAGATTCTCTGGCTCATAAGAAAAGTTTGGCCTCTAATATCACCAATGATTTTTGGACGTATTGGATGTAGATGAGAGAAAAACTCCATAGTTAAACGTGCTCAGGTGGTAACAGTCAAGGGAGGGATGACCTCCCTAGAAAGTTTTCATCCGGGCAACTAAAAACAAATCCGTAAGCTCCTCGTGGGCAAAGGGGATAATATTGGTAGTGTGTGAGGCCGGATGTTACAATATCTGCAGACAATCAGTAAAAAAATATTATTGATGATGACACTAAATTTAACTTTTTGTTAAATTCAAAATTTTAAAGGGGAGAAAAAAGTGACCAGATGTCGTCTGTTGGATTCATCTTTTGTTTAACGACTAATTGGATCACTGATGGTCCATTGGCTTACCCGATCATCTCCGCTACTCGAGTACGCAAGACCTCCCCTATTTATATTTTGGATTCACCTGACATATAAATTGATAAAGTTTCAAGTATAATACGTTTTAAGATAATCTGTTTAGAATTTTAGACAGATTTACATTATGGTATAATTCTACTTGACATTTTTTTAAGGAAACATGGATTTTAATAATAAAAACTATAGACCATCGAGCAATATTAATCTTAACTAACAATTTGATCTGTATTAATCCTAACTTTCGATTTTGTTACTAATAACGATCTCAGTCTAACTATTCGTTAACTCCATTAGTTTTTTATGACGTATCCCGTGATGTGGCTCGTGACGTGTCTCGTGAGATGGCGCGTGACGTGGCCTATAACATAGTTATAACTAAACATATAAATATATCACTCAATTCTTTTTAATTGCAACTATGTTATACGTCACGTCACGAGCCATATCACGTGATAAGTTATCAAAAACTAACGAATTAACAAACAGTTAGAGTGTTAGACTATGACTGTTATTGGTATTAAAATTAAACATTAAGATTAATACTGGTTAAATTATAACCAATAGTTGTAGCTTGAATTAATAAAATCTAATTTTCTTAAGAAAAAAAAAAGTCAGGCATATTGGTCCACAAATCCAGTTATGGAGTCCACTGCTTTACGGTAAAATTGGTTCAGTTTGAAACCGGATCAGTTTTGAGACCAAATTTTATCTGGGGTTGACTGGTTTCAACGTAAGAGGTTACGTACCCATTTCAACTTCAGTAGGGTTGGTTCCAAGTGAGTTCAGCCAAACTGGTTTTCATATAGGTTCCAATTCTAGGTTACAAACAGGTTCCAATTCTCAAACCTTTTTTTTCACCTCTAGTTAGACTTGTGCCCTGTTCTAGGCCTGGTTTTTGAGCTTTCCTCCGCCCAAAGCTTGGTTCAATAGATCTACCTCAAGCTCCCTCTCAATACTTCTCTTATATCTCTAGCATATGCATCATACCTAGATATTATATATTGCGGCATACAACTAATCGTTAGAAACCGTCAGAGGACGATCTCTGATGTTTCCTATGTTCATAGCTTGATGGAAGATGGAGCACTGACCCCTCCACCTTTTCTCATAGACAAACTAATTGGATTGATCTGGCAATATCGTTTTATTCAAAATCAACAATGGTATGCATACTAAGATTCAAGAAGACAAGATATATGAAGGCAAAGAAATGTCCAAACTATACATATATAACTGTGTCTCATAGAATTATTCAACTAGTAGTATCCATACCGTCAAGGGTTCGCCTTGACAAGTACCATGTAAGGTTCCTATCACTATAAGTACCAATATTCCATTATATGTATGACAAAGATTTAATGGTTTAGTCATGCCTTAAACTCATGGAAGAGTGTGGCATCGAGTGAGCATACCCTTCACATATCATGCCTTAGTCGTGTGTGCACTCCAATGAGATAACCAGGAGTGACCAAAAACTCAAATATTTAACACTTTTTCATGTGGGTCATGAATTACCAACACCACCAACTCATGCAAATCAGGTTCAAGGCTTCATGTGACAAGGGACAATGGAGATACACCAACCTAACCCCAGCATGCAGTAGGCCACACTCGATTCGTCCGACCCTCTTACATATACTAGATACACAATTAAACACGCATACTTTCAATCAACAGGTCATTGAATCATATGATACCCTAATATTTAGAAGTTAAAAAGAAACATAGCAAGGGAAGCTCATCTCCACATAGAATGCAAGTTCTACAACCAAAAACTGAGCATGATCTGAATATCTTGAGGTCAAATATTAAAATGCACCATAAAGTTGCAGCATCTCAAATGACAAACAAAACTGAAACAAATAAATAACAACTTCCTCACTTTAGGCCTCCGTGACTGGGTACTCAAACACGACATCTTTCCCACAAAGCTTCTTGTAAACCCCGGTAAAAGTCTCCAGCTTGTACTCGGTGTCGTTTCTTGCCTTAGGGTCCAAGAAAATCTACAACAAATGCATAAAAGTGTACTGAATGAAACATTCAAAACAAAAACTGTGTAAGACGTTTAAGGGTTTGGAAAATTTGTAGAAATTTACCTTGATGATTTTTGTACCATCAACTCTGTATCTGACCCGTTTTCCAACAATCTCAGCAGGATAGACGATATCCTCCAGAATGGCATCGTGCACAGCAGTCAGGGTACGGTTACGAGGCCTCTTGACTGCTGAACCTTTCTTAGGTGGTGGAAGCATCCTTCTGGTTGCTATAAGAACCACATCCTGCAAAAGATTTTAACCATTTTTCAGATATTTATAGATTAGTTATGCTTTGAAAGAAAGCTTGTGTAAAGAAATGTTTACCTTGCCACTGAACTTCTTCTCAAGCTCTCTCACAAGCTTGAGATGAATCTTGCGAAAAGCTTTCCTTAGTCTGTAGGGAACATGGATCACCACTGCCTTCCGGTTTGCAGAGACATCAATTTGGCTAAATTAAGAATAATCATACTTTAGAATCAACTATTAAAACCAAATAGATTAAAACGTGCATTCAAAAGCACACTCACGTGGCACTATTGATATAAAGATCCTTCAAGTCACTCTTAAGGTCCTGGTTTGCATTCTCCAAGTCAAACAATGCCTGCAGAAACACAGTTCAAAGTTAAAAAAAGAAAAAAACCTTAAGAGTATGATGATTGATTTTAGTTTAGAAAACAAATTACCTGAGCAACAGAATCCTCAAATTCGGTGGGTTCAACATCCTTGTCTTTGTGAATCTTCTTCCTTGAAGTATACATTTTGAGGAATCAAACTAAAAACAAACAAATCAAGATAAATGCTAAGCTTTAGATCAAATCCTTAGGAACACACATAAAGACTGCAAATGCAGATCAAGAATGAAAGACTTTATTAACATTTTGGCGGTCATAAGCACAAAATGTAACATCAAATAACAACTCTGGAATTATATAATGATTTCAACTGAAATGACAAAATAAGCATTTTGTTGTTCATGTAAATCTGAAAAAACAACATCAAATTGCTACAAACACAAACTAGTACCCCTCTTTTGATTTGCTAGAGGGATTTTTTACAAATACAACCTGTCAAGGCACCATTTATATCCGAAACCATATAAAAACAACTTTTTTTTAATTTAATGAAACATGAAACTCTAAAACTTCATGACTTATACAACAAACATCCGCATAAATCATCCAACAACTTATTTACGAAACAGTTCGTCGAAATCAACAACACCGAGTTCATAACAAATACAGATCAAATCTAGGTTCTAATCAAATGTAATGAAACAATTAACACAACTCTAAACAGGTAACAATCACAAACAACATCGATAATCCAAATTTCTACGACAATACACTAAAGATAAGTAAAAAACAATCAATCTACGAAACCATCTGTCAACAAGTTACAAAACTCAGTGTTATTGGCATAGATTTGAAGATAAATCGATAAAAAGTTGAAGAAGACGCACCTACAATGGAGAACTTCGGCTGCTGTAGATGAAGCCTCTGATGCTACGAATCGGCTGAGAGGAAGTGTGCGGAAACCCTAACTCTATTATAATGTTTGTTCACCAGCTATAAATTGGGCTTCCAACGATATGAATTGGGCTGGGTTTTTAACAGGTTTGAATCAGCCCAAATGCCCAATCTACTGGTTTGATTTTTTTTTTATCCTAAAGTTGCAATGTATAACAAAAGAGTATTTAAAATTTTAAAAAAATTAATATATTAACAGGAGTATCAGATATCATCGTTTTATCATAGTTTGATCTTCAATTATTAACCGGTTGGTATGTTAGTTCACACTTCAGTGTATGTAAAAAGGTTTATGTTATGACCTCGTCGGAAAAGTTATGATTGAAAATAAATCTGGTCGTGATTCTTGTATAAAAGATAAAACTTTATAGAATAATAAATAATTTTTAAGTTTCTATTAATTATATCATTTATACCTTGTTATTTTAATTAAGTTACTCAACTTTCAATAAGTATTTTAATATTATGTTTTTTTACCTAAACAGTATGTTAACATGCCTATGTGGCAATATTTTTCTCTTTTTTAAAAAAACTATTTGCTTATGTGGATTAAAATTAATTAATAACTAAAGATTATCAGTTACATATAGTTAGAATCATTTGAGAATTCATAAATACATTTAGAACTACGAGAGCTCCTATCAACACACAATATTTATAGAAATAAAAATGATTGAAATATAATATTTAGGTGTCTCTTTTAAAGTTCAAAAAGAAAACAATAAACAAATTTGTAATCTACATATGTGTAAGTCATATGTAGATTATACTATCTATACATGTAGCTAAATAATTAAAAATTTACAAAAATATGCAAACATTAGTTTCATAGGTTTCTATATTATTTTTATGATTTTTAATGTATATAAACATGCACAATTATACGTAAAAAGTACACGATTTAAAAATATGACCTGTTGATATTTGTTCTCGTAATTGTTAAGCTATTTACTACTTTTTAAATGAACGGAACCCTAATTAGATAATATAAGATGATTCAAAGGGACCAATAAATTTCGATTTAAATTAAAAAAACATAATTGTATATTATTATTTTCGATTTGAAACTATTAAATAATATACAAACTGGATTTTAATAATCCAAACTATTACTCATTGGACAATAATAATCCGTATTATTACTTTAACCGGTAACACTTTCAACTTTTACTTATATTACCAACAACAGTCCCGGTGACATAATTAACAAATATTTGCCATCGATTTGTATTTGTTTTAGGCTAATTTAGTTTGTATGTTTGTTCATATCGTTCATAATCATTATTGTGAACGAAATCATATGCAAATCAAATGTATATATTTGATAATTATGTTATTAGGATTGTTGTTGATAATAAAAGTAAAGTTGAGAATGTATTGGTCAAACTAATAGTATGAGTTATTATTAGTCAATAATTAATAGTTTGGATTATTTAAATCTAATTTGCCTAAATAATATAAGAAGATTAAAAAGCATATATCTTTATCCCAAAAATTAAAGGAAACTTAAAAGATACAAAAAATTAAAGGAAATTGATAAGTTTCTTTTGAATCTTCTTATATTATTAAACTAGGTTAAATACATGTGTCTTACATGGGTTGAAATATAAGAAGTATAAAATTAGGGTTGTTCACGAACCGAGCCCAACCGAGCGGACTTTTGCTTGTGCTTGGCTCGTTTCCAAACCGAACTGAGCCGTTCGGCCCGTTTACAACCGATCGGAAAATCGAACGAGCATTTTCGAGCGTTTAATTTTCGAGCGAGCGTCGAGAGAGCGCAAAATCAGCAACATTTCATTACATAATATTTTGTACAGCCCAACTATTTTGTGCGTCATACAAGATATACAACCCAACTATCTTGTGTGTCATACGATATATACTGTAGCGAATAAGGTTTAATGACTTAAAAATCAGCCACATTTCATTACTTAATATTTTCATGGATGACAATACGTTATGGCTAACGATGAAACTAAGGTTGTAGCCGTTAAGGCGGATAGCATATTTCAGATACTGATGACAGTGAGAGCGGGAGATGGTCGAAAAAATATCTCTTAACGGCTTAGGATTTTACTTTTATGTTTAATGTAGAATTCTTTATTAGGTTGATTGATAAAGTATGTATAAATATAATTATATATTTTATTTAATGGGTCAAATCTACTAGATTGCTACGTATAAACAATATATACATATTAATTCGAGCCGAACTGAACCGAGGGGACCTTTGCTCGTGCTTGGCTCGTTTACAACCGAGGAAAAATTCGAACGAGCATTTTTGGAGCAAATTCCGAACGAACGTCGAGCGAGCGTCGAGCTGTTTGAGCATCCCTATATACAATAGATTATCTATACGTATAAAACATGAGTGTACCTACTGTCCTACTTTATGAGGTAAGGGGCAAACCGCCCACCTAAAATTTTTTTTTCAATGTTATGTATATCTAAAAATTTCAACCGCCCCTCATAAAAATTTGCAATCCCCCCCCCCCTTTAAACTTTTGAGCTGAAGAAGAGCAATAATGTCGCAAACACATTGTCGAAAATTACAACGGGGTCGTAGTCCAACAAACCATATTTTCTCATAATCGGGGTCTATAACCGAGTAGATTAAGTCTCATTAACAATGATTAGTTATAAAATAAATTATATTTTAATAAAAGTAAGTCTCATTAAAATATTTTTAATAAAACATTTTATTTATTTCTAGAAATAATTTATTTTATAAATATAGTAGCATATGGACATCTATTAAGAAAAATCTTTGAAAAACAAAAAATTTCTTTTCCAAATTCTATAAATTTTGTTGTGGTGATCACATATGGACAACATAGGTAGAGCCTAGATAGAGATAATATGAACATGTTAGAAAATGATCATGTAACTTTTAGTCATTTTGATTTATTAAAGAAGATTAATAATATGTAATTAATTATTTTTAATTTATATCAGCAATTTTATCAACATCAACAAATATTAAAAAAAGGAAAAAGAAAATAATGACTAGTAGGAATGTTAACCTATTGTTTAGGTAAAACAAATCCTAGTATTAAAAAAATCATTAAGTGACCTAATTAGAAATATATATATACGTATATATATACGTATATATATATATACGTATCTATATATATATACGTATATATATACGTATATATATATACGTATATATATATACGTATATCTATATATACGTATATATACGTATATATATACGTATATATATACGTATATATATACGTATATATATATATATACGTATATATGTATATATACGTATATATATACGTATATATATATCTATATATGTGAGTGAACAAGTTTGAAATTTGATTAATTTGAATTTTTAAACAAGATTTGAATTGAAAAGATTCGTTAAATTCAAAGCACAAGAAAAAAAATCAATTTATTTTCAAAGTTAATACAACCTTTAAATATTCTAAAGTAAATTACATTTTTTGTTCTTATTTTTATAGCAAATTTCAGGTTTTGTCCTTTAACTAAAGAAATTACAGTAAACGTCCTTAATGATTAAATTTTGTAACAGTTTACGTCATTTTCCTCTAATGAACGTTAAATTTATCCGTTAAATCAGGTCACATGTCTTGCACACGAGGGTAGTTTGGTTTTTTGTCATTATTATTTAAAATAAAATATTAGATAATATATAACCCCAACCCAACCCACCCCACCCACCCACCCTCAAAAACACAATCACATTCACACACATACACATTTTCTCTTTACTTTCTCTCTCTACTCTCTCTCTCTCTCTCTCTCTCTCTCTACACACAAACCTTCATCAACCACCGTCGCTCGCCACCTCCATCATCGGGCCACCACCACAAATTACCTTCGTTCTCCACCATTATCGGCCACCACCACTCGCCACAACCACTTCGCCATGGCGAATCAGAATGAATATGGAGGTTGTGGTAGAGGAAGTCCGTGATGGAGTTGTAGATCTACAAAAACCATCGCATTGCAAGAGTTGCAGATCTATGGTGGTTATAGGGTGTTGGTTGTCGGGATGAAAAAGACGATGGTAGGTAGTTGAATCAGTGTATTTAGGGGCTTTATGTTGGTAGCAGTGGTGGGAGAGGTGGTTTTAGTGGTGGGTTTATGGTGGTAGAGGTGGTTTTGTTGGTGTCATTATGGTGGCAGAGGTGATGGTAGTTTTATAGTGGTAGAGGTGGTTTTGATGGTGGTTTTATGATGACATAGGTGGGTTTGGTGGTGACAAAGGTGGGTTTGGTGGTGGCAGAGATGGGTTTGGTGGTGGTCCTATGGCAGCGGAGGTGACTTTGACGGTGGTTGTAGCAGAGGATAGAGATGGTGTTTTTGGTTTTTAGTGGTGATGTTTTGTATAAAAAGAGAGTAGAGAGAGACACAGGAGAGAAAGAGAGAGAGAGAGAGAGAGAGAGAGAGAGAGAGAGAGTTAAGAGTTGAGGGTGGTAATGGGTGGGTAATTTAATTAATAATCTATTTTAATTAATAATGATAAAAAGACCAAACTACCCTCATGTGGAAGGCATGTGACCAGACTAACAGATAAAATTAACGCCCGTTAGAGGAAAGGACGTAAACTGTTACAAAACTTAATCATAAAGGACGTCTACAGTAATTTCATTAGTTTAAGGACGAAAACTGAAATTTGATATAAAGCTAAATGATGAAAAATATAATTTACTAAATATTCTGTTTCAAAGTAATCAAGATGAAGGACGAATTTTACGTACAAGACATTTTAACCGCTAAATAAGTACACTAGAAACAAACATAATTATAAAAAGTTTAAAATAACAAAACGACAAACTTTTGAGCTTTACGGTCACAATTTAGGGTGAAGTGTTGAAATAAGTTGGATATTTAGAAATCGAAATAGTGATTTAAATAATAGTAGAAAATTACATAAATATTTATGGAATCGAAAGTCACTATTTGGAAATTCGATATTAAATTTCGTATCGAATTCCGATTTGAATACCGATGATGTAAAACTTTACTTTGACCTTAGTCGAATTGAATTGTTGTTTTTTTTTAATTCCGATTTGAATACCGAGCACCCAACTTGATAATACATAGATGCATACACCAAAATTGAATCGAAGGAAGTTGAGTTACTAATAAGGTATCTGAGGAACAACACAGTGTAGAGAAATAATACACTCATTCTGCTCCACTCACACCCGAAAGAAAGCTAGCTCATCTCTCAGACTGGATCCAGTCGTAGAGACTGATTGATCGGTCACCAACCTGCAAGACCAAGAATTTGAAGAAAGATCTTTGCTTAGGCTTAAAATATCTCTACCTCTCAAAGTCACCACTCCTTCCTTCCCTTCCTTATCGGCATTAGCTGGGAGTCGCTGTCGTTGAAAGCTTTAAGGTCAAAGTAAAGTTTTACATGAACTTTTTCATATTGACAGGCCTATAAAGTACATGCAGTGATTCCATTCTTCTAATTGTCGATTTAGTAGTCGATAATGGACCCATCATATACTTTTATTAGGTTAAGAGTTAGGTTCTAAGGGATTTGGGGTTATAAGAAATTGGGTATGGTTAACGGGCTGTTGGATTTTAGTATGATGGACTTGTCACACATGCATTATGAGCTTTGAATAGAACTTTGGCAATTTGACGTTATAAAGTTTATTTTAATGAGATTTATACAATTTTTTTCAACTAATGGTGTGGTTTGTTGAAAAAAATCAATGTCAATTAAAATTCCGGACACTCTACATGAAACGCGAAAAAAATTGGTGTCGATTGACCTCAGTACCATTATGGTACCTACACCAATGACCAGAAGGTAACCCGCTCTTGGTTTTTAGTATAGTTGGGATTTTTATATGAACTTTGTTCATTTTAATGTAAAACATACTAGGGGGTATATTGTTTACTTCAAACCGAGTATATAGGTCAGACCAATCCGTTTTGCTGGATTTGGGAATGTCTAATATGTTTGTTCATTGGTATGCTTGGTTTTAAGAAACATGAGACGCTCCAAGGTGTTTGGTACCCAAAAGCCGAGGCACAAGTTGAGAGTTCATGTGTGTAAGGTGTTGCTTTTTGTGAGAATAATTAGCCTTAAAGATTTCATTAACAATCACAACAATATATACACGAATAGGCTCCACTATTCTAGGAGAAATATACTCTAACTAAAAATACAACATTGACTAAATCATAATTTTAAATAATTGAATTGTTTCCTTTATCGGTTGTTACCCCCTTCAAGCAAATCGGTGGTGGTCCGACACAAAGTAGATTTATGAAGCGTTCAAACAGAGGTCTAGGAAGACTCTTGGTGAAGATGTCGGCCACTTGGAGCTTGGTTGGTATGAATTTTGTTTGTAGACGACCATCGGATATTAACTCACGAATGAACTGACAGTCAATATCAATGTGTATGGTTCTCTTGTGTGCTACCAGATTTTGACTTAAGAAAATCGCACTTTTATTGTCACATAATAAGGTGGGTTTTGTAGATGGTAAGGCATGAAGCTCTTTGAGTAAATTTGACAGCCAAACAATTTCTGCAGCGGTGTTAGCCATAGCTCGGTATTCAGATTCACAGCTCGAGCGTGACACAGTGGGTTGTTTCTTTGCACTCCATGAAACCAAATTTCCGCCAAGGTAAACTGAGTAGCCATAAGTAGAGCGTCATGTTTCTATGCAGCGAGCCCAGTCAGCATCTGAATATCCTACAAGAACAGTGTTAGTAGGACTAGAAAATGTGAGACCATAAGATAGTGTTCCCTTAACATAACGAAGAATGCGTTTAACAAGTTGAAAGTGAGAGATGGTAGGATTGTGAAGGAATTGGCTAGCTTGGTTGACGACATATGAGAGATCTGTCCTAGTAATAGTAAGATATTGAAGGGCTCCCACTAGTGATCAGTACAAGGTGGGATCATGGAAGGGTGTGCCGGGAGTAGAGAAATAATCTGTGGAAGATAGAGGCGTGGCAACGGGTTTGGAGTCAAGAAGACCGGCTCTTGCAAGAATATCATATGCATACTTGGGTTTGACTGAGAAAGAGATCGGAGGGTGAATGAAGAACCTCGATACCAAGAAAGTAGCTTAATGGACCAAGGTCCTTGAGCTTGAACTCGGTGTTTAAAAGAGATGTGAATGTGTTGATGAGAGTTTCATTGTTACCGGTGACAATATCATCATCCACATAGACAAGAAGGTAAATGAGATTGGTATCCTTTTTGTAAACAAACAAGGAAGGATCGGCTCTGATGCAAACGAAACCGAGAGAAATAAGAAAAGTACTCAAGCGTTGAAACCAAGCACGTGGTGCTTGTTTTAGACCGTACAAGGCACGCTTGAGTCAACAAACATGGTGTGGGAAGTTTGAGTTGATAAAACCTGGTGGTTGTTCCATGTAAACGGTTTCGGTTAAGTTTCCGTTAAGAAAGGCGTTATTTACGTCAAGTTGACGAAGATGCCATTTAAAAATGGTGGCAAGACTTAAAACAACATGAACGGTGGAGGATTTGACAACGGGGCTGAAGGTGTGAGAGAAGTCTAAGCCGGGAATTTGCGTGAATTCTTGAGCGACAAGACGGGCTTTGTATCGATCAAAAGATCCATCGGCTTTGTATTTGATACGGTAGATCCACTTGGAACCAACAACATTTGAATATTGAGGTCGTGGGACAAGTTCCCATATATGATTACGATGGAGAGCATGAAGTTCATGATGCATAGCCTCAAGCCATTGTTTGTTTTTAGATGCAGTTTTATAGCTTTTAGGAATGGGGTTGGCAAGAAGCGCGTGATGAAGAGTGTGAGGGGAACAATCGGCTAAAGTGACAAAATGTTTGGGTTTAAAGATTCCCAATTTAGACCTTGTGGTCATCGGGTGAGAGGAGATGACGGGTTGAGGAGGAATCGATTGAGAAGCATCGGGATGAGGGGACGGTGGCTGAGTGTGGATAGGATGGTCCAGATGTTTGGTTTGGGCCTGGACAGGAGTATGGGTCGTGGAAGGAGATGGAGGGGAATGGGTTAATGTGGTGGTCTGGGCTGGAGAGTGTAAGGGAGTGGTATGGTCCTGTTGTTGTTGGGCCGTTTGAGGAGGAGAAGAAATTGGACAAGTGGGACAGTGGGTAGGGGTGGGAATGTTTGTTTGGATATGAGGTGTGGGAGGCGATAATGATGAAGTGGGTGAGGGTAAGGGGTCATCAAAATTTGAAAGAATAAGTGTGGCATCATTGGTTTGAGAAATGTTGCCACAAAAAGGAAAGGATTCTTCATCAAATTTTGCATGACGAGTGGTGTAGATATGAGATGTAGTGGGGTCAAGGCACCTATAACCTTTATAGCGAGGACTATAACCAAGAAAAATACATTCAATATTTCTAGGAAAAAGTTTATTTTTGGTATAGTCCCTAAGGTAAGGAAACACACGACACCCAAAATACGAAAGTTGGCATAGGATGGAGGATGTTTGAAAAGAAGTTCAAAAGGTGACTTGTTTTCGAGTAGAGGGGTGGGTAGTCGGTTTATTATGTAGGTTGCGGAGGTGAATGCATCAAGCCATAGGCTTGCTGGAGCATGGGCATTAAACATCATGGCTAGTCTCGTTTCGATGATGTGATGGTGTTTTCTTTCTGCTCTACCGTTTTGTTGCGGAGTATGGGGACAAGATAGCCGATGAAGAATGTCGTTTTGTTGGAAAAATTGTTGCCCTTGGTTATTAGTGAATTCCGTTCCTCCATCACTTTGAAATACTTTAATGGTGGTGGAGAATTGATTTTTGTACAAAGGTAGAAAATGCCACAAGTGTTTTGAAAAAATTGGATTTAACTTTTAATGTATAAAACCAAGTGAACCTAGAATAATCATCCATGAAAATGACATAATATCTATAACCATCGGTGGATATAATTGGTGCGGGACCCCAAAGATCGCAATGAATAAGATCAAGTACATGGGATGCTCGTTTGGAGTTTTCATTAAATGGTAAACGATGCGCTTTTGATAATTGACAAGATGAACAAAACATGTCCAAGTTTATTCAATAAAGAAATGACATCAAACGAGGCATGTCCTAATCAACTATGCCATTTATCAACCGAAGCACGTAAATGAGAAGCGAACAAAGTTGCGACAAGAGACTTGTGACCATGCGAGAGGACATAGAAACCGTTTTCGCAGGTTCCTTTAGCGATGACCTCTGCTGTTTTGCGGTCCTGAATACGAAAAGAGTCATTAGTAAAAATAACATAAACCGGAGAATCATTTGTAAGTTTGCTAATAGACAACAAGTTTCGTGTAAGATTTGGAACAACCAAGACATTTTTTAAAGGAATGGAATTAAAAAGATTGGTGTTTCCAATTCGAGACACAGGAAGAGTTTGACCATTACCAAAGGTCACAAAGTTTTTACCTGAGTCCGCATGAGAGTTATCTAAGCCGTGTTTGGTAGCTTGCATATGGGTGGTGGCTCCTAAGTCAGCGATCCAATCCGGTTGAGTAGAATTGATGTTGCATTGTGCTTGGAAGGCTTGTGCGAGATGAGCATCAAGAGGTGAAAAGACACCCGTTGGGCATAACCGGCAAGATCCGGACAAGCGGAGGCATAATGACCTTCTTTTCGGCAAAGCTGAAATGCGGGGGTCGTTTGTTGTATGTGGAACGGCCTCGTCTTGAGGAGGAGCCTCGAGATCTGCCACGAAATGATCGAGAAGTTGAGGAAGCACGAGATGACTGGGCCGAGAATGCAGCCTGTGGAGTTTGGTCTCCATGAAGATTTTTTTTGGAGAAAGATTTCGTGATTTTCGGCATGGGCTAACAAATCACGAAAGGCATGAGCCGGTTGTATTGTACGTTGAGCAGTGGAAAAGGTTTCATACGTGGTGCCAAGACCACAAAGGAACCAGTGTCGTTTGTCTTCTTCGGTGACGGGATGACCGATAGCGGCTAACTGGTCACACATGGATTTGAATTTGCGACCAAACTCCGATACAATGGAAGTATTTTTCTTGAGTTGACTGAGAGTGTCCCGTAAAGTATGCATCCGTTCAAGGGATTGATGACTGTATGCATTTTCGAGGGCCTTCCAGATCTGGTGAGCGTTGGAATGGCCAATGGTTTCAGCCATTGCCTCTTCAGTGAGAGACGAATGAATGAGGAGGATGGCACGTTGATCGGCCTGTTTCCATGCAAGATATTTGGGATTGGGGGAGGTTTGATCACCATTTGTAATGGTTTCGGATGGAGGGTCAGAGGAACCCTCGATGTGGTCAAGAAGATTGAGGTAGGAGAAAACAGGGTAGGCTTGATTTCTCCATGAGAGATAATTGGAGGAGGAAAGTTTGATGTTGATTAGTTGACAGAAGGAATGAAGGGGGAGGGTGTTGGGATCGACAGCCATGGAAGGGAAGGGAAGAGAAAAAAGGTAATTGAAGAATAAGAGGGATCGTAATTAGGCTGATACCATATGAGAATAATTAGCCTTAAAGATTTCATTATAACAATCACAACAATATATACACGAATAGGCTCCACTATTTTAGGAGAAATATAATCTAACTAAAAATACAACATTGACTAAATCATAATTTTAAATAATTGAATTGTTTCCTTTATCGGCTGTTACTTTTTGTAGACAATTTAAAATTTCTTTATCCCTCATTGTTTCAAGATTGCCTCGCGACTCATGCATGCTTTTCAAAAGCTAGTAAGAAACCACAAACCAAGTATTTGACTAGACAGAACTGTAAACCGTAAAACCTTTATTCTGTAAACTTAAAACCGTTATTATATAACTATTGTTGTGTATAAAATAGGCAGCAAATTACTATCAGGACAAAAAAATACATAGATGTACATAAACTAGTGTCCCATTATACATAGATGTACATAAATTAGTGTCCCATTCTTTTATCCTCATCATGTCAACTTGTCAAGGGTTCAAAAGCACCTTGCTATTCACTCCAGCTCTATATAACTGCAGCTCTGAATCAGTGCTAACACAAACCTCAGTTCCTGCAGGTACAAATAATGCAGCTCCTTCTGACACTTGATCTTCACGCAACGATGTCTGCATCGTCCCTTCTCCTGAAATAACCACAAAAACAGACGGGCCCGGAAGCCCAGGAAATACAACGGACGCACCTTGGTCAAGCACACATTTGTCAACCTCAAATTCCTCGAAAGGTGGTGTGTATCTTCTCACATATTGGTTTAGAGGTACGCCTTTTAAGATTTCAGGTAACCCCTGTTATCACATTACACCAAAACATAAAATCTAGTTTCAAATGAAACATTAATGCAGAAGTTTGTATTTTGTAGTGTTTTGCGGTTACCTGTTTATATGTGAGCATGGAACAGAGGATTTTAACATCCATGTATTTGGGAGTGAGCCCAGCACGGACCACGTTATCCGAAGTTGCCATGCACTCGATACACTCGCCATTTAAATATGCATGTGGCTCATTTGCTGCTATGTATAAACCATCACCTGGTTCGAGTTTCACAAGATTAAGTAGAAGGGCGGCTAACACCCCGACATCATTTGGGTACTGTTTTTCAAGCTTCAACACTAATTCTTCTTTAGTAGTTAACTGCCTTGTCTGAAAACGATAGAAACGAAACATCCATTTTGACAAATAATTTTTGTGCGTGATTTGTATTATATGATGAAAAGTGGCAAGGATATTGGTTATACCTCATTTTCCCTGGTTAGACGGTTAATTAGTTTGGTTAGTGCTTTAGAAATCGCCTCGCGGTCAGCTGACATGAGTTTAGTGAATATTGACCGAAGAAGACTTTCTTCTTTGAGCTCACCGTTGTGGTTGTTGACGGTTAAGATTTGGTCTGCACATGCATTGCCCACTACTTCTTTAATCTCAGGAACAGTTTCAAGCACAATATTAAGTTCCTACAATAAATCACAACCTTCTGAGTAATGTTTTAACACATCACACACATTTAATTATTCAGGCAAGTTGGGCGGTGGGTCAAAACAGGTTTTGGTCGAAACGGGTTGTTTGATACTAGTCAAAACAGGTTGGGTTGAACCATACATGTTTTATTCTATCTTTTTGTAAAGTTATTATTTGTGTTACATTTGAATACAAAATAATGCTTTTTAAATAGTAATCTAAACTTTCAAGATTATTTTAATATGTTTGGCCCCTTCCATCCATTTGACCCATTCAATCCACCTGAGCAGCTCCCTTTAAGCTACTTTTCTAAATTTGACCCATTATGGATAAACATAAACCATAATCCAAATCAACTCTTCCAGAAGTAAACTGGCTAAAATTTCCACCTCTGCTAACAAGTATTCAGAATGGTAACCTTATTAGCCTATGGTTCAATATAAAAACCGTGATATCAAGAACCATAATTCAGTCAAACCAACATCAAAAGCCAGAAAGAGAACAGGGGTATCAGAGAGTATTAATTTACCTCTGAGCTAATAAACCCACATAAGGCCTCAAACTCTGTTAACGCCAGAGCCATTTCGGGCTTGTGATTTGCATCTTTATACACATTCGGTTGCAATTTATGAAGGAGCCCCGCCAATTCCTTATCCGGATGGGCCTGTATTGACAATGACCTGCCCACAGAAAGGACCTGATACACAAACAAATGACCCAATTAAGTAATAAAAATCGGTTCAATGGTTGTAATAACGACAATTATTAGCAAAATTGGTATTATGTAAAGCTTGATTCACTAAATATTGCAATTGAAATTGATAAGGATGCACTGCAGATACATTGTTGAAATGACATCATAGTCAACAGGATTAAATTTGATCGCTCTTACACGTCACTAAAAGGTTTAAATTAAGCAAAGCAACCAAATATAGAAAGAGCAATTCTACACGTCTCGGTTAATAACGTAAGCAATCGATCAATCCTACACGCGTCCTAACCTGTAGATGATCTGTATCTCCCTAAATCTTATCACTTTTTTCAAATTCTCTCAACTTACATTTGGGAATTTCAAAATCATCAATAAGCTTATCGCATACCAATGCCACTTCCATTCTCCATCTTCTTAATCGAACAAATCATATCATAACCAATTGATTTCATCACATAAAACTTAGTCAATGATCATGCAAATCTGCAACACCATTTACACAAATCCTAATGCTACAATTACAGAATTACCAACAATTTCATAACAATTTATTAAAAGGTTCAAATTCATAAAAGAAACTTGACCAAATTACCTTAAGCAAGAACGGAAGATCATTCCCCCACTTATCCACAACAACATCACCCAAAACCTTAGGGTTTTGCAGAATCCACGTCTTCAAACTCAAATCATCAAACCCATCAACAAACGACGGTCCAGAGACATGGGTTCCAATCCAAAACTCGGCATAATGCTTCTTGTCGTCAATTTGAGCCCCGGAGTTGTTGTGAAACAGGGTGGCGACTCGTGAATCGTACCCAATTCGACCCCAATCGTAATTCTGAACGGAGCATTTGAGTTTGAGGAGGGGTGATTGGTGCTTCGGATCAGCGTTGTTAGAGTCCATGTGATGTGATGTGATGTGATGATGTTGAGATTGTGATGGTGGAGAATGAGGGGAGTATAACCGCTTTTTAAAGAGGAGTAGAGAGAGGGAAAAGTGAAACTAACATTACAAAGACGGTGGCATTTTCAAGTCATCGTTTTCTTGGGAACTACAAATTAAGAGATTTGCATTGAAAGACTCATCTACAACTTTGCACATTTTTACACAACTGGTCTTTTGGGTTTTGGATGATATCCAAAACCACCCCACATAGTTAGGAAACCGCCCGTTTTAAATCTACCAAATATTTAAATACATTTTGACACTAGCTTCTATCCTTACATTGATATTTATTTTTATGATTCTTTTAAATTATAGAAGGCCCTAAATATCAATTTCAATGTTAAATATTCTAACATATCTATTCAGAGTTGATATTTATCTAATAGATATAGTAAATTGTTCCTGTCATTATCAGAAACCAAAGACCTACATATAACAACTACAAACATGAAGGGTGGTTTGTGCAGTTTGGGATAACCTCAAGGGTGGCATTGCTTGTGACCATAAATTCACCGGCGGGTCGGTGGTGGTGGCATATTCTAACGCCGTAAGCGGTTGCAACTGGAACAGACCGTTGGGCCCACGTTATGGCAACTGAATGCGATTGGGCCTACTCTAGGCCCACTTGGATGCCACATTTTCACTAGTGGTTTTGTGATCGGATTACGTGCTTCCGTGGCGCTTTTTGGTTAACTTCTAAATATCTCACGCGTTTATTTATTCTTTTTTAAATCATCCACGACAAAAATTCTTCATGGTTAGCTACCTAGTCACACAAATTCATTTTCTTTCATGAAGTTAAAATTTTCATTTAGGTGTATCAAAATGTTGTAATTTTTATGAACTATATTTCTTAAAAATAAATGATTTGAATCTATACTATATAATTTAAAAAAAAAGTTTTGAGGAACATGTGCCGACTTCTAATAAAGCCTAAACTTTTGTTAATTGCATCTCTGTCCTATTAAATAAAAATAATATTAAATAAAAAACTAAATGTCTAAAATATGAATTTTTTTATTCTAATGAGTTATTAAAACATACTAAATTATAATATATCTAATTTTAAAATATCATTTTATAATTCTTGATTTTTATTATTTGTTATTTAATCTCTTAAAAGTTTTAGTATTTATTATGTCATTATGGCTAATGACATGTTATATACAAAATATTAATAAAGCCTAAGATTTTAAATTTTTCTACCCATATAATACACAGGTTTGTAACCTAATAGAACATATATGAAGAACTAATTACCATTTATTGATTGTTTTTTATTACACTTAAAGTGAACAGTTATAAAAACTGATTATTTTTGGGTTTAATATTTTTTCTTTAATATTACCTCTATTTCAAGTTAAATTTAAAAGAAATAGAGTTAATTTCAATTTTGCTCTCTAAGGTTTGACTAAAGTAACTATTTTCCTCTAAAGTAAAATTGAACTTAACTGAAAGAAATATTACTAGTTTTCAAAGAACTTTACATTTAAAAGACAATTTTGCAAGATTGGATAATCTAACGAAAGTCGAATGACTTTATTAGAAAATAATAAGTTGAGTGATTTTATTGTAACAGTCAGAAAATTTGAATAGTATTACGTGAACTTTTCTTTATTCTAAAACTAATTATTATCATAAAAATGTATATCTTTTTAGCGATGTGATTATTGATTGAATGTGAACGTTAATATTATTAGTACTTACATAGTTTATTTAGGGGACATTTTAAGGAATAAGTTATGTATTTTTTTTTCAATAGAAGATTGTTGATCTTAGTCATGCATATTAAAGAATGTTTTTAGATGGTGTTGTTAAAAAAGAGTCATATATATTGATTATGAGCAGAGAAATGGATTATAATGCAAAAAAAAAAAGAAAAAAAGAAAAAAAGCCTTAGTAATTTGGGAATAAATGAAAGTTATTTTGAACCAAAAGGAATTAAGGAAGCATTTTCTTTCTTTAGTTCATAATTTCGAATGTTTCATAGGCGGACATAAACAAATCAATATTAAAAATTGATAGATTAAAAAAATATAAGGTTTTGACCTTTTTTATAAAGTGTTATTAGATCCTTTTTGAAATCATACGTGAGTTCATTTGAGGGTATAGTTATTCAAAAATAATTGGAATAATTCTTAGTATTCGATACAAAATATGGGAATAGATTAAAATAGTCAGAGATGTATGATTATAATCACGTGAAAATGAAGATGCATGTGTATTCACATATGAATTGAGTGTTCCGACGATTAATTGCATCCAAAATTTTATTTTAATGATATGGTATAACCTATACCACCGTGTGTCAGTATGTCACAACATATTTAAAATATAAATAACAATCATCTGCAGAAATAAAAATGTTATATACTATTAACTATTGTATTTGAGTATTTAACAAAAGTATTTGAAGGAGGAAGAAGTAAGTTATTTTAGGATCATCAGTGTTATTCTAGTATTAAATTTGTATAATTAGATAATACATTTAGATGCAATGTAAAGAGCACTCACCTTAGCTTTGATAGTCAAGTGGATGAAGCCCACTAGAAAACTTTTGGTGCCACGCCCTGCCGTTGTTCAAGAGGCAAAGCCCGTAGTGGTTATTGAGCGAGCTGGTTAATACAAACAAATTTTGCTTTGACATGTGTGTTATACACTTGAAGTTATTTCAAGATTACTTGATTGATATCAAGTTGCATAAATTTTTTGATCTAGTTACTTATACTTTAGTATGTAATATTATTAATCGCTAGAAACTATAATTTATAGCAAATTTGGTCTTTCGGTAGTAAATAATGTATCCTTACAAAAATGATCATGAATAACAAAAATAATCATCAGTAGCAACTTGGCTACCATAGCAATTTTAATTACTCATAATAACAAAAGTACTACTAACCATTATTAATGGTCAAGAGTACATTTCATTTATTATTGGTTATTGCATTAGTAGTAATTTTGTTACTATTGATGTTTTATAGGTATGTAGTAACTTAGTTGTTACTTACGTTATTAGTATTGATGTAACTGTCAATGGTTAACGGTTATGACTGTTATAATCGATAATTATTATGTCTTTTTATGAAATGGTTTAACATTTTACTGCAATGGTTCAACCACTTTAGAAAAGTCGGATTAGGTTAGCTTTTGGTATGAAAATCTTTTATTAGATTTCATTTTCGTCCTTGAACTATCTTAGAATTACCTAATTGAGTATTCGTAGATACCAACAAAATAATTCAATTTGAAGGTGTTTACATGATTATTTTTAATACTTACATTATCATGAATTTAAAAACCTAAGGTACAGACACATGTCTATTTGTCATTTGTCGTCAAGGGTAAAGACGAAGCTCCCATTTCTTCGTCTTTAACAAAGAGAAACAATACACAAGGACATAAAATGGCTTTCACACCGCCCGTCCATGAGCATTCCATTGCAAGTGCTGTAAAATTATTTCATGGCAACACACACGAATAAGAATCACAAGCCATATAGAAAGACCTTCTAAAACATAATCAGGAACAAATGCAATGCTGTGTGAAAAGAATATAAACATAAAGCTCGATTGTCTCGTCAATTGCTCGAATATTTTATGTATGGCATCTTTGATATCTAGCATCTTGGTTTTGTTGTTACATGCCCAAATGTATAAATCATAAAATTTGCTTTAAAATTTCCGTTTTCTATGTCTCTTCAATTTGATTTTTTTCGTGAGACTAATACTAACATACAAGCCGTTGAAACCAAATCTTATAAATTTTAAAAAATCTTGTCGCAACGCGCAAGTTTTCCCTATTAGTTGTTATTATAATCATTTTTAACGGCAATGACAATTTGGGCTTAGTGGCATGCCTTTTCTAGTCCAGGTATGTCCATACCTCAAACGGGATTTTCAATCGTTAGTTTGACGCTCAAAGATGACGCCAACTTGTTCAAGGAGGAAACCGAGTCGCTGTTATAATCCTTCGATACCTGGAGAGCTCATTAGCAACCCCTATTAATAACTGCAAGATTTTTGTATTGAAGTAATTTGAACTTGTGACCTTAAGATTATGGAGCTCTTATCCACACTGGCTAGTGTTAGTAGATCCAATTATAACATGCATATCAAATTACACTTACCTTCTACAATGAAGCAGCATTCTAATGATTCGATGAATGTAATTGTTAATTAAGTTGAGAAATAAAACAATAATATTATTGAACCTGAATCGTATATCTCATATGTAAAACATACTAATATTTCATAAAAACTCACGACTCTTTTAATATTATTAAAAAAAAAAAAAAAAACACAAATATACTTAATACAATATCACCTTTTATACCGTAGATGACTTGATCATCAAGTCTTCTCGTCATAGCTCCTAACTAAATAACAAGTAAAATTGTATCAAATAAAATCAAATCTTCCAAGTTAATATAGAACACATCACACACGATTGATGCAGTGTCTAATGTTACATCATCCATGCTCCTTGTGGAAGACAAGTAAACATCATCCTAATTTGATTAATGATGCTTGTTTTCAATGTGTTACATTTTATCATGCAATTAGCATTTTACTGCCTCCACTATGCAATCTTGAGATGCTTGAGATGGAATTTGGAAGCAAAAAAAGTGAAACGAAGATGCAGGGGTGTAAAATAAGACTCTGGCATATTTTACTGCCTCCACTATGCAATCTTGCTTAGTTTACCTCGTAGACAGTAGAGGAGCCGTAAATTAGGGCGTATCTTACCACCGCGGATGTATTTTTTGGCCCGTGAGCGCTTTCAGCTGGTGTTTTTTGTTTTTGATTGAATTACAGTGTTCTTCCAGGGGGATTTTGTCCATCGTTCACCATTGGAGGCTAAAAGACATCAAGGGATGAAGGAAACTCATTAAAAAGTGTTCCATCGTCAAGATTTCTATAATCTCTATCGAAATCGCAATATTTCATCATCAAACATGATTATGTGTGGCTAAAACCCTTGTGACCACGACTATGGGCTAGGGTTTGTATGCCATTTAGTTCAATTTGAGTTGTTTATTAATGTTGGACATGAATACATAGTGTTTGTTAGAGATCTGCGACATTTACTAGGCTTTAAGTGTTATTTCTTGTCTTGGTTGTTTAGACATTGTTTGCTAAATCTCGTCACGTACTTTGAATTAGTCGGTCTTTAACCGTTAAATGACAAGGTATATGATTCATTGTTATGTTAACATGTGTGTATTTGATGGTGATCATCTTGTGGTGTCTAATTACTACGGTGTTTGATCGTTGTAAGCTTAGGTACATAATCATTGGTCTTCTAAAACGCAATTGACATATGATTTCACGATGTTATTTCTATATCATCTTTCATGCCGATTGATAAACTCAAATTCAAATCTTCAAGATATTTTGCAATCAAGTGAAATCTTACACCAACCACTAGCTCCTCGTGGGTTCGATATCCTATTTGCCATTACTAATCTAGGGTATTTAGGATTTATTTTTTTTATCTTCAAATGCATATATATATATATATAACTCTTTAAATAAAAAAATTATGTCCTAAATACAACAGATCTTAAATAAAAAAATTCCCACATTAGACGTCTTAAATTTAAGTGAAATATTAATTTTGTTCACCTCAAATGTATTATATATTTTTATAGTAGTATAAATATAGAAATATGGTGTGACCATCAGGTTTTTTTTATTAAAATACACAATGCAAAAGCCAAAAGGTGTTTCTGAAAATTAATTAAGAATATTTATAATTGAATGCATATATATATTATTAGTATTTAATTTTAGATTCACTTTATAAAAGATTAGTTTTGTCTTTTATATTTTATGTCTTAAGATAATACACAAGAAACATATAAGTTATAATAAAACAGATATTGTATGTATTTAGTGTTACGAACATCTTTATTAAAATGTACACTAACATAATTTAAAAATGAAATGATAATTTATGTTAATTGTTATATCAGAAACATGTAAAAAATTAAATAAAAAAAGAAACAAATTAAAATCTTGTGTAAGATTTTGAATATATCAATAATCGTTGTTTAAAATCAGTCTTGTATTTTGGAAATAGTCTTCCCTTGGGAATATAATCTTTTTTCCAAGGTAAATTGTGGGCTTGATTTTGGAAAGTCAGATGATGGTATTACTTAAAATAATAAATATATATAGAAACAGCTCATACATGTTAGCACGCCAAATGAGTGATAACGTGGTCGAATTAGTTTCATAAAAACAATTTTATAGAACTTTGTTAACGTAAGGTTTTAATAAGACTCTGCCTAGTGGTACTCTTAAATACGGTTGGAGTTTAGGTGTAAGATTATTTATAATTAGTTTTTCTCTAATCATTCACAACCCTAATTTTTAATAAAAATATAAAAAGTTGTGTATTATTTGACTCTTACTGAGATTTGTCATCTAAATCTGTAGCCTCTAAACTTTTAGGAAAGTTATAGTACTTTATCTTATTTATATGGTCACTATTCAACTTCATATATGATTTTTCATATATTATGTTGATTATAAGTGCCAAAAAGGAAAAAAGTAATTAAAAAATAAACAAAAAAGTATTATTTATTTAAAATAGGGAAATATATTAAAACATAGACAATGAGACAAGGAAGGTTTTGAAAAATATGGAAGAAATTAGAAAATGATGGTTTTTAGTTAGAATATAAGGATGACATGGTAACCTACTATGGATGCTTTAAAAGCCTCAACAAAGGATTGAGTCTTGGTGTTAATCCTAAAAAAAGATGGTGTTGTTCAAACAAAAGAAGAATAAAAGTATTATGACAAATCAAACTTGCTAATAGATGCATGATTGGGCACATATGATCCGGAAACACAACTAAGACCATTCATAATTGTTTCTTTTCACATTATCATTTTTCAGTCCAACTAATGAAAGATTCATATATCACTTCTTTCATTCAATATAGTGGTTTCATTTCAATTTACTATCTTTCTCTTACTTTTACTATGCCATCATTCGCTCAAAAAGTGAAGCGGCGATTGGGTGTCATCAGCATGTCGCAAGCACGAAAGGGTATTACACAGCCTAATTATCAGACCTTAATGGTCTGGAAACATGATCTATAACCGACCTCTAAGATCTGGAATTATAGCACTTCATCGAACCCTTGTGATCTCAAACATACACCTAGGCGGATCAACCATACGCATAATATTTCTTATGACAGATACATCATAGTTGGCGTATGATGAAGTACTAAGAGCACCAAAATTGTCTCGGTTTTAGGTCTTTCTTGGGCTCGCACAGATGAGAGAGGGAGGAGATGTCGTTAATGTAGATGATAGAGGAAGGAGAGACGTTTGTGTCAAAGAATACTCTTAGACATGTTCTATAAGAGGAGGCGAAGAGAGAGAGGAGATAAAAGTAATCATTCTTTAAGTATTATACTTATACATCTATAGTCATGTCAGATATAAATTACGCATGTAGCCATAAGTTATCAACATCATGGTCGTGTGGGTCATAATCTTACTATATTTCATTAAATTGCATCTAATGTCGTACTTGAAATACATTGGAGAATTCATATGTGAAAAAGAAATTCGGTATCGTCTTTGGCTTGCATACTCAAATTTTAACGATAAAAATTAAAAAATTCAACATAGTTCATGTTAGAAAACTAACACCTAAAAATTCAGGTTAATACCCGACCTCGTCTTAGTCAAAATCTTGCATATCCTACATGAATTACATTTACTTAAATCATTTCGTATTTAGCAAAGTCCATACATAACATTAAATGCATCGTTAATTCGACGTAATTATCAGGTTACACGCAGTACAACCGACACATACGAATGTTAGTGATAATACATATATATGTATTAATAAATATTTTAAAGTGTCATAAAATATTTAGGAACCTATAATACATACGTGAAAATATTTGAAATCAATCAGATACTTTAACTAGTAAATTGATATTTTACCCGATATAAATCACTCTAACACGACTATCAAATACATGACTTGCTGTTATTGAACCATCAATACTAAAACATATGAACTTTTAATATGTCATCATATTGTTTATATATATTTCAAAGTAAAAGACAAAGCTATAAAAATATGTGTTGATAACCACAACAAACACCATCCAACCCATCTAATTTCAGAATCCTTATGAAATCTTCAACCTATCTTATTTACCTTGCAACTTTTGAAGTTTACGCTTTTGGTTTAACAACAAGAAGTTCAAGATGCACAACAAACAACAATCATTTACCAATTTTGTGACGAAGAAGTGCATCAAAATCTTAAGTCAAATTCATATTTTTTGAGCTTTTAGGTATATTATAATGTAAAGTTTTTTAATTTAAAATGATTACTTTTAATTCAAATGTTATGGTATTTTATTTCTGATCCAATAAAAATATTTTATAATATTTTTATTTAGTAAAGAAAGGATACCAATAGTGAAGTGAAGTGTATTTTCTTGGTTGAGAATGCAAGTGAAAAAAGGGTGGCTTATGACGTGGTGCGGACATAACACAAACTAAATGATAGGAGGGAACCTATTCAAACTCATTTCAGTTAATAATCTAGTTAACTTTAGTCAAGTTAAAAACTAACAAACCTGATAATTCATAGAAGAGGGACAAGTTATAAGTTGTTTGTAACAAACCTTTTAAACATATAATATAAGAGATTATCATTCTACAAATAGTTCTACGAATGCTAATGGTGGTGGGGGCACATGCGCTGTGAGCCTACGGCAGGGGCCGGAACCGCGAGGCAACACTGCCGCCGGTTCCCCACGTCGCGTTTCTTTACGCCAAATGACATTCACTCACCGAAACCACCCATAAAAAGTGGGGTTTGACCATTTGCAAACGGGCATATTTTTGGACCGTTGGACCCACCCCCCCACCCCCAACGGCTAATTGCCAAATTTAATAAAATAAAATTTTTACCTTAAATACTAACCTAAACTCATAAAATTTACCTCATTCTCAAAATTTATCATCTTCTCTTACACAAATTTATATATACTTTCAAAAAAATGGATCCCACCAAAAAATCTTCAAACTCCTGAGCTCAAACCTCCTAAATATATAAACCGAATATGTGTTCGGGTCCAAGTGAACCATCACCTTCTAGCCAACCGTTCGACCCATCACCACCGGATACAACCGATTGGCTTCAAAATCCTTACGAAACCCAACCATCGGTCTACTGCCTAATTATGCCCACTTTCAAAAACCCATCATAATTTCGTATTATAATAATATCCTAACTTTTCAAAACCTACCTCAACACGTACAAGAAAAAGAAGAAGAAAAAAGAATTCTTCGATAATCTTCAAGTTTACGAAAGCAAAGATGAAGATATTCATGTCGAAGAAACACCCCCACCGAGATTTAAGTCGAAAGAAAAATTGACAACCTGGGCTGCTAACAAGGCTTGCTATGAAAATGAAGATGAGACATTAGCAAAGGGTTGAATATATGTATCCGAATACCCTATAATTGGAGATCACCAAAAAAAGTGACTCGTTTTGGAAGAAGATATTTCAACACTTCACCACCACTTTTGGTTTGACTAATCGAAGCGTTAATCAACTAAATTCAAAGAGGGGGAGAATGAACCATGCGATGAGTCGTTTTAACGGAATATATATCCAAATGGTAAATTTATTACTTTTACATTTATATATTTATATTTTATATTTATAATTTGATTTTTTTTATGATAAATTTTTTTGTCTATAAAAATGTAGAAACATCGTTGGTCTAGTGGGAAGGATATCGTTTTAAAAATCTTAAGCGAATACAAGAAAATTACGAGAAAAAAAGGCTTTACGAGCATCAAGGCTTGGAGAGTGGTAAGAAACCACACCAAATGGGAGGCGGTCGAGGTTATGAATCCAAAGTTTAGTACTAAAAAAAAGAGGACTAAAACTTCAGAATCAGACCAATATGTAAGCTCTAATGAGCTGGTTTCAAGCCCTCTCCCATCCTAAACGAGAAAACCACGCTGACCGAGCTAAGGCGCAAAGGCAAAACGACAGGGGAGTCTTCTTCAAGCGAAACAACGTTGACTGAGGCCATTAGCGAGTACAAAACGATGCGTGGAAAAGAAATGGAGGAAAAAAGAGAACAATAATCGCTTCGCATGAAAGTAACTGAATCTAAATTGACCTTACTTTACTTACACTGAGAAACGCTTGGCATTAACGATGGTGTAGCATCATGTGACATTGTTTGATTGGTGCGTGTTCGGTGTAGTGGTTTTAAATGGTTGTGAGTGAAGAGTAAAATCATTACTGTTATTTGTATATATAAAGGAATCATTGTTCAACCTTTATAAATTGTTTAATATTTTAAAATAATTATTAGTAAAGAAAATAATAAAGATAATGATAAAAAATAAAAAAATTATTTATTAGAAAGAAAAGAAATAATTTTTAATGTAATCGTATAAACAGTATCTTAACTTGTGAGGGTTTGATACAAACAAACCATAAACAGTAGGGGCTAAAGGAGTGTTGCCTATAACGAAAAAAACCAAATATTTTGTGAAGCATAAAACAATTCTACGAATGATCAAGGACTTAATTTAGCAATAACTCATCATCTTCTTCAATCGAGTTAGGGTTTTGTCACCGTAAACCCTCCGTCAATCGGCACCGGAGATCCTCCGCCGGTGAACAATGGCGGACGCCGTTTGCAGAGTCTACGCGACGGAGCACTAGAAGGCGAGCACGCAACGTCTCTCACCATCAACGATTCTGTTGACTCACCATTTGGTCCCATCGTCTTCGATTACATTTTTAGTCTGCTATCGTCCTTCGTTTCTCGGAAAGTCTCAGTCAAAGTAGTTTTTCACTTTTTTGCTTCTAATCGGTATGGATTTTGCTTTCTAATGTGATTGAACTCGAGGAGTTGTATACGTGCTTTTGAAATTAATCATTTCGAGTTTCAGAGGTATTGTGCTCGTGGCTTACTCTAGGAGTCCTTCGTTGACAGCTGAATTGCTTAAAAACAGAGGAACTGATACCTCCAAATCGCATCAATGGTCAGCATATTATTGTTTTACAGTTTGCTAAAATAAATGATCGTTTCATGTCCAATGATCATCATTATGAGGAATAGCTGAAATTAACCAACAGTATTTGATATGATGGAGTTGTAATCACATAATAAGAAAGAAGTTGTTTATTTTGTTGATAAAATGGCGTCACTAACATAAACAGATCATGGATGGAAATTTTGTGACAGGTTGAGGGTTTGGATTGTTTACCGATCCTCTGGGCTGGAAAGAACGGCTTAAGGATCGTGGAGTCATTAAAACTCCATTAACAGAAGCATCACCTGATGTTAGTTTATGCAAAGATGTTAGAAACTTGAATGATTTGTTCTCTCAGATTCTTGCATTAGGAAAAGGTAGTTATAATGTAGCGAGTTGTCATGTGTTTCTTGAATATACATTCATTCCCGTGATTATTATTCGTTTGCAGGACTTGTTGGTGATGGGAAAAATCGGTTCTCAATTGCCATTGATTCGGTAATCCACCTTTTTTATTATTTACAAATACTATATCATCGCATTTAGTGTATATGGAATATTATTGCATCCTAGTTTGAGAAATAATAGGTCAACAAGCCATTCAACAAGCCATTTATGACTAGACTATGTTGTATACTTGTATGTATGATTAATTTCATATGGTTTATTGGTGGTTCAATATTGTTTTTGGGTTTTTAATACTTTGTTCAGTTAAGCGAGATGATAAGACACACTTCCTTGTCCTCGGTTGTTGTCTTATTAGCAATCTTCGGAGCCATGGTATGTTTATATCATTTTGTTTTTCTTGTTCGTAAGTTGTTATTTGAGGAAACTTATGTTAATACCGGAACATTGGATCTTGCAGCACAAGTATCTAGTATCTTTTGGGCTGCTGCATTCTGATCTCCATGACATGAAAACTGCTGCTGCTTTTGACTACATGTCTTCAATGTGGCTAATGTAAAGCCACTCACTACAGAGAACATCGATAACTTTTCTTTGCTTGAACAAAATTACAAAAGAGGGCAACTTCATGCATCTCTCAAGCGAAGAAATGGTCGGGTTTAGGGTTATGGTACGTCCCTCTTTCTCTCTTAACACACACACACACACACACACACACACACACACCACACACACACACACACACACACACATACTTGATTCCTAAAGGGCTTGATTTTTTCAGCGTGAAGAGTTCTACATTGACAACTACCTTATCAAGTTCACTTCAATGGCAGCCGGGGAGAATGCAATTGCACAGAGTCTTGTCCCTAAGGTTAGTTTCTGTTACTATACAATTCATTCTTTTTTGAGTTATTTCTATAATTTCTTTAAATGATTTTGGTATAATTTATATTATATGTTTTTCGCAGGTGCAATTCAATCTGCAACTGTCAGATAAAGAAAAAAGTGATAGAGCAAAAGTTGTACTTCCATTTGAAACACCAAGGTATAAGTTTACATCATGTTTTCCAACAACATTGAAAGCTTAAACTGCTGCAAATACATCGTCTGTTGTTTTTCGTCGTTTCTGATCCTTGTTAACTTTCTTTGTTTCAGAAACAGATAAATCAGTTCAGATATATGATGGCCGTAAATCAGGCACACATGAATCAAATGGGTGCCGTTGAGAAAAAAAAACAGGAGGATTCTGGCAGGGGAGAGATAATATATTTTCGTGATTCAGACGATGAGATGCCTGATTCTGATGAGGACCCAGATGATGATTTGGATATATAACTGAATACATGTAATGTTACACTGGGCAAATGAAACTATCATGTTTTTTATTTGATCATTGGGCTTAAAACCTCTATAGAAGGCGTGACGCGAAGGTGCTAGCCTCACTTACCTGAGACGTTAAATACTCGGAAAATGCTTATATACCAACTCTAGCTAGTGAAAACAAAAGAAAAACTTAAGGACATAATGAAACAGAAGAAAAATAGAAATGACGTTTTGTTATTGCTTCAGTCGTCTCATGCCATGGGCTATATGTGGCAAACGGGCAATCATGATTTAGGTGCTGTTTGTTTTTTTTACAGGAAAATATCTGCAGTTTGCGGATCACATCTGCAGACATCTGCGGCCGAAGAGGCGGACCAAACCTCTGCAGTCTGCAAAAATAAAACTGTCTGTTTTTTAACGTTTGTAAACTGATAAATAAATTGACCTTTAAATAAATTGAAATTTAAATATAATATAAATTAAATACACAGGAGAAGCTGTCCTTTGTCTTTCTTCCCAAAAGTGTTCTATTATTATGCATCCACACCTTAAAAGATCCCTCTTTGATCCCAACTTCATTGCAGAAATCTGCAACTTCTTATCATCACATCGTTGCATCTTCCACCCAACTTTCTCTGCAAAAGATACATTTTTCCTTTTGATCTTGACTGATGGATTCGTTTGAATCTCTTTCTGCCACTTGGGTTTTCAATAGCGTCGCTACCATATCTCTGGCAAACGACAGAAGCACATGCGGCGGGATACGCGTGCACGTCGTCGTTCACCGCCTCCAGCGGTGGAAGTTGCGGGTGGCCGTCGCAGGCGCGCATTTAGCGAGGTGGGCTCGGCGGCGGTGGCGGTTAACGACGCATGAAGATGATGACGATGATGATAGGATGATTTGGACTTTGAAGCTCTTCGATGGTGACAGTGAGTGGGAAGAGAAACTAGAATGGATGTAGAAGAGGTTGGAAGATGTTAGAAGATGTGGGGTGGGTCTTCTCCAAAAAGAGGACGGGAAGACATTTTTTAATGAAATGTCTTTCGAAAAACAAAAGTCTGCAACCTTAAATGTCTGTCCGTCCTCTTCTTGGTGTAGAAAAAAAAGCCCAAGAAGCTCTTCTGAAAAAAACAAACACCACTCAATCATTCATAATTGGGTTTTTTTAGGTAAAAAGATCCATGTAGGTTCATCTAGACTTATGATCTAGGTGACTCATATTTACAACGGGTTAAAATGGATCTCTCTTATATGACTTGTTAACTTAGAATAGATTCAAAGAACGAGCTAGCACCTCCTTTGTTTTGTCGCTACCTCACCACCACTGCCGACGCAACCACCCTTGCAGCCCGCAACCACAATCGCTGCCTTCTCAACCACTAATGTCACCATTCATAGCTACCGCTGCTGACAACACCATTGATACCACCCATTGATTGCTGCTGCATCCACCTGCACATCACCACTGTCTGCCACACCAACGCTTCACCTCCTTTGACCCTACAGTAACACTTTGCCGTCAAACCATCCCTCATTTGTTGCCACCGTTCCCGCTGGTGCCTCTTGCGCGGAAGCCAATGACGCCGTTAACACTCGTCACACAAGCTAAAAATAATATAGTACGTGAACTGATACTTTTTTCTAAAAATAACTATTTTTAACTCATTTGCATTTTAGTCCGAACTTATTTTGACAAATACGTTTTTACCTGACTTAGAACTCATCTCGCCCAAACTCGTTTCAATGCCTGGCTTACCTATGGCGCTCCATTAAAATCAGTGACAGCAAACTCAGTGTTGGTAGGCATTCTCATATATTCCATCATTCGTTCGGGTTAGTTGTGTGCTAAAATGGGCAAAATCTGGATATGCCAATTTCTTTAGAGGGGCTATGAAGGATGAACGTTGACGATTTGTTGATTTGTAAAAATATTCAAAACTTAGAAAAATTTAAATATCCACAAAATTATTTAGCTACCATGAACTGTATGCACATAAACAATCATATGTATGAAACCCACCAAAGGGTCGAAAGAATGAGATCAAAGTTAGTTCGCTAGAAGTTCAGATCACATCAATCCACATGAAGGAAATCCAAGTCCATGAATCTGTAGATGAGAAAAAAATATCAGATTGAAAGCATAAAGAACTATGTTTCCAGGATACGTAAGACATTTTGGTTCGACACATACATGGCTCGAAAGCAATAAGTATTCTAGTCGAGTATTTATACGATTGAATTTGAAACTTTGTATGTATCGAGTTCATGCTTGTACTCGAGTTTAGTAATAATCTAACTTGATTATTGCTCGACTAGTTTGAAGCTCTAGTCTATGGGAGTAGAGGGTGACATTCCTATATGACATGAACATGACAAGGTTTCCAGTAGTACATTTTATACAGTTTAATAATAAAGTGATGTTCAAGCACCTGTTTTAATCCATCATTTAAAATTTTAATCCGTCAACACGATCGATATCAGAATATTTCATATATTTTTATTAGGTCAACCCATTTACAACTTGATTAGAACCCATGCACAGCCGTTTGACCCGTTAATATAAATGGGTTACACAGGCATGTACTCGTGTTGGGTTACACATGCCATGTACTCGTGTTTGGGTTACACATGCCATGTACTCGTGTTCGGGACACAGGCCAGGTACTCGTGTTTGGTTTACACGGGCCAGGTACTCGTGTTTGGGTTACATAAATTTATGGCTGATGTCTTTGACAAGAACAAATGTATGGGTTGTGTTTGAGTTCATCAATTCAACCTCACACTGAATGATCGCAACCCCTGAAATAAAAGTCATCTACTAACAAGGTGTTCACTATGTTATATACTGATTTAGCAAAGGGAATCATGGAAGTCCAGATGAATACCTCATGACAAGATTACAAGTCCCAGGTAAACAGAAGCACTGAGAAAAGTGAAAGATATCATTCCCTGCAAACAAGTGGCAAAAGATTGAAATCAAATTTGGATAACTCAAGCAGGAAACCATAAGCTTAATTATCAGCTTTTCTGAGCAGAATCTAACCAAATAACTCCCCAAAGCAACACCATTACATGGGCAAGGACAAATTTCTGCAAACTTTTCAGCATCACTGGAATTACAACTCGCCGAGAAATTAAATCATCGTATATATCTGCCAAACGATTTTAATTATATCACATATAAGATCAACTTTCATCAGCATGTAATTTGTCAATTACATGAGTATAGATTGGTACCATAAACTGAAAACAAACTGTTCATGACACCTCAAATGAAAACAGCAATTTATAACCAAAATGTTGTTTGCTTGAAACTGAGGAGTGAAAGATGTCAAAAGATATACCGATGAACAGAATGACATAACGAAGGATACGAACTGTGGTTTTTTCTTGCAGGATCCAAATAACAGCAATGAATATGATGAATCCTGGTGAAGAGCATGACGATTATTTAGCAAAACCATCTTTTCTGTATCAGAATCGTCAAAAGAATAATAACTTATCAAGATTTGTAGTTACAGACCGATGCAGAGTCCACGAAGAGTCCACTGTTTCAACAGAACAGAAAATATGAGGTAGTAGATATGTCACCATACTCTGGATTTTAAATTCAATATTAATAATTGAATTAATTGTGACTTAGTTACTTTTTGGCAATGAATAGTACAATCAGCAAAGCGCCTGCTAAACAACCAGCAGCAATTCTTGCAGTTAGAAGGTCGGTTGATGCCAGGATCAAAAAGCATACCCCAAAAGATGAACCAAGATCTGAATGTTAAGAAGTTCATGACTTTTATGACCACATTAAAAGGGTAAAGAGAAAATATGCGAAATTTTAAAAAAGAAAATCAATTGCTGAGAATAGTTAAATTACATCCGGCAGGCAATATCAACAACATATTCACCGCGTGTCTGTGTCACCCCACCCATTGGCATGAACCTCCATGCCCATGACCTACATCCAGAAATAAAAAAGTTGTTAAAAAAGAAAGCATCCAGAAGCAAACAGATGGAAAACTGGTTCCAAATCCATTGTTGTCATAATTACTGTTAACCTTAATCAGGCTTTCCTAAAACTTAATGATAGTCAGACAAGAACTTGTATATGAAATACAATGCATGTAGGAACACGATGAAGACTTTTAGTTCTTTACCCTCCACATGTAAGCTTACAAGCAATGGCATGACTAGTTCATGAAGGAAGACGGTGATGAGCTGAATGGTGTAAGCAGAAATGTTCTCCAAACTGTAAAATCCATTCAAACAGAAAAAATATACTTAAGAAACATGGAAGATTAAAGACCCCAAGTCTTAAGGCTGAACAAGAAATATACAACCATACCCAGAATGAATTGATGCGCACTACTTAATATAGTTAATAAATTAGTAAGGATACCCCTCAGTGTCATGGAAACTTGTCTGCAAACTAACCAGAAGATTTATACTCCAGTCACAATAAGATGTACCAATTATATAATTACATAAATCATTTGTGAAAATTGTGTGTAATAACTGTAAGGTAATCGTTAATTCAACCAACTGTTTTGCCAGCTATATGAATGTAAAAATATCTACTTGCTCAATGATGATGTGAGTCATGAATTGGGCCTAACTGAAACTCAGGCACCAAGAATCAAAAAAGAACTTTTATTGAATACGAATTGAAATTATCGATCTCCGTCAATTACAAACTCATCACTCATTTATACTAATACAACACTAACTAACTGATTAACAAACAAACTTATTACAAATACACCCCTCATGAAATCAAGAATTACAACAATAGTCCTCCAACAATACTCCCTTTAATTCTAAATTTCATTTCTCAAATCCTCAACACCAAGCATGGTTCTCATTTCAGCAAACCTTACTCTTGGTAAGCCTTTGTTAACACATCAGCCTGCTGCAAACTACTTCAATGAAATCACACGAATTTGATTATTTTCTATACATTCTCTAAAAAATGATATCTCGTGTTAATATGTTTACTCCTACCATGAAAAACTGGATTCCTCATCAATGCGATAGCAGATTTACTATCAACAAACAAAAGGAACACTCCATACTTACTCCCTGTAATCTCTTCGACAAACCATTCAACCATATAGCTTGACAAGCTGTAGAGGTCGCAGCCATAAAACTCGGCCTCACATGTAGACAATGCAATAGTTTGTTGCTTCTGAGAGTGCCAAGAAATTACAGAGCCATTAAAAAAAACACATCCCTGAAGTGCTCTTTCCATCATCACTGTCAGTCGAATGATTTACTATCATATACCCTTCAAGACCTCCTCCTTCAAATCCCTGTACACTTGTTCCTTTCACATATCTGACCAGATGTAAACTGCCTTCCAGTGAGCCTCTTTAGGCTCTTGCATGAACCTACTAACATATCCAACTGCATAACACAAATCAGGTCTAGTTTGACACAGGTACTTAAAAAGCCCACAACTTTCTGTACAAAGTTGTATCAACATCTTCTCCACCTTCTATTCTACTCAATTTAATCCTGGTTCCATTGACACTTTAGTCTCATTACACCTTCTAAACCAGCCAACTTTACCAGCTTAGCAGCATAAGCAGAATGTTAATTGAAATTCCTTTTCATTTTGAGCAACTTCTATTCCAAGGTAATAACAAAGGACTCCCAAATCTGTCATCTCAAACTTGGCTTTCATTTGTTTCTTGAAATGCTCAACTTCTTGCTTATCACTGCTTGCCACCAACAAATCATTTACATACACTCCCACTATAAGCAATGAGAGCTTCTTCCTTAGAATATACACAGCTGTTCATGTTAACATCTTTTAAATCCAATTCTTTTAACACAACATCTAATTTGAGATTCCAAGCACGTGGGGCTTTCCTTAGTCCATATAGAGCCTTTATTAGTTTATAAACTTCCGTCTTCGCTGCTGTAAAAATGCTGCTTTACAATATGAAAAACATTCCACCCTATCTTGGCTGCATAGGCTAGGATTAACCGGATTGTTTCAATCCTTGCCACAGGTGCAAAAGCCTCTTCAAAGTCTATCCCCAATGCGTACATAACCTTTGACAAAACAACCAGTTTATGCTTGGTGATATTACCAGCTGCATCTCTCTCAGCTTGAACACCCACTTCAAGCCTATGGATTACATTTAAGTGGTCTTTCGGTGAGGACCCATGTATTCTTCTTCTCAATGGCCTTAATTTCTTCATCATCATGCCTGCTTCCATACTCTATCTTAATAGCCTCTTGAAATGACACTGGTTCTCCATTTGTGCCAGAAGCATTCTATATCTTCACTTTCTTCTTGTCTAGAACTCATAAGAGTCACTCTACCATCCCATACATAATCATCAAATCTAGATGGTAAATTGTGTTGTACGTGTTGACCTTCTCAAATCTTGCTGATCGAACCCATGAGCACCATGACTTTGAGATGAGCTGTGACCTTCAGAGTGAGAATGGACTTGACCTTGACATTCACTAGACTGCTGCTGGGAACTACTGATCAATCCACCTGAGTCAACACCATACCCATACTCATTACTCACTATAAACTCTTCCAATTGAATCTCTTCCGGTTTTCCCTTCAAAACCATTCCAATCCATTGCCTATGTTCTTCAAAGTGAACATCCCTGCTTACAACAATCTTTCTTCTATTACATCCAGCATCCTGTTGCTTTTGACGCTTTCTCTGCACCCAGATAAACCAGGGTTCACTCTGTCATCCAATTTCTTTGGCCATTACTCACCACTTTCACATGACCAACACAACCAAATACCTTTAAGTAATGCAGACTTAGCTTCTTTCCTTTCAATGCCTCATAAGGTGTCTTGTCTTTCAAACATTTTGTATATACTCTATTGAGTATATAGAATGAATGCCTAATAGCTTCTGCCCAAAACTCTTGTGGCATTCCCATTGCTTTCATAATGCTCCTTGTCATATTTAGCACAGATTTGTTTCTTCTTTCTACAACACCATTCTGCTGAGGAAATATGGTGCCGTGAGAAGCCTTGATATCCCTCTTATCAGATTTTAATGCTACAAGTAAGTAACAACAAAGTGCTGGCATCATCCTCTGTCAGAGTCAAGTTTGCCTCTGAGTTTTTATCCTTCATACTAGTGCCACATATGCATAATGCCAATACAGTCACACTAAAGCACCTGATCTTAGATTTATCTTTCTTCACTTTCTCATGTTTGTTGGTTTTTGAACTCTCGTGGTTCCTTCCCTTCCTTTCTGAGATTGGTTTTGAAAATCTCTATTGCCTCTTCTTTTGTTTCTTGAGTTAGTCTCCTTTTGTTTCGACTGCCATTCAACATACGTGAGAAGTAGCTGGTCATCTTTGGTTGTTCTGTTTGGCCCTCATATTTGTTCGTTTTCGAAGACTTTCAACTCCATATTGCTTCGGGAAGCAACATGATCTCTAGATCAAGAAATTGTTCAATTGAGGCAACAATTTGTATGAATCTACAGGGACCAAGTTCAAGAACTTCCGAACGAAAGTAACTTCTTGAAAGGGCTCTCCAAGATCACTCGCTTTCGATGAGATTGCGCTTAGTTTCCCTGCAAACTCATCTATGGTTTCCCGTCCTTCATCTCAATGCTCAAACTCTGTTTTCAGAGTTGCTAATCTTGCCTTCTTTACTCTGTCTACACCAACGAATCTAGTCTTCAACGCCTTCCAGATTCTTTAGCTGATGTATGTTTCACAACCTGAAGAACTATCTCTTCAGCATTGCCTGAAACAGATAGGCAATTGCAGCATTGTTCTTCTGGAATCGATCTGCGCCCTCAGCGGTTCCCAAAGGCCATGAACATTGAAAATGGCTTTCAATTTCACTGCCCATATGGTATAATGGAGTTTGTGAGAATAGGGCACTGTAATAGGATGGGTTGTGTAATTCTCTCACAACCAGTTGATTGTTCACGTTCGCATTCGAATTGTTCTCCCCATCTTTGATCTCCGTCGATACTGATTACCGAATCGAGTATCCAGATCCTCTCCTTTGGATCACTTCGAGCGATTTCCCTTTTCGCTCTGATACAATTGAAACTCAGGCACCAAGAATCAAAACAGAACTTTTATTGAAATTATCTCTCTCCGTCAATTACAACTATTCACCTCATTTATACTAATACACCACCCTAACTAATTGATTAAAAACAAACTTATTACACAATACACCCCTCCTGAAATCTAGAATTACAACAATAGTCCTCCAACACTAACCCACATCCCTCTCCTTTAAAAAGAAAGTGGTAACCACTTGATGAAGGGGTTCTCTGTCACCCCTGCTCCTTTGGTAGCCGTTCTTGCCTATACTATACTTCCTTCTCTTTTTACACATACATATCATGCATACATTGCACCGACATATATGTCAATCTTAGCATAAAATGACTAATCGTTAGATGGTCGCCTAAGGCTACAGCATCAGGGCCCTTCTAACAGGTTATGTCCATATTGCAGCTCCATCCTAAGCTAGAAAAAGGCTAGAATCAGTCCACAAGACTCCAAGACCCAACAACGGATTCATTGTAGCAATACTCAATCAATTCTAACATATCTATGTTCAATATGTCCACGGATACACAAATTAGAAAAAATAATGCCCTGTACAGATTTTAAGCTTGAAAAACCTAATCATTGCCTAGAAAAGTGCTGAGAAGACAATAAAGTTCTTTTCACAATTATACTACAACCTATTCAAAAATTAAACAACACACTGAAACTGTTAACAATTAACTTGATCTAAGCACACAAATTGCGGTCAAAACACCAATTTTCAAAGTAGGTTATAATCAAATAACTACTAAAACGCACAAAAAAAGCAATCAACATATAACAGATAAAAACATTAAATAATTTAGGGTTAGTACGAAAAGGAAGAAAAAAGGAGTAACGAACCGCGAGAAGACGAGAGTGAAGATTCCGACGGTGGCGAGAAAGAGTTTCTGGTCGCGATCGCAACAATCTTCAGCTCCCAATTAGGCGACATCAGTTGATTGCTAGAAGATAACAAATTAAATAATTTAGGTTTAGTACGAAAAGGAAGAAAAAGGAGTAACGAACCGCGAGAATGACGAGAGTGAAGATTCCGACGGTGGCGAGAAAGAGTTTTTTCGCGATCGCAACAATTCTTCAGCTCCCAATTAGGCGACATCAGTTGATTGCTAGAGAGAGAACGAAACGTCTTCCGGTGACTGATGTGTGAGTGTGATCTTTCAAGATGATAAATTTGAAAGTATTGATCGCCGGCGACGGTGAGGGTTTATTGGAGTTGAGTTGGTGGCCAACTGGCTGAATGATTGAACTTTCTCAGACTCCGTCTACGGTTGAATTTTGAAATCATCCTCGTTTATTGTCGTCCAATCAACGCGTCACGACTCAGCGTGATTTTTAGATTTTTTAATTATTCTATTTTGTGTTGCATCAAAAGAATTTCTATATACTTGTGTTCAGGAAAAGAAAATATTTTTTTTTCTTTCTTTTTTTTTTTGATAAATTTGAAAGTATTGATCGCCGGCGACGGTGAGGGTTTATTGGAGTTGAGTTGGTGGCCAACTGGCTGAATGATTGAAACTTTCTCAAGACTCCGTCTACGGTTGAATTTTGAAATCATCCTCGTTTATTGTCGTCCAATCAACGCGTCACGACTCAGCGTGATTTTTAGATTTTTAATTATTCTATTTTGTGTTGCATCAAAAGAATTTCATATATACTTGTGTTCAGGAAAAGAAAGTATTTTTTTTTTCTTTCTTTTTTTTTTCTTTATTTCCTTTTAGTTTGAAATGATTCATTTAACATTTTTTTTTTTTTTTATTTTCTTTCTTTTCACTTCTTAAAAACTCAGGAACATAATTTTCTTACTTTCCTTTCATTTCCTTCATTAAGAAAAACTCTGGAACACAACGTTTTTCTTTCATTCGAATTCTCTCCTTAAATGAACTCGGGAACACAGCGTTAGTAAATTTCCAAATATCATATATGCCTAAATCAAATTGAAAATTGAAAATATCATATATACACTAAAAACTTTTTAAATATAACATATACCATTATAAAACTTTACAAATATGATCATATGCATCCATACTAAATATAAAATACCATATACACTCTTTTTTTACAACTAAAATACAATATTCCTCATATTTATTTATTTTGTTAAAAACAATTAGAATATGTCCGTTCATATATATTTTAAAAAACCTAAAATTTATATTTAGCCATTTTTTTTCCTTAAAACTTACATATTTATAAGTCCGGGTGAACTAAAGTTTATTTTTTGCAAATCCATTAATTAAAATTTTATAAACTATACTTTCAAGTAGGTATATGAGATTTTACATCTTAAATTCTTAAATTTATCCAATTAAATTTTAATTGTAATCTATTGTATCTAAAAAAATATTTTTTTTAAACTTGTCATTTCTTTAAAACCCATCTTTTGGTCACTTGCCATTTTTTTAGATATCCCCACATCATTTTTCATTTCAAAAGTGTATATAGTAATTTAAACACTCAAACTAATTTCTCTCTCTTATTAAAAATTAATTTTATTAATTGCTACATTTCTCTTTCATGTAGATTTTTTCTGAAATCAAACTATCATTTTAAATTAAATTTTATTAAGGAAATTAAAATCACATCTTTTATTAAATATAAATAATAAAAAAAATTATATAATATAAAATTTTCTAAATACTAATCCTTTTTGAATCAAAAATATGTTTTAAATCTATCCTTTTTAAGAAAATTATAAAAAAAATGAAATTTCCAATAGTAATCTTATTAAAACAACCAGATACTTACAAACCAGAGTTTTAATCAATAAGATTTTTATAAAAAATATTTTTTTATCAAAAATCTTAAAATAAATATTTAAAAATAAAACTATTTTAGATAAGAGAGTTAAAAAATATAGTATAATTGTTTTATTTCTCTGAACTATTACATATATATAATTTAACATATCTTATAGGCAAATTGGATTTTAATAATTCAAACCATTACCTATTGGCAGATAATAATCCATACTATCAAATTGGCAGTTAACACTCCCAACTTTCACTTTTATTACCAACACACAATCCCAGTGACATAATTTTAAAAATTTTTTACGCTCGATTTGGATTCGATTCGGTTCACAACAATAATTATAAATGAAATAAGAAACATACAAGCTAAATTGAGACTAAAATAGATACAAATCAAGTGTAAAATTTTGAAAATTATGTCACTGAGATTATTATTGTAATAAAACTGAAAGTTGAGAGTGTTAGAGGTCAAACTAATAATATGGATTATTTTCAGCCAATAGGTAATAGTTTGGATTATTAAAATTCAATTTGCCTATCTTATATTAAAATATCATACTGTAACTTTTCGTGATTATTACTAACTATAATTCGTTTATAAATGAGTTTCTAGACTATCTATCTATCTGTTTGTCTTGTCTGCTATCTATTTATAAGGGGTATGTTATTGGTACACTCAATTTATTTTTATCATCTTTATCTCTTTCTATACATACTGCAAGACCGGAAATGGTGGTCAATGCAACATTTTCATAAGTGGAGAGATATGAAACACTTAGCAGATCAAATAGGGAACCGGTTAATGATGAAAACAATAAACACCTCGTAAAAGAACAAAGAAGAAGAACACTCAAATATGATTTTCAAGAGATGTATATTGCTCTTAAGTTCTTACAAGTGTTACCAAGCATAAAATAAGATACAAGTACTTGAACACTTTATACTACATCCCACAGCCGGCCATACTTTGAAGGTCAGCTAGAAACACTAATCTAACAACAAGATCAATTATTACAAAAATCATAAAAGTACATAGTTGGAAAGTTACAGACAAAAGACCTTAATCTACAGTTTATAAAAGCATAGACTTTTCACCAACTCATATAAGTTGGTGAGTCACCAGAAGTGGTAGTGGAAAATGTCACACCCCCCAACCTTAACGTCGGAAACGTCGAGATGTGAGGGTTAAGATTGTTTCACATCCACATAACGCTACCATAAATTGTAAATATAAAAATTCAATAGTTGAAATAAACCTTACAACCAAATTTCTCAACAAACAAAGATAAGCAAAGTTCAACTTTCAAATCTCAAGTTATTTTTATTTATTTTTCCTAGGTCCAAATCCTAGGTGTACGCATGCTTCAAAGATAATCATCAACCTTGTGCATTTCCTGAAACATGTTAAAAATAAAAGGGTCAACTTTAAAGTTGGTGAGTTTCCATGGGTAAGCATACATATATATATATATAAAAGTTTACAAGTAGCAATTCATGTCAATGGTTTACGAAATAAGCAAGTTATAGATAACATATAGCTACAATCAAACCTTGACCAAGAATATCATTTACAAGTTTAACGATTAGCTAAGTGTACTTGGTTCCCATAGTGCTCAAGAATACGACACTAGGAGCCGGCAATAACCTCGGCTTTAGCACCAAATAGGCTTGTCAGGCCCATAGATCTATGACGTCGCCAGGCTAGCAATAGTTAATGATTGTCAACATATAATATTCATCATATAAAGCTCACAATATTACAAATACCATGACAAAGTTGATAATGAATTGCTCGTGCATTACAAGTATCAGATGTTTCAAGTGCAAGTTCATAAAGTTAACATGTTTCACCCCAAAAGGTGTGAAATAAAGTAAAAAGGGGCATGGAAAACTCACATGATATATATATATAGGATGATAACAAGAAATAAACGGTGCTCCAACGATTCTTTTTCAGTTACCTAACGTATTTATTTCAAGGTTAAGATTAGAGGTATATTAACGATTAAACTGAACTAGGGTTTAATAGGAATTTGGGGTTTTTATAAAAATAAATAAGGTTAATCTATTGAAATCATATATATATTTAATCCAATGAAAAAAATATACCATTTAGGTAATTTAATATGGAGAAAAGAAATTAATTCTTTATGATAACTTGTAAAGTTTTAAATTTAAGATGCAAATAAATTTTTATAATTATTTGAAATAAACATGATTAAACAATAATTAATGTATTGGCCAATAATAATTTATTAATTAAAACTATTATTTAAAGTCTATTTTTATAAAAATAATCTAAGTATGACATTTGTAAACAAACTTTTATACAAAATAATAATTAAAGTATTTAAATGAAGAAATTTACAGAAATTAATTGGTGACTTTAAAAATAATTAAGGTTACAAGAATGATTTTTATAATTATTAAAAATTTTCTATCGACACTTTACCGGCGGGCCAGCGCCCCAAATCTGATTAGGTTTAGGTTTGATTATTTAAAAGCAATTATTAACAGAACCCCATTTTTTGCATGAACCCTAGAACGATTGGATCCAAATTGATCCTCAATTCGATGTATTAACAAATTAACCATAGGGCTTTGATTCCCTATGATTAATCGAGTGTAATACAACTCTTAATTACCTGAATTCGATGCAGGATCGATTGAAACAGATTCAAACAATGTCGCGGCCGGGGTGACTTCGGTTCAAGAGGTTTGGGTTGATTATAATCAAATTCGCTTCACCAGTAACTTCTAATGAGGCTTATGATCGAAAGCCCTATGCCAATTCGATTTGAAGATGAACAAGAATTGGGTTTCGGTTGAGTTGTAGGGTCGATGTTTCTCAAGTGGTAATTCGTTGCATATGATGAACTCAGGTGAAATTGTAGTGTATTTAGTTTAGAAACTTAACTAGAATAGTTAAACCTCATTTAATTGAGTATGATTGAATCCGTTTCGAGCCTGTTGATTCCGACGCTTTGAATGTGCTACGGTTTCGATTGAGAGTGATGAATTCGAAGTTTAATGCTCAGATTAACTCGATTGTGGGGTTCGAAATGTTGTACAAGTGTAAAGGGTGATTTAATTGAGTTAAACGGTGAGTTTTCGAGGGTTTTTGGGGTGGCCGGAGACTGCCGGAGCTCGGCGGAGAGTCACGGAAACAAGGGGGGGGGGGGGGGGGAGAAATCTGGTTTGGGTTTTGAATGTTACACAATGGTCCCTGTAGTTTTGATTCTTGTCATTTTAAATACAACTTTATTTTTTTTCAAAGTTTCTAAATTGACAATAAAGCCCCCTGAACTTAATTAAACTTTAAGTTTTAACTATTTTATAACTTATTCAGTATTTAACTTTTATAATTATCATTCTATATTATTTATATTTTATCTTATTTTAGCTATTATTATTATGTTTATTATATAAGACAAATTATTAACTCTTAAATTAATGAATTAATGCACAATAAAAGCAACATTCATAAACAACCCCTATAGTTTCGTAAATGACATAAATGGTCCCTACAAGAACATAACAAGGTTAACTATCAATTAACGAAAACACGAAAGGTTACAGTTTCCCCAACTTTTAGAATTTCGTCCCGAAATTAAGATTGAACTAGACGAACAAATACGGGTATTCATCTTCATATGCTCCTCACGCTCCCAAGTAAACTCAGGTCCACGCTTATTTTCCCAACGAACCTTGACGATTGGGGTAGTAGTGGTCCTAGTCTTCTTCATAATGCGGTCCATGACTTCAACAGGTTCTCAACAAAATGTAATGACTCGTCGATCTGGATGTCATCTATGGGACATACAGACTTTCATCAGCCAAACATTTTCTCAAATTTGAGACATGGAAAACAGGATGACCCCGCTAAGATCGGAAGGTAGTTCCAGTTTATAAGCCACTTTCCCAATCCTTTTAGGATCTTGAAAGGTCCTACAAATCGTGGAGCTAATTTACCCTTCTTCCAAAACGAACGACTCCCTTCCATGGTGAGACTTTAGAAGAACCATATCCCCAACTTGAAATTCCAACGGCTTGCGTCGTTTATCGGCATAACTTTTTTGTCGACTTCTAGCCACTTCAAGGTTCTTGCGAATCATGGAAACTTTATCGGTTGTTTCTTGTATGAGCTCAGGACCAGTGATGAAATTTTCCATAGAGTGCTTCAAAAGGTGCCATTTGATACTCGAGTGGTAACTATTATTATATGAAAATACGAGAGGTAAATGCGTATCCCAGTCACCACCAAAGTCAAGGACACAAAGACGTAGCAAATCCTCTAGGTTTGAATAGTTCGCTCGGTTTGACCGTGTTTGAGGATGGTAAGCCGTGCTTAATCCAGTTGTTACCAAAAGTTCTGCATAGACGACCAAAAGTGCGAAGTGAAACGAGCGTCGCGGTCGGATATGATATGCAAAGGTACGCCATGACGACTCACAATCTCATCAATGTATATTCGAGCTAACCTTGACGTTTTGTAGGTGTCCGTATGGGTATGAAATGTGCCGACTTGGTCAATCGGTCAACAATCACCCATATGCTATCATGCCACGAGAGGTACGAGGTAGTTTGGTTATGAAGTCCATGGATATGTGTCCCATTTCCACATGGGATATCGGGTTGTTCAAGTAATCCACTAGGACGTTGATGTTCAGCTTTAACCTTTGTACACGTAAGACACTTAGCTACGTAAGTTGCTATGTCTTTCTTCATCCAGGCCACCAGTATTGACCGCGCAGATCCATATACATTTATCGGAACCAGGATGAATGAGTAACGAGTTTGATGAGCTTCATTCATGATAAAGGTACGAAGATTATCATGTTGGAACCCAATTCGATTCAAGAAATACATCAACCCATTGGGTTTCGTTTCTAGTTGAGCTCGAAGATTGTACTCCAATTCCTCTCCATTTTCCTCCTTCTTGAACCGCTTGTTGAGCCTCCATGATACAAGTCTCGATGTCATTCTCATCCTCAAATTTTGTAGCAGCACCGTAGTCTTAACATCCAGACGAATCTCAGTATCAAATTCTCCCAAGATATCAAACCATTGTCGTCGATCGCGAATTTCTTGAAACGAGATGTCTTATTATGAATCTTACGACTTAGTGCATCGGCTACGACATTTGCCTTTCCAGGATGGTAACGAATGTCACAATCATAATCACTAATCAACTCAACCCAACGTCGTTGTCTCATGTTGAGATCCTTTTGATGAAGACGTGTTGTAGGCTTTTGTGATCGGTGTAGACTATACATTGCGTCCCATAAAGGTAATGCCTCCAAATCTTTAAGGCAAAAACACAGCACCAAGTTCAAGATCATGTGTCGTATAATTCACCTCATGGACCTTCAATTGTCTCGATGCATATGCTATGACCTTTCCTCGTTGCATGAGAACACAACCAAGGCCTTGTTTAGATGCATCACAATATACGGTGAAATCATCGTTCCATCGGGAAGGGTCAATATAGGGGCATTACACAACTTGTGCTTTAAGGATTCAAAGGCTCCCTCTTGTTCAGACCCCCATTCGAATGGTTTTTCTTTTGGGTCAAGGAAGTAAGCGGTTTCGCGATTCGAGAGAAGTTGGCAATGAAACGTCGATAATACCCAGCAAGACCAAGGAAAGAACGAACTCGGTTGGAGTTGTGGGAACACACCAATTTTTCACAGCTTCCACCTTTGCAGGGTCAACGTGAATTCCTTGACTATTCACCACGTCCTAGAAATTGGACCTCCTCAAGCCAAAATTCGCACTTTGAGAACTTTGCGTATAGTTGTTCTTTCTTCAATAGCTCAAGAACTTGTCGCAGTGGTGTTCGTGATCGGTTTGGACTTGGAGTAGATAAGTATGTCGTCATAAAGACAATCACGAACTTGTCTAGATACGGCTTGCATACTCGATTCATGAGATCCATAAAGACAGCAGGAGCATTCGTTAAACCAAAGGGCATCACCATGAACTCATAGTGTCCATATCGGGTACGGAACGCAGTTTTTGGGATATCATCATCATGAACTCGTAATTGATGATAGCCAGAACGTAAATCAATCTTTGAGAAAATAGCAGCTCCTTGAAGTTGGTCAAAAAGATCATCGATGCGAGGAAGAGGGTAGCGGTTCTTGATGGTAAGTTTGTTAAGCTCACGATAATCGATGCACATACGAAATGATCCATCTTTCTTCTTCACGAACAAAATAGGTGCACCCCAAGGCGATGAGCTAGGTCGGATAAAGCCTTGTCGGACAGTTCTTGAAGTTGACTGGCAGCTCTTGCATTTCTGACGGTGCAAGTCGATATGGTGATTTAGCCACAGGGTTCGCTCCCGGAATTAAATCGATCTTAAACTCGACTTCACGCACGGGAGGTAAACCGCTAAGGTCATCGGGAAACACTTCAGGAAAGTCTCGTACAATCGGGACCTTCTTAAGATCATTCCCTTTGACTTTCGTGTTGACCACGTAAGCCAAGAAAGCCATGTAATTCTTGCTTAGACATTTTCGGGTGAGTACACGACATGAGTTTGAGTCCTTTGGATGATTTTTCGCAATACTTTCAATGTATCCCCGAAGGCAAAGGAATTCGAATGCACTTCTCGAAACAAATAATTTCCGCATGATGTTTGGCTAACCAATCCATGCCAATGATAACGTCAAAGCTTCCAAGTTTCATAGGAATAAGGTCGATAAAGAAATCATGCTCGTTTAGGCTCAAAATGCAATCACGAATAACGACACAACGGTGATGGGTTCTCCATCGGCGACTTCGACAGTAAGAGGTCTTTCTAGTTTCGTATGTGGCTTAGCAAGTATAGGCTCAAATTCTATCGAGACAAAACTCTTATCGGCTCCAGAGTCAAATAGAACGTAGGCATAAGAATTATTAATAAGAACATACCTGTTCAGTTTTAAAGACGTTTACGATACAGGTAAAGCAAAAAGAACTTGGATCATAAAGTTGGGGTTGGATTTGACATACCGTTCACCACATCGTTGTTAGTTGTGCTTGGTTTGCATTGATGTTGAAGGCACGTCCTCGAGCTTGTGGTACGTTACCCGCAAGACGAGGGCATTGTGGGCGAAAATGACCAGGTTCCCCACAGTTGTAGCAAGCACGATTAGCAACTAACGCGGCATTGTTGGTGCACGGTGACAAGTAGCCACCAAAGTCCATACTTACCACACAAGTACAGATACGGCACGGGGTATTACCCGCATGATGATACTTACAGACATTGCACAATGGTAGAGGACCAGCATAGGTTCTAGCAGCAGGTGCTTGTGTACCAGGAGCGGGTTGTCTTTGAGGTACTTGGGTGTAGCCACAGCAAATTACGCGCCGGTGTGAACTTGCGTTTCTTGTTGTTGTAAGACGGTTCATTCTTATTCTCCTTAGCTGCTTCAGGGACCGCCTTTTCAGTCTTTTTAGCCCTTTGACAGACAAGGTGCCCGCTCGAATATGGTTTTCAGTAAGTTGAGCGGTGATGGTAATGGCATCTTCCAAAGTGTGGGTCTACTTCCCACCACGGCATCTTGGATTTGAGGTGGCACCCCTTGATGAACTTCTCAATGTTCCTAGGAACTGTGTCAACCATGTGAGGCAACAGGATGCTCAACTCGTGATGCCTAGTTGAATAGGCCAAATGATCTCCACCATCTTGCTTGAGATTCCAAAACTCCTCCTCCAGCTTTTGCAACTCACTTCTCGGGCAGAACTTTTGGATGGCAATGTTCTTGAATTCTTCCCAAGTGAGTGCCAACACAGCATCAGCACCACGATCCTCTTCTCACTATTCCACCACGTAAGTGCTCTTTGTTGAAGAACACTTGTGGCATAACGACTTTGAGTGCCTCGGGACCTCACAGTTGATGAAGGTGTTCTCCATACTTTCAAACCACTCGAGAAGTCCAGTGGCTCCTTCCTTCCCACTAAAGCTGTGGGTTTGCACGAGTTGAAGTGCTTAAACGTGCAGGGTTGGTTGTTTCTCCTGATTGCACTATTCTCCCTTGCCCATTGCCATTAGTGTTGTCACTAGCGTTGGTCATCAAGGTGTACTCAGTTCGCAACCATGGTCGAATGACGGCAGCCATTGACGGGCAATCATGGCGGCTAATTTGCGGTCGGAGCTACCACGCTTTCCATGATGACGAGACATGCTGGATATAAAATACGTTAGTCACAGAAATTTGGAGATAAAAGATAATAAAACAAAGATTTTTCAAGACTTGTAAAACACATATGGAATGATCCATTTGGTACTCATTACCATTTGGAAACTTGACACGTCAAGGTGATTAACTCCAATTGCCTTAGAAACTGTGTATATGACCATAGTTTATCACTCATCCAGAAATCCCCAGTAAGTAACTAGTCCCACGGGATTTATGCGAAATGCTTACCTTAGCCCGAAGGCTTTTGCAGGAAATCCAAATACAGGTGTCTATGTGTCACACAATATTTCTTTAGGTTCATGGAATTAAAACCTTGATGAGATTTTCATGGATAGTCATAAAGTCTAAGATTGAATTTGATATAAGCTTACGTTCCCCGTGTCGTCGAGAATAGTTTAAGTTTCATCGCGAGAGAATAAAGGATAAGAATAATTTTAGAGGAGACAAGACAACCAAGTTTTCAATTATAAGGCAATCCTAACTAAAGGCATCAAGTTGACATTAGAAGCCTCCTTACAAGTAGCATTATGTAGCATGCAAAAAATATATTACAAGATCATAAAATTTTTTTTTGAGGTTCAGCATCAACTATAGTCTAGGTCACCATTTCTAAAACTAAATCCCTATAGTTATGGGCTCTGATACCAATCTGTCACACCCCAACCTTAACGGCGGAAACGTCGAGATGTGAGGGTTAAGATTGTCAGCCACATAACACTACCATAAATTGTAAATATAAAATTCATAGTTGAAATAAACCTTAAACCAAATGTCTCAACAAACAAAGATAAACAAAGTTCAACTTTCAAGTCTCAAGTTATTTTATTTATTTTTCTAGGTCCAAATCCTAGGGTAAGCATGCTTCAAAGATAATCATCAACCTTGTGCATTTCCTGAAACATGTTAAAAATAAAAGGTCAACTTTAAAAGTTGGTGAGTTCCAGGGTTAAGCATACATATATATATATATAAAAGTTTCAAGTAGCAATTCATGTCATGGTTACGAAATAAGCAAGTTTATAGATAACATATAGCTACATCAAACCTTGACCAAGAATATCATTTACAAGTTTAACGATTAGCTAGTGTACTTGGTTCCCATAGTGCTCAAGAATACGACACTAGGAGCCGCAATAACCTCGGCTTTAGCACCAAATAGGCTTGTCAGGCCCATAGATCTATGACGTCGCCAGGCTAGCAATAGTTAATGATTGTCAACATATAATATTCATCATATAAAGCTCACAAATTACAAATAACCATGACAAAGTTTATAAATGAATTGCTCGGCATTTACAAGTAGTGCAAGTTCATAAAGTTAACATGTTTCACCCCAAAAGTGTGAAATAAAGTAAAAAGGGGCATGGAAAACAATGATATATATATATAGGATGATAACAAGAAATAAACGGTGCTCCAACGATTCTTTTTCAAGTTACCTAACGTATTATTTCAAGGTTAAGATTAGAGGTAATATTAACGATTAAACGTGAACTAGGGTTTCAATAGGAATTTGGGGTTTTTATAAATAAATAAGGTTATCTATTGAAATCATATATATATTTTAATCCAATGAAAGAAATATACCATTTAGGTAATTTAATATGGAGAAAAGAAATTAAATTCTTTATGATAACTTGTAAAGTTAAATTAAGATGCAAATAAATTTTATAATTATTTGAAATAAACATGATTAAACAATAATAATGTATTGGCCAATAATAATTATTAATTTAAACTATTATTTAAAGTCTATTTTTTAAAATAATCTAAGTATGACATTTGTAAACAAAATTTTATACAAAATAATATATTAAAGTATTTAAATGAAGAAATTTACAGAAATTAATTAGGTGACTTTAAAAATAATTAAGGTTTACAAGAATGATTTTTATTTATTAAAAATTTCTATAATTTTTTAAAGGCTGAAAAGCTTAAAAAAAGGTTGAGGGTGCCCGGGTTCGAACCCGGGTCCCTGTGTATGAGTCCGACACTTTAACGGCGGGCCAGCGCCCCAAATCTGATTAGGTTTAGGTTTGATTATTTAAAAGCAATTATTAACAGAACCCCTTTTTTGCATGAACCCTAGAACGATTGGATCCAAAATTGATCCTCAATTCGATGTTATTAACCAAATTAACCATAGGGCTTTGATTCCCTATGATTATCGAGTGTAATACAACTCTAATTACCTGAATTCGATGCAGGATCGATTGAAACAGATTCAAACAATGTCGCGGCCGGGGTGACTTCGGTTCAAGAGGTTTGGGTTGATTATAATCAAATTCGCTTCACCAGTAACTTCTAATGAGGCTTATGATCGAAAGCCCTATGCCAATTTCGATTTGAAGATGAACAAGAATTGGGTTTCGGTTGAGTTGTAGGGTCGATGTTTCTCAAGTGGTAATTCGTTGCATATGATGAACTCAGGTGAAATTGGTAGTGTATTTAGTTTAGAAACTAACTAGAATAGTTAAACCTCATTTAATTGAGTATGATTGAATCCGTTTCGAGCCTGTTGATTCGACGCTTTGAATGTGCTACGGTTTCGATTGAGAGTGATGAATTCGAAGTTTAATGCTCAGATTAACTCGATTGTGGGGTTCGAAACTGTTGTACAAGTGTAAAGGGTGATTTAATTGAGTTAAACGGTGAGTTTTCGGGGTTTTTGGGGTTGGCCGGAGACTGCGGAGCTCGGCCGAGAGTCACCGGAAAACGGGGGGGGGGGGGGAGAATCTGGTTGGGTTTTTGAATGTTACACAACTGGTCCCTGTAGTTTTGATTCTTGTCATTTTAAATACAACTTTATTTTTCAAAGTTTCTAAATTGACAATAAAGCCCCCTGAACTTAATTAAACTTTAAGTTTTAACTATTTATAACTTATTCAGTATTTAACTTTTATAACTTATCATTTTATATATTATTATTTTTATCTTATTTTAGCTATTATTATTATGTTATTATATTAAGACAAATTATTAACTCTTAAATTAATGAATTAATGCACAATAAAAGCAACATTCATAAACAACCCCTATAGTTTCGTAAATGACATAAATGGTCCTACAAGAACATAACAAGGTTAACTATCAATTAACGAAACACGAAAGGTTACAGTTTCCCCAACTTTAAGAATTTCGTCCCTTATTTTCCAACGAACCTTGACGATTGGGGTAGTAGTGGTCCTAGTCTTCTTCATAATGCGGTCCATGACTTCAACAGGTTTCTCAACAAAATGTAATGACTCGTCGATCTGGATGTCATCTATGGGACATACAGACTTTCATCAGCCAAACTTTTCTCAAATTTGAGACATGGAAAACAGGATGAACCCCGCTAAGATCGGAAGGTAGTTCCAGTTTATAAGCCACTTTCCCAATCCTTTTCAGGATCTTGAAAGGTCCTACAAATCGTGGAGCTAATTTACCCTTCTTCCCAAAACGAACGACTCCCTTCCATGGTGAGACTTTAAGAAGAACCATATCCCCAACTTGAAATTCCAACGGCTTGCGTCGTTTATCGGCATAACTTTTTTGTCGACTTCTAGCCACTTCAAGGTTCTTGCGAATCATGGAAACTTTATCGGTTGTTTCTTGTATGAGCTCAGGACCAGTGATGAAATTTTCACCAATGTCAGTCCAGCAGATCGGGAACGACATTTACGACCATAGAGTGCTTCAAAAGGTGCCATTTTGATACTCGAGTGGTAACTATTATTATGAAATTCCGCGAGAGGTAAATGCGTATCCCAGTCACCACCAAAGTCAAGGACACAAAGACGTAGCAAATCCTCTAGGGTTGAATAGTTCGCTCGGTTTGACCGTCCGTTTGAGGATGGTAAGCCGTGCTTAAATCCAGTTGTGTACCCAAAAGTTCCTGCATAGACGACCAAAGTGCGAAGTGAAACGAGCGTCGCGGTCGGATATGATATGCAAAGGTACGCCATGACGACTCACAATCTCATCAATGTATATTCGAGCTAACCTTGACGTTTTGTAGGGTCACGTATGGGTATGAAATGTGCCGACTTGGTCAATCGGTCAACATCACCCATATGCTATCATGCCCACGAGAGGTACGAGGTAGTTTGGTTATGAAGTCCATGGATATGTGTTCCCATTTCCACATGGGAATCTCGGGTTGTTCAAGCAATCCACTAGGACGTTGATGTTCAGCTTTAACCTTTGTACACGTAAGACACTTAGCTACGTAAGTTGCTATGTCTTTCTTCATTCCAGGCCACCAGTATTGACCACGCAGATCCATATACATCTTATCGGAACCAGGATGAATTGAGTAACGAGTTTGATGAGCTTCATTCATGATAAAGGTACGAAGATTATCACGGTTTGGAACCCAAATTCGATTCAAGAAATACATCAACCCATTGGGTTTCGTTTCTAGTTGAGCTCGAAGATTGTACTCCAATTCCTCTCCCATTTTCCTCCTTCTTGAACCGCTTGTTGAGCCTCCATGATACAAGTCTCGATGTCATTCTCAATCCTCAAATTTTGTAGCAGCACCGTAGTCTCATTAACATCCAGACGAATCTCAGTATCAAATTCTCCCAAGATATCAACCATTGTCGTCGATCGCGAATTTCTTGAAACGAGATCATCTTATTATGAATCTTACGACTTAGTGCATCGGCTACGACATTTGCCTTTCCAGGGTGGTAACGAATGTCACAATCATAATCACTAATCAACTCAACCCAACGTCGTTGTCATGTTGAGATCCTTTTGATTGAAGACGTGTTGTAGGCTTTTGTGATCGGTGTAGACTATACATTGCGTCCCATAAAGGTAATGCCTCCAAATCTTAAGGCAAAAACCACGCACCAAGTTCAAGATCATGTGTCGTATAATTCACCTCATGGACCTTCAATTGTCTCGATGCATATGCTATGACCTTTCCTCGTTGCATGAGAACACAACCAGGCCTTGTTTAGATGCATCACAATATACGGTGAAATCATCGTTCCCATCGGGAAGGGTAATATAGGGGCATTACACAACTTGTGCTTTAAGGATTCAAAGGCTCCCTCTTGTTCAGACCCCCATTCGAATGGTTTATTCTTTTGGGTCAAGGAAGTAAGCGTTTCGCGATTCGAGAGAAGTTGGCAATGAAACGTCGATAATACCCAGCAAGACCAAGGAAAGAACGAACTTCGGTTGGAGTTGTGGGAACACACCAATTTTTCACAGCTTCCACCTTTGCAGGGTCAACGTGATTCCTTGACTATTCACCACATGTCCTAGAAATTGGACCTCCTCAAGCCAAAATTCGCACTTTGAGAACTTTGCGTATAGTTGTTCTTTCTTCAATAGCTCAAGAACTTGTCGCAGGTGGTGTTCGTGATCGGTTTTGGACTTGGAGTAGATAAGTATGTCGTCAATAAAGAATCACGAACTTGTCTAGATACGGCTTGCATACTCGATTCATGAGATCCATAAAGACAGCAGGAGCATTCGTTAAACCAAAGGGCATCACCATGAACTCATAGTGTCCATATCGGGTACGGAACGCAGTTTTTGGGATATCATCATCATGAACTCGTAATTGATGATAGCCAGAACGTAAATCAATCTTTGAGAAAATAGCAGCTCCTTGAAGTTGGTCAAAAAGATCATCGATGCGAGGAAGAGGGTAGCGGTTCTTGATGGTAAGTTTGTTAAGCTCACGATAATCGATGCACATACGAAATGATCCATCTTTCTTCTTCACGAACAAAATAGGTGCACCCCAAGGCGATGAGCTAGGTCGGATAAAGCCTTTGTCGGACAGTTCTTGAAGTTGACTGGCCAGCTCTTGCATTTCTGACGGTGCAAGTCGATATGGTGATTTAGCCACAGGGTTCGCTCCCGGAATTAAATCGATCTTAAACTCGACTTCACGCACGGGAGGTAAACCGCTAAGGTCATCGGGAAACACTTCAGGAAAGTCTCGTACAATCGGGACCTTCTTAAGATCATTCCCTTTGACTTTCGTGTTGACCACGTAAGCCAAGAAAGCCATGTAATTCTTGCTTAGACATTTTCGGGCTTGAGTACACGACATGAGTTTGAGTCCTTTGGATGATTTTTCGCCAAATACTTTCAATGTATCCCCCGAAGGCAAAGGAATTCGAATGCACTTCTCGAAACAAATAATTTCCGCATGATGTTTGCTAACCAATCCATGCCAATGATAACGTCAAAACTTCCAAGTTTCATAGGAATAAGGTCGATAAAGAAATCATGCTCGTTTAGGCTCAAATGCAATCACGAATAACGACACAACGGTGATGGGTTCTCCATCGGCGACTTCGACAGTAAGAGGTCTTTCTAGTTTCGTATGTGGCTTAGCAAGTATAGGCTCAAATTCTATCGAGACAAAACTCTTATCGGCTCCAGAGTCAAATAGAACGTAGGCATAAGAATTATTAATAAGAAACATACCTGTTCAGTTTTAAAGACGTTTACGACAGGTAAAGCAACAAAAGTACTTGGATCATAAAGTTGGGGTTGGATTTGACATACCGTTCACCACATCGTTGTTAGTCTGTGCTTGGTTTGCATTGATGTTGAAGGCACGTCCTCGAGCTTGTGGTACGTTACCCGCAAGACGAGGGCATTGTGGGCGAAAATGACCAGGTTCCCCACAGTTGTAGCAAGCACGATTGGCAACTAACGCGGCATTGTTTGGTGCACGGTGACAAGTAGCCACCAAATGTCCATACTTACCACACATGTACAGATACGGCACGGGGTATTACCCGCATGATGATACTTACAGACATTGCACAATGGTAGAGGACCAGCATAGGTTCTAGCAGCAGGTGCTTGTGTACCAGGAGCGGGTTGTCTTTGAGGTACTTTGGGTGTAGCCACTGCAAAATTACGCGCCGGTGTGAACTTGCGTTTCTTGTTGTTGTAAGACGGTTCATTCTTATTCTCCTTAGCTGCTTCAGGGACCGCCTTTTCAGTCTTTTTAGCCCCTTTGACAGACAAGGTGCCCGCTCGAATATGGTTTTCAGTAAGTTGAGCGGTGATGGTAATGGCATCTTCCAAAGTTGTGGGTCTACTTCCCACCACGGCATCTTGGATTTGAGGTGGCACCCCCTTGATGAACTTCTCAATGTTCCTAGGAACTGTGTCAACCATGTGAGGTAACAGGATGCTCAACTCGTGATGCCTAGTTGAATAGGCCAAATGATCTCCACCATCTTGCTTGAGGTTCCAAAACTCCTCCTCCAGCTTTTGCAACTCACTTCTCGGGCAGAACTTTTGGATGGCAATGTTCTTGAATTCTTCCCAAGTGAGTGCCAACACAGCATCAGCACCACGATTCCTCTTCTCACTATTCCACCACGTAAGTGCTCTTTGTTGAAGAACACTTGTGGCATAACGGACTTTGAGTGCCTCGGGACACTCACAGTTGATGAAGGTGTTCTCCATACTTTCAAACCACTCGAGAAGTCCAGTGGCTCCTTCCTTCCCACTAAAGCTAGTGGGTTTGCACGAGTTGAAGTGCTTAAACGTGCAGGGTTGGTTGTTTCTTCCTTGATTTGCACTATTCTCCCTTGCCCATTGCCATTAGTGTTGTCACTAGCGTTGGTCATCAAGGTGCTACTCAGTTCAGCAACCATGGTCGGAATGACGGCAGCCATTTGACGGGCAATCATGGCGGCTAATTTGCGGTCGGAGCTACCACGCTTTCCATGATGACGAGACATGCTGGATATAAAATACGTTAGTCACAGAAATTTGGAGATAAAAGATAATAAAACAAAGATTTTTCAAGACTTGTAAAACACATATGGAATGATTCCATTTGGTACTCATTACCATTTGGAAACGTTGACACGTCAAGGTGAGTTAACTCCAATTGCCTTAGAAACTTGTGTATATTGACCATAGTTTATCACTCATCCCAGAAATCCCCAGTAAGCATAACTAGTCCCACGGGATTTATGCGAAATGCTTACCTTAGCCCGAAGGCTTTTTGCCAGGAAATCCAGAATACAGGTGTCTATGTGTCACACAATATTTCTTTAGGTTCATGGAATTAAAACCTTGATGAGATTTTCATGGATTAGTCATAAAGTCTAAAGATTTGAACCTTTTGATATAAAGCTTACGTTCCCCCGTGTCGTCGAGAATAAGTTTAAGATGTTTCATCGCCGAGAGAATAAAGGATTAAGAATAAATTTTAGAGGAGACAAGACAACCAAGTTTCTCAATTATAAGGCAATCCTAACTAAAGGCATCAAGTTGCACATTAAGAAGTCCTCCTTAACAAGTAGCATTATGTAGCATGCAACAAAATATATTACAAGGTCATAAAGATTTTTTTCTTATGAGATTCATGCATCAACTATAGTCTAGGTCACCATTTCTAATAACCTAAATCCCTATAGTTATGGGCTCTGATACCAATCTGTCACACCCCAACCTTAACGGCGGAAACGTCGAGATGTGAGGGTTAAGATTGTTCACAGCCACATAACGCTACCATAAATTGTAAATATAAAAATTCAATAGTTGAAATAAACCTTACAACCAAATGTCTCAACAAACAAAGATAAGCAAAGTTCAACTTTCAAATCTCAAGTTATTTTATTTATTTTTCCTAGGTCCAAATCCTAGGTGTAAGCATGCTTCAAAGATAATCATCAACCTTGTGCATTTCCTGAAACATGTTAAAAATAAAAGGTCAACTTTAAAAGTTGGTGAGTTTCCATGGGTTAAGCATACATATATATATATATAAAAGTTTACAAGTAGCAATTCATGTCAATGGTTACGAAATAAGCAAGTTTATAGATAACATATAGCTACAATCAAACCTTGACCAAGAATATCATTTACAAGTTTAACGATTAGCTAAGTGTACTTGGTTCCCATAGTGCTCAAGAATACGACACTAGGAGCCGGCAATAACCTCGGCTTTAGCACCAAATAGGCTTGTCAGGCCCATAGATCTATGACGTCGCCAGGCTAGCAATAGTTAATGATTGTCAACATATAATATTCATCATATAAGCTCACAATATTACAAATAACCATGACAAAGTTTATAAATGAATTGCTCGTGCATTTACAAGTATCAAGATGTTTACAAGTGCAAGTTCATAAAGTTAACATGTTTCACCCCAAAAAGTGTGAAATAAAGTAAAAAGGGGCATGGAAAACTCACATGATATATATATATATAGGATGATAACAAGAAATAAACGGTGCTCCAACGATTCTTTTTCAAGTTACCTAACGTATTTATTTCAAGGTTAAGATTAGAGGTAATATTAACGATTAAACGTGAACTAGGGTTTCAATAGGAATTTGGGGTTTTTATAAATAAATAAGGTTATCTATTGAAATCATATATATATTTTAATCCAATGAAAGAAATATACCATTTAGGTAATTTAATATGGAGAAAAGAAATTAAATTCTTTATGATAACTTGTAAAGTTTAAATTTAAGATGCAAATAAATTTTTATAATTATTTGAAATAAACATGATTAAACAATAATTAATGTATTGGCCAATAATAATTTATTAATTTAAACTATTATTTAAAGTCTATTTTTATAAAAATAATCTAAGTATGACATTTGTAAACAAAACATTTTATACAAAATAATATATTAAAGTATTTAAATGAAGAAATTTACAGAAATTAATTAGGTGACTTTAAAAATAATTAAGGTTTACAAGAATGATTTTTATAATTATTAAAAATTTTCTATAATTTTTTAAAGGCTGAAAAGCTTAAAAAAATAAGGTGGAGGGTGCCCGGGTTCGAACCCGGGTCCCCTGTGTATGAGTCCGACACTTTAACCGGCGGGCCAGCGCCCCAAATCTGATTAGGTTTAGGTTTGATTATTTAAAAGCAATTATTAACAGAACCCCCATTTTTTGCATGAACCCTAGAACGATTGGATCCAAAATTGATCCTCAATTCGATGTTATTAACCAAATTAACCATAGGGCTTTGATTCCCTATGATTAATCGAGTGTAATACAACTCTTAATTACCTGAATTCGATGCAGGATCGATTGAAACAGATTCAAACAATGTCGCGGCCGGGGTGACTTCGGTTCAAGAGGTTTGGGTTGATTATAATCAAATTCGCTTCACCAGTAACTTCTAATGAGGCTTATGATCGAAAGCCCTATGCCAATTTCGATTTGAAGATGAACAAGAATTGGGTTTCGGTTGAGTTGTAGGGTCGATGTTTCTCAAGTGGTAATTCGTTGCATATGATGAACTCAGGTGAAATTGGTAGTGTATTTAGTTTAGAAACTTAACTAGAATAGTTAAACCTCATTTAATTGAGTATGATTGAATCCGTTTCGAGCCTGTTGATTCCGACGCTTTGAATGTGCTACGGTTTCGATTGAGAGTGATGAATTCGAAGTTTAATGCTCAGATTAACTCGATTGTGGGGTTCGAAACTGTTGTACAAGTGTAAAGGGTGATTTAATTGAGTTAAACGGTGAGTTTTCGAGGGTTTTTGGGGTTGGCCGGAGACTGCCGGAGCTCGGCCGGAGAGTCACGGGAAAACGGGGGGGGGGGGGGGGGGGGAAATCTGGTTTGGGTTTTTGAATGTTACACAACTGGTCCCTGTAGTTTTGATTCTTGTCATTTTAAATACAACTTTATTTTTTTTTCAAAGTTTCTAAATTGACAATAAAGCCCCCTGAACTTAATTAAACTTTAAGTTTTAACTATTTTATAACTTATTCAGTATTTAACTTTTATAACTTATCATTTCTATTATTATTATTATTTTTATCTTATTTTAGCTATTATTATTATGTTTATTATATTAAGACAAATTATTAACTCTTAAATTAATGAATTAATGCACAATAAAAGCAACATTCATAAACAACCCCTATAGTTTCGTAAATGACATAAATGGTCCCTACAAGAACATAACAAGGTTAACTATCATTTAACGAAAACACGAAAGGTTACATGGAAAATGGTTCAGCTTTTGTCAAAAGGTGATTCAGAGAAAGCATGTTTTCTCTGTCTTCAGAAGAAACCAGTCTTTGGCTTCGGAAGATTTTGTCCTTAAAGCTTTGGAAGACTTCATCTTTGACTTCAGAAGATATGGTCTTTTGGCTTCGGAAGATCTGATACTTAGCATAATTCTCTGAGTTATATCAAATCTTCTGAAGTAACTTCCTTGTACTTCAGTTGTGCATGCTAAGATCTCTTGGTTGTTTTTTGGTTGCATCAGCCTCTAAGTGTATTCCTTACAAACTCCCCTAGGCTAATGCTACCAAAACTGAAAAGACCTTTGATTCTTGATTTTCATTTGTTGACAGTCCTCATCAGAATCAGACCATTCCTTTGATCATCAGTTGGTCAAGATTCCTTAGACTCTTAAAGTATCTCCTCATGTCATAAAGTTCATGTAGAGGGAGGTCAAGTATGTTTTGCCAGAAATACAGGTCTTGACCTCCTTAATCTCTAGAGACATACCATATGTTTGGATTGGTTTCAAACATCCAAGACATAATGGGTCTCTTCGCAGCAAGAGGCTCTACTTGAATAGGAGTTGGATGAGCAGCCTCTTCTTAATCTCCCTCAGGATGTTCTGACCCATCCTGAGGTGTAGAGGTAGATGCGTTGGACTTTTTCTTCTTCTTCTTGTCTCTTCTGATGGCCATCCTTTTCCTCTTCCTGTATTTTAACTGAGGAGACTGGCCTGTAGTACCAGATTGCTCTTGTTTGTCTTCCTCAGTTGGGTCCTTGTCCTTCACAGGTTTAGAAAAGAAGGATCAGGACCCTGCTGTGGATCAAAAGACAAAGCTGGCTATGATGCAGCACTAGGTCCAGGTTGTGTTGTCTCTTATGGTTTAACCTTGACCTCAGCTTCAGGTGCAGCCTGACTTGATGGAGAATGCAAGTCAACCAGCTCACCCCTTTTAATATTCTGCTTGATCACTCTAATGTGCTCATCCATGGTGGATATAGACATTGGACCAAGTCTCCTTCTGGAGAATCCATACAGCTTCAAGAAGCTCACCATCTTCTGCCTGTCAGCAGATTTCTTTAAGTTTGCTTTGATGGTGGCTCTTGACTTTACAACCTCTTCCCTCATCTTCCTCTTAGCATATTTTTGCTCCTTTAGAACTTGTTGCTTAAGCTGCTTGAGGTATTCGAACTCAATGTACTCATATGACAAGGGAAGAAGGTCTGCTGCCTGATAGAGGCCTGGGCACTCAGGTAGGTGTTCATGTTTTGTCTATCTTGTTCCCTACCTTCCCGAGTTTATTGTTCAGCAGCCACAACCTTTGTCTCAGAGCTTTCCTGAACTGGGGAGAGGGTAGGAGCTTTGTAGAGTCTTTTTCTCCTTCTTTCTTCTTTGATCTTGAGGATCCATTCTGCATCCTCAGCTTCTTTCCTCTCCTTTGACACTTCCATGTCAGCCAGTTCATTTAATTGCTCCAAGGGAGAGAGATGAGTTCATCAATGTTATAGTTTCTGGACCCCAAATAGTTTAATCTGGCTGCCCTTAACTCATCATCTTAAGTGCTTGGCCTGGGGGCAGCCTTGATTGCAGCTTCCATAAAGCTAGGGGTCCAACTTGAACTCTCTTCCTCTTCCTCACTCTTTTCTCCTCCTTAATCTCCCCAGGAGTCATTTTCCTTTTACCTTTGTCACTCACAGGCCTGTGTGACTCAGGTTGGAGAGAGCTTTGGCCTTCATTGCTTGGTTCTACACTTAAGCTCTGGCTAGAGAGAGGCTGTGAGACACCTTCACTAGCTGGTGCCTCACTGAGAGTAATGGGTGTTGAGGGTACTGAAGCAGCTCCTATCTCAAGGTTCACAGGCTCAACTACTGGGCCTTCAGCTAAGGTTTTCCCTTCAAAGCTAATCTTAGGGTCCACCTCAGCATCCAGTTGACCAACATTCTTGCCTGCTAGCCTCTGTCTATATAATCTTATTCTTAGCTTGAACTCTTCAAGCACCCTTTGTTGAATCCTATCAGGTAACCTTGCAGCTTGCCTGTTTTGACTTGGGTTGGCAAGTGGGAGGTCAACTAGATAGGTGCTCTCATAGTATCTTAGGTTGTAGAAGTTGAAGATCTCTTGTTGACCCTAAGACCTAGAGATTACCAGGGCTCTCCTTTGATCATCATACCTCCATTCCACTATTAGATTTTCAGCAGGATGAGTTGGAGTAGGCATAGCCCTTAGTATACCCTACTCAAACAAGCTTTGAATGAGTGAGTCCACATCAATGTGGACTTGAGGAGGTTGTGGAGTATGGACAACTGCAAGTGAGGGTGGTGAGTCCTCCATGTCCATACTCTGAGAGGAACTCACAGGTTCTGTGATTATAAGTAAGACTTTCTCCCCTTTTTTGGTAGTATCACTCTCTTACACAGGGGTGCTAGGAGTTAGGTCCACCACATCCATAGGTTCTTATGGGCCTGGTTGAGTCCTCTGGGTGTGTCTCTCAGCTACTTGCCCTTGAGATGGTGATCTCAAGTTGCTGGTCATTGACCCTTCTTTGTAAGGTAGTCACTTGAGATTCTAGGTGACTAACCTTGGAAACTAAATAAGTGCAGAGTTTAGTCAGTTTGTGCACCTTTAGTTGCATACTCCCCTCATCTTTATCAGAAGAATCACGGGGGGATGAGAAAATAAGACCAAGGTCTTCTTCCTCATCATCAGCTTCTTTTCTTGGCTGCTGGTTTCCCCCTGCACACTAACAGGTTCAAAAGAAGTGTCAATGGACTGGGTTGGCATAGTTGAGGTCTGAATGATGTAATCACTTACAAAAGTGAGAGCCTTTTTCATATGGACCTCCTAAACAGGTTCAGGGAGGTCCACCTCAGTTGTGGGTGGATGATGTGGGCTAGATATAAGTGATGCAGGAGCACTCATCTCTCCTTGAGCAGGAGTGGAGAAGAGAGATTCATGGTACTCATTGAATCCTATATCTTCATCATCATAGAATTCAAGGTTGGGTATTGGTTGGTTAAGGTCAAGCGGCTGGGGATGGTAACTTTCCTCTGAAGGTCGATCACTTGAGTTTTAAGACTCTGAATGAAGGCTTAAGGCTGGGTTGTGAGCTCATCAGGCTGAGCATGAGGAACCTCAACACTGATCATAGAAATAACAGGAGTGGTTTGCTCCTCAAGAGAAGTGGGAGCTCTAGTATCCACTTCTTTCTGCATGGTTGGTGATTTGGGGGCCTGCTCAACCTGAGTAGACTGAGCAGGGGTTTGTTTGGATTTTCTTTGGTATGTGATGGTGATTTGTGGCTATGTGGGGGTTGAAGGCTGTGTGGTGCTGCCAAGTTGTCACCTTAAGCAATAAGCTCTAACATTTTTGGGACTAGGGCTGTTTCTACCCTTAAGAAGCCAACAGTTGGCTTTCTTATTGCCTTGAATATGCCAGGATTCATCTGTCCCAATTTAAGAACATTACCTGTTCCTCTTAACTGTGAGCCCAGTTCACAGTTAAAAATGTAGTGAACATATCTAGGGAACATATAATATTCTAAGGAGTCCAAGTTTGCAAGCAGATTTGTATATACAAATTGAGAATACCTTAACTTGACCCCTTGAACCATTCCATGAACTATGTAAGAAAGGTCTTCAGGAATTTGGTCCCATCCTCTATGTTTGTTTGACAAGGAGTAAATGACCACATGGAGGAGGTACTTCCATTTGTATGAGACCTTGCCCTTTCTGAAGGTTCTTATGGAGTAGTCCCCTTCATAACCCATCTACTAGAATAAGTTATTAACAACAGACTTAGGGAAGGACAAGTCACCCTCTTCATCATCCAGCCTTAGATTAAAGTTGATGGTGGCTGGAATGATGAATACTGTCCTCCCCTATATTATGGCAGACAGTGCCTTCTCACCGTCCAAGATAACCTCTTGGCAAGTCCTCCAGAACTCCAAAAGTTGATCTTCGTATAATGGGGGGTCGATTGTGAGTGCGGTGAGGTAGTTGGTTAGAGATAAGAAGCGGCAAACATCTGAGAAACCAAGATCTTTCTCAGACGTCAACAGAGCGACTTGATTATGTTACCTGTGTAAGTGCATGGAGAAATCTGGTTGGTTTCGAGGATCAGGGTTGGCCATTTTGAGTAGCTTTGAGATGAAGAAAGGTAAGAACAAAGTCAGTTTGTGGGTGAATTTAGGGTATGAATCTTGCAGATGAAAGAGAAAGTGAAAGAGGAGGAACCGTTGTATAAATATATATAGGATATGTATTTGAGACAAAGCTAATGCAAATGGATAAACTTTGAAATCCGGATGTAGGTCTCACTTTTGAAAAAGTGACCAAAAAGGTAGTTTTCTTGGAATTCTAAATCTTACGAAGGTAATTTGTCTTCGAAATGTTTAAGAAAAACTTTCGAAGCCAATTTGGCTTTGAAAGATATTCCTTAGTTTTCTAAGAATTTTGCTTTGGAAGAAAAATACTTAGAGTATTTTTTACTTCCTAGATAGATTTTGCTTTAGAAGATATCAAATATCAGAAATCTTTTTCAAAAGAGAATAAAGCTTTCGAGACTTAATTGCTTTCGGAAGAAAATAATCCTTCAAAACAGATAAGTACTTGGTGACAAATATAAGCTTCGGAAGATATATTCAAATTTCTTTTGAAGATTAGTTTCTCAGAAGTAGTTATGTGTTTTGAAGACATAATTTTCATCCGAAGACAACTTGATGTCTTCCAAAGGAAAATATATCCAAAATTTTCAAAATTCTAAGGGATATCATTTTGAAAAGTTTCTTCCAAAATAAACTAGGCTTATATGATGATGATGTAGATAACTTAAGACACACATATTATTAAAAAATATTCTTGAGTTTAGTTTAAGAAAAATATTCTCA